>OX463756.1:0-600000 GCA_949824845.1 Rhingia rostrata
CCTACAGCCCTCAAGGATGCCTAAGATAATTTTTTTTTGAATGCAGTTAGAAAGCCCGTTAGTCTATCTATCTAACGGCATAATTCCAGATTTTTCCTTTCCAAAAATAGCACCGTTAGAGGACAATCGTCCCTTTATTTTGGTGCATTTTGGTGCATTTTTAAGGTTGTAAAACGGTTTTCACGTCCTACAGCCCTCAAGGATGCCTAAGATAATTTTTTTTGAATGCAGTTAGAAAGCCCGTTAGTCTATCTATCTAACGGCATAATTCCAGATTTTTCCTTCCAAAAATAGCACCGTTAGAGGACAATCGTCCCTTTATTTTGGTGCATTTTGGTGCATTTTTAAGGTTGTAAAACGGTTTTCACGTCCTACAGCCCTCAAGGATGCCTAAGATAATTTTTTTTGAATGCAGTTAGAAAGCCCGTTAGTCTATCTATCTAACGGCATAATTCCAGATTTTTCCTTCCAAAAATAGCACCGTTAGAGGACAATCGTCCCTTTATTTTGGTGCATTTTGGTGCATTTTTAAGGTTGTAAAACGGTTTTCACGTCCTATCAGCCCTCAAGGATGCCTAAGATAATTTTTTTTGAATGCAGTTAGAAAGCCCGTTAGTCTATCTATCTAACGGCATAATTCCAGATTTTTCCTTCCAAAAATAGCACCGTTAGAGGACAATCGTCCCTTTATTTTGGTGCATTTTGGTGCATTTTTAAGGTTGTAAAACGGTTTTCACGTCCTACAGCCCTCAAGGATGCCTAAGATAATTTTTTTTGAATGCAGTTAGAAAGCCCGTTAGTCTATCTATCTAACGGCATAATTCCAGATTTTTTCCTTTCCAAAAATAGCACCGTTAGAGGACAATCGTCCCTTTATTTTGGTGCATTTTGGTGCATTTTTAAGGTTGTAAAACGGTTTTCACGTCCTACAGCCCTCAAGGATGCCTAAGATAATTTTTTTTGAATGCAGTTAGAAAGCCCGTTAGTCTATCTATCTAACGGCATAATTCCAGATTTTTCCTTCCAAAAATAGCACCGTTAGAGGACAATCGTCCCTTTATTTTGGTGCATTTTGGTGCATTTTTAAGGTTGTAAAACGGTTTTCACGTCCTACAGCCCTCAAGGATGCCTAAGATAATTTTTTTGAATGCAGTTAGAAAGCCCGTTAGTCTATCTATCTAACGGCATAATTCCAGATTTTTCCTTCCAAAAATAGCACCGTTAGAGGACAATCGTCCCTTTATTTTGGTGCATTTTGGTGCATTTTTAAGGTTGTAAAACGGTTTTCACGTCCTACAGCCCTCAAGGATGCCTAAGATAATTTTTTTTGAATGCAGTTAGAAAGCCCGTTAGTCTATCTATCTAACGGCATAATTCCAGATTTTTCCTTCCAAAAATAGCACCGTTAGAGGACAATCGTCCCTTTATTTTGGTGCATTTTGGTGCATTTTTAAGGTGAGTAAAAACGGTTTTCACGTCCTACAGCCCTCAAGGATGCCTAAGATAATTTTTTTTGAATGCAGTTAGAAAGCCCGTTAGTCTATCTATCTAACGGCATAATTCCAGATTTTTCCTTCCAAAAATAGCACCGTTAGAGGACAATCGTCCCTTTATTTTGGTGCATTTTGGTGCATTTTTAAGGTTGTAAAACGGTTTTCACGTCCTACAGCCCTCAAGGATGCCTAAGATAATTTTTTTTGAATGCAGTTAGAAAGCCCGTTAGTCTATCTATCTAACGGCATAATTCCAGATTTTTCCTTCCAAAAATAGCACCGTTAGAGGACAATCGTCCCTTTATTTTGGTGCATTTTGGTGCATTTTTAAGGTTGTAAAACGGTTTTCACGTCCTACAGCCCTCAAGGATGCCTAAGATAATTTTTTTTGAATGCAGTTAGAAAGCCCGTTAGTCTATCTATCTAACGGCATAATTCCAGATTTTTCCTTCCAAAAATAGCACCGTTAGAGGACAATCGTCCCTTTATTTTGGTGCATTTTGGTGCATTTTTAAGGTTGTAAAACGGTTTTCACGTCCTACAGCCCTCAAGGATGCCTAAGATAATTTTTTTTGAATGCAGTTAGAAAGCCCGTTAGTCTATCTATCTAACGGCATAATTCCAGATTTTTCCTTCCAAAAATAGCACCGTTAGAGGACAATCGTCCCTTTATTTTGGTGCATTTTGGTGCATTTTTAAGGTTGTAAAACGGTTTTCACGTCCTACAGCCCTCAAGGATGCCTAAGATAATTTTTTTTGAATGCAGTTAGAAAGCCCGTTAGTCTATCTATCTAACGGCATAATTCCAGATTTTTCCTTCCAAAAATAGCACCGTTAGAGGACAATCGTCCCTTTATTTTGGTGCATTTTGGTGCATTTTTAAGGTTGTAAAACGGTTTTCACGTCCTACAGCCCTCAAGGATGCCTAAGATAATTTTTTTTGAATGCAGTTAGAAAGCCCGTTAGTCTATCTATCTAACGGCATAATTCCAGATTTTTCCTTCCAAAAATAGCACCGTTAGAGGACAATCGTCCCTTTATTTTGGTGCATTTTGGTGCATTTTTAAGGTTGTAAAACGGTTTTCACGTCCTACAGCCCTCAAGGATGCCTAAGATAATTTTTTTTGAATGCAGTTAGAAAGCCCGTTAGTCTATCTATCTAACGGCATAATTCCAGATTTTTCCTTCCAAAAATAGCACCGTTAGAGGACAATCGTCCCTTTATTTTGGTGCATTTTGGTGCATTTTTAAGGTTGTAAAACGGTTTTCACGTCCTACAGCCCTCAAGGATGCCTAAGATAATTTTTTTTGAATGCAGTTAGAAAGCCCGTTAGTCTATCTATCTAACGGCATAATTCCAGATTTTTCCTTCCAAAAATAGCACCGTTAGAGGACAATCGTCCCTTTATTTTGGTGCATTTTGGTGCATTTTTAAGGTTGTAAAACGGTTTTCACGTCCTACAGCCCTCAAGGATGCCTAAGATAATTTTTTTTGAATGCAGTTAGAAAGCCCGTTAGTCTATCTATCTAACGGCATAATTCCAGATTTTTCCTTCCAAAAATAGCACCGTTAGAGGACAATCGTCCCTTTATTTTGGTGCATTTTGGTGCATTTTTAAGGTTGTAAAACGGTTTTCACGTCCTACAGCCCTCAAGGATGCCTAAGATAATTTTTTTTGAATGCAGTTAGAAAGCCCGTTAGTCTATCTATCTAACGGCATAATTCCAGATTTTTCCTTCCAAAAATAGCACCGTTAGAGGACAATCGTCCCTTTATTTTGGTGCATTTTGGTGCATTTTTAAGGTTGTAAAACGGTTTTCACGTCCTACAGCCCTCAAGGATGCCTAAGATAATTTTTTTTGAATGCAGTTAGAAAGCCCGTTAGTCTATCTATCTAACGGCATAATTCCAGATTTTTCCTTCCAAAAATAGCACCGTTAGAGGACAATCGTCCCTTTATTTTGGTGCATTTTGGTGCATTTTTAAGGTTGTAAAACGGTTTTCACGTCCTACAGCCCTCAAGGATGCCTAAGATAATTTTTTTTGAATGCAGTTAGAAAGCCCGTTAGTCTATCTATCTAACGGCATAATTCCAGATTTTTCCTTCCAAAAATAGCACCGTTAGAGGACAATCGTCCCTTTATTTTGGTGCATTTTGGTGCATTTTTAAGGTTGTAAAACGGTTTTCACGTCCTACAGCCCTCAAGGATGCCTAAGATAATTTTTTTTGAATGCAGTTAGAAAGCCCGTTAGTCTATCTATCTAACGGCATAATTCCAGATTTTTCCTTCCAAAAATAGCACCGTTAGAGGACAATCGTCCCTTTATTTTGGTGCATTTTGGTGCATTTTTAAGGTTGTAAAACGGTTTTCACGTCCTACAGCCCTCAAGGATGCCTAAGATAATTTTTTTTGAATGCAGTTAGAAAGCCCGTTAGTCTATCTATCTAACGGCATAATTCCAGATTTTTCCTTCCAAAAATAGCACCGTTAGAGGACAATCGTCCCTTTATTTTGGTGCATTTTGGTGCATTTTTAAGGTTGTAAAACGGTTTTCACGTCCTACAGCCCTCAAGGATGCCTAAGATAATTTTTTTTGAATGCAGTTAGAAAGCCCGTTAGTCTATCTATCTAACGGCATAATTCCAGATTTTTCCTTCCAAAAATAGCACCGTTAGAGGACAATCGTCCCTTTATTTTGGTGCATTTTGGTGCATTTTTAAGGTTGTAAAACGGTTTTCACGTCCTACAGCCCTCAAGGATGCCTAAGATAATTTTTTTTGAATGCAGTTAGAAAGCCCGTTAGTCTATCTATCTAACGGCATAATTCCAGATTTTTCCTTCCAAAAATAGCACCGTTAGAGGACAATCGTCCCTTTATTTTGGTGCATTTTGGTGCATTTTTAAGGTTGTAAAACGGTTTTCACGTCCTACAGCCCTCAAGGATGCCTAAGATAATTTTTTTTGAATGCAGTTAGAAAGCCCGTTAGTCTATCTATCTAACGGCATAATTCCAGATTTTTCCTTCCAAAAATAGCACCGTTAGAGGACAATCGTCCCTTTATTTTGGTGCATTTTGGTGCATTTTTAAGGTTGTAAAACGGTTTTCACGTCCTACAGCCCTCAAGGATGCCTAAGATAATTTTTTTTGAATGCAGTTAGAAAGCCCGTTAGTCTATCTATCTAACGGCATAATTCCAGATTTTTCCTTCCAAAAATAGCACCGTTAGAGGACAATCGTCCCTTTATTTTGGTGCATTTTGGTGCATTTTTAAGGTTGTAAAACGGTTTTCACGTCCTACAGCCCTCAAGGATGCCTAAGATAATTTTTTTTGAATGCAGTTAGAAAGCCCGTTAGTCTATCTATCTAACGGCATAATTCCAGATTTTTCCTTCCAAAAATAGCACCGTTAGAGGACAATCGTCCCTTTATTTTGGTGCATTTTGGTGCATTTTTAAGGTTGTAAAACGGTTTTCACGTCCTACAGCCCTCAAGGATGCCTAAGATAATTTTTTTTGAATGCAGTTAGAAAGCCCGTTAGTCTATCTATCTAACGGCATAATTCCAGATTTTTCCTTCCAAAAATAGCACCGTTAGAGGACAATCGTCCCTTTATTTTGGTGCATTTTGGTGCATTTTTAAGGTTGTAAAACGGTTTTCACGTCCTACAGCCCTCAAGGATGCCTAAGATAATTTTTTTTGAATGCAGTTAGAAAGCCCGTTAGTCTATCTATCTAACGGCATAATTCCAGATTTTTCCTTCCAAAAATAGCACCGTTAGAGGACAATCGTCCCTTTATTTTGGTGCATTTTGGTGCATTTTTAAGGTTGTAAAACGGTTTTCACGTCCTACAGCCCTCAAGGATGCCTAAGATAATTTTTTTTGAATGCAGTTAGAAAGCCCGTTAGTCTATCTATCTAACGGCATAATTCCAGATTTTTCCTTCCAAAAATAGCACCGTTAGAGGACAATCGTCCCTTTATTTTGGTGCATTTTGGTGCATTTTTAAGGTTGTAAAACGGTTTTCACGTCCTACAGCCCTCAAGGATGCCTAAGATAATTTTTTTTGAATGCAGTTAGAAAGCCCGTTAGTCTATCTATCTAACGGCATAATTCCAGATTTTTCCTTCCAAAAATAGCACCGTTAGAGGACAATCGTCCCTTTATTTTGGTGCATTTTGGTGCATTTTTAAGGTTGTAAAACGGTTTTCACGTCCTACAGCCCTCAAGGATGCCTAAGATAATTTTTTTTGAATGCAGTTAGAAAGCCCGTTAGTCTATCTATCTAACGGCATAATTCCAGATTTTTCCTTCCAAAAATAGCACCGTTAGAGGACAATCGTCCCTTTATTTTGGTGCATTTTGGTGCATTTTTAAGGTTGTAAAACGGTTTTCACGTCCTACAGCCCTCAAGGATGCCTAAGATAATTTTTTTTGAATGCAGTTAGAAAGCCCGTTAGTCTATCTATCTAACGGCATAATTCCAGATTTTTCCTTCCAAAAATAGCACCGTTAGAGGACAATCGTCCCTTTATTTTGGTGCATTTTGGTGCATTTTTAAGGTTGTAAAACGGTTTTCACGTCCTACAGCCCTCAAGGATGCCTAAGATAATTTTTTTTGAATGCAGTTAGAAAGCCCGTTAGTCTATCTATCTAACGGCATAATTCCAGATTTTTCCTTCCAAAAATAGCACCGTTAGAGGACAATCGTCCCTTTATTTTGGTGCATTTTGGTGCATTTTTAAGGTTGTAAAACGGTTTTCACGTCCTACAGCCCTCAAGGATGCCTAAGATAATTTTTTTTGAATGCAGTTAGAAAGCCCGTTAGTCTATCTATCTAACGGCATAATTCCAGATTTTTCCTTCCAAAAATAGCACCGTTAGAGGACAATCGTCCCTTTATTTTGGTGCATTTTGGTGCATTTTTAAGGTTGTAAAACGGTTTTCACGTCCTACAGCCCTCAAGGATGCCTAAGATAATTTTTTTTGAATGCAGTTAGAAAGCCCGTTAGTCTATCTATCTAACGGCATAATTCCAGATTTTTCCTTCCAAAAATAGCACCGTTAGAGGACAATCGTCCCTTTATTTTGGTGCATTTTGGTGCATTTTTAAGGTTGTAAAACGGTTTTCACGTCCTACAGCCCTCAAGGATGCCTAAGATAATTTTTTTTGAATGCAGTTAGAAAGCCCGTTAGTCTATCTATCTAACGGCATAATTCCAGATTTTTCCTTCCAAAAATAGCACCGTTAGAGGACAATCGTCCCTTTATTTTGGTGCATTTTGGTGCATTTTTAAGGTTGTAAAACGGTTTTCACGTCCTACAGCCCTCAAGGATGCCTAAGATAATTTTTTTTGAATGCAGTTAGAAAGCCCGTTAGTCTATCTATCTAACGGCATAATTCCAGATTTTTCCTTCCAAAAATAGCACCGTTAGAGGACAATCGTCCCTTTATTTTGGTGCATTTTGGTGCATTTTTAAGGTTGTAAAACGGTTTTCACGTCCTACAGCCCTCAAGGATGCCTAAGATAATTTTTTTTGAATGCAGTTAGAAAGCCCGTTAGTCTATCTATCTAACGGCATAATTCCAGATTTTTCCTTCCAAAAATAGCACCGTTAGAGGACAATCGTCCCTTTATTTTGGTGCATTTTGGTGCATTTTTAAGGTTGTAAAACGGTTTTCACGTCCTACAGCCCTCAAGGATGCCTAAGATAATTTTTTTTGAATGCAGTTAGAAAGCCCGTTAGTCTATCTATCTAACGGCATAATTCCAGATTTTTCCTTCCAAAAATAGCACCGTTAGAGGACAATCGTCCCTTTATTTTGGTGCATTTTGGTGCATTTTTAAGGTTGTAAAACGGTTTTCACGTCCTGTAGTTAGAAATAACACGGTTAGACGTAGTTTACCTAGTACAATTTATAACGTTTCCCTACGCAAATGCTTTCCTTTATTAAAATATCGTTGAAATGTCATATAAATGTCATATAAATGTGTATTATTTTTACTCTATTATGTAGATAGAGTATTATATTTGTCATTTCCACCAAATTTGATAATAAATTCGATGGGTTTGTATTTTTAATAATTAATAAAACAGGAGCACATATAGGACAAGTCTGGTCTTTAAATTGAACATTTTCACCCCCCCGCCTCCCCACTCTCCCACCACCACAACCCAAAGCCTTCTTGATTTCAGGTGCTATCTATCCATCTCTTTTCTCCTTTCTCTATCGACAAACACCACCGTCCACCACCACCAGCACCACCACCAGCACCAGCACCAGCACCAGCATTCTCATTCTCCTCTCTCAGGGGTAACCATATTGAATATCATAATATAATGATCGCATACGGACTACTGAGAGCATATCTTTTAGGGATGTGTAAAATGCGAAAAAATGCACCACCAAACTCAACTCATTTTTTGCGATCGTGTGTGTTGTTTTAGCTCTATGGAATGGGATAGGATCTCTATGATTTCTTATAATTATTTAAGTGGTTTTCATACGAACACGTCTGGTCTGTAAATTGAACAAATTCTTGTTTTTTTGTCTCCAACCAAAAGAGAACAACATGTGATGACAATGTAATTTTCTTTGTTTCATTTCCATTCATGTTTGTACCCTTCTCATATGTTTCGACTCAGGGTACATACGAATTAAACGAAAAGTGCAAGGATGTTCTTGACTACACCTGTAATAAGAAAACTTTTAACAGAAGCAGTTCAGTCGAAAAAAAAAGAACTATTTGTTTACATAATTTTTATATTTCGCTATGTACACAGTAAAAACAATTAAGCACTCTGTTAAAAATATTGGTTTTTAATCGTGGTGAAAGTAGTTCCAAATTTTGGGAGATGTCGCTGTCATTGGAATTGTCGGACTCAATTGTCATCTCCTGTATACTGAATGTGTCTGAAAGTTCCAGCTTCTTTTCATTTTTACATTTTATAGGAAAGAAGGATATTTCATCTTGCTCATCACTAAAATATATATAAAATTATTTAAACATGTATAAATTAAAAGTTTTTAATGAGATTGGTAGGGTCTTGAAATATTTTTTTTGGTGGGTAAATAAAATTGAGTATTTTATTTATTGATTTATTATTATAAGAACTTTTAGTCCAGATTTTCAAAGAAATAAGTATTTATTCGTATCATGATTTTCGCTCTTATATTGGCCAAAACTAAAATTTGATTTGGAAATATATAGTGCAAAACTAATAATGTGGAATTATGAAATATCAATCTTGCTTATTTGGACTAAAAGAAAAATTCTGTTACTCGTATTTTCTCAAAAAATCTGGGTACGCAGTTTGGTTGGAATAACTCTCCTTATAGTTGGTGTTGACTTTTATTAAAATCCAGAAAACAACATTATTTATAATCATTATATGGAAGGTACCCTTAATAAAATGGGTAAAAGTAAGAATAAATCTAGCAATTGTGACCAAAAGAGTTTGAAGAAAATCGGTACAGCCGTTTAGGAAGGAACCACTGTTTTTGGTTTCCATTATCATCTTTATTGTAGAAACATTCAAAACCTGTATACCGAACTGTAAACTCTAGCTCAAAATGTAAGGCCTAAAAACTGGTTGTACGGACAGACGGACAGACATGCCTTACTTAATAGACTCAGATCTCGATTCTGTGTCGATCCATATACATAAAGGTATTTCTAGCTAAATAATTTTTATATGTTACCTATGTACTATGTATCAAAACTAATACATATACCCCTATGGGATAGAGTATAACCAAACCACGTATGTGTTCTAAAAGAAAAAAAAAAACATTTTAAAGAAATTCAAACAAAATGTTTATTTAAGAGAGTATTTCTCAGTCGCAAACCCGATTGACAACATTGCACTTTTTTTTTATTGGTCTCCTACATAATGTGGCTTCTGAAAGGGAGACATTATTCGAGAAATTGTGGAGAACCCGAAATTAGTGATTTGTGTGGCCACCGAAACAAAGCTCATCAAAACAACAAAACAAAATTAAATATGAATATAAAGTACCTTCTAAAATAAAAACCAAAATTATGTATAAAATATCACCTGTCTGATTTATAATCCACTAATGGTTGATTCTCTAAGAAACCAGGTATTTGCAAACGGTTTATTGGTATCAAACTGGAAGACTGCGATTTCTTCAACTAAAAAAAAATATATATTATACTTGTACACTTAAAAAATTTAGCTCACTGCTATCTCACACAGAGGTCTTGATATTGGTTGTAATTTCGTTTTGCTTTCTCAACTTTTAGCTCTAATTTTCTTTGAAGAATTCTACATGTATTTGATTGTTGCAAATAGTCTTGACTGCCAACGTCGTTTAACTTGATCCCTGCATTTGGTCCTCCACAAAATGTTACTTCCAGATGTTTGGTGTTTTTCTTGTCAAACTAGATTATTAAGCACTCATATAAAAATATACAACTAAAGTATTTTTATTCATTTTAGCCTTTACTTCATCAGTCTTTTCGAAAAAAATACTACCAAGTCCAAATGAATCTTCATTTCCTTCACTTCTGTGTTCCATATTTAATTTACTATTGCAAATATTATATCAACTTTATTATTCTTACTCGTAATTGAATGGAATGTTTTCGTATGTTACTGCGTATGTAGTTATATATGTTAAAATGTATTGTGGGGGTTAGTTCTATGTGTGTATTTATAATAGGGCGCTCAAAAAGTACAAGCGAAAAAAAATATTCCTTGTTTTGTTTAAATCAAATAAATTTTGTTTTTTATAATATATGTATATATTATATAAAAATATAATCTTTTAATACTAATTGAATTTTCAAATTGATTTGAAAATATGTACTTATGTTTTACGATTCGAACGTAGTTAAGCCTTTTTGTACGCAATTATATCACCAATGTTTGTGCGATGATTTTGAACTAGTCATCGTACATATATACATTTTCATCCACAATACACAAAAATTGGTCACGCGCAATAATGGAGAAAGTGTAGTTATCTGTTGTATTTCTATTGATTTTTCAGCAGTTAGCTAGGAACAGGCTCCAACTCGTAAATGTCAAATTGTTTATTGTACTTGTTGGTACTTTAATTGCGTTTTGCATTTGTAAAAGTCAAATTCTGTATATAAATAGACCATCAAAATTGATTCGGAACAATGAATCTGCCTCTATGTACCAATGGCTCGGCAGCTCCTGGTAATCCTGGTACTTGCTTTAACAATAAGGCTTTACAGTAAGCTAACTCTCGAGTCAACTGCCACCAAAGCACGCAGTAGGCAAAGTCCATTCAATCTTCCTTCCCTCATAAATGTACTTGTTGGTACTTTAATTGCGTTTTTCATTTGTAAAAGTCAAATTCTGTATATAAATAGACCATCAAAATTGATGATTTTCCTTCCCTCATAAATGTTCACTGTGACATACATTCATTTATAATATTAGTTTTTATACTCGTATACCTACCTACTTAAAAACGATCAGTGATATCAGCCAATTATAGTTTCAGTCTTCCCAAGTAAACTGTGAAGAAATTAACTGATGGCATTAGTTTGAATAAACTAGGATGTAAATCTTCGCGAAAATGTACGAATACTAAATGTACGAATACTAAAGTTTTTAAACAATGAACGATAAAAAAAAGTTGTTTCGTTTATTTTTTCGATGGCGCAAATGAAAACTGACGAAGGAGACAGCCCATACATTTAACAGAAACCAACAAAACATTATTTGTTTTATTCACAATAGTTCTATTTTGATACAATTGTGACAAGAAAAATTAAAAATGTCAACTCCTCTTTTGCGAAGAAAACCGTAAATGTGTGATGTGTTATGAATGGGACGTTAAATAAATAACAAAAATAATAAAATAATTAATGGGTATGCGTTCACACGTGGTAGAAGTAGAACTGTATAGAGTATAGAGACTTCTTCCTCACTCGTGTGTTGTCTCATTCATTTAAACGTCAAAATCACTTGGAGGAAAACAATGTGAAACCAAATTTATGGCGAGAGTGTCGTTTTATGGGGTTATTATATTATAAACATAAAAAAAGTCGTTTCCTGTGAAACACAAATTATTAACTTATTAAAAATGCATTCTTAACCATAACATTAATATAAAGGGCGTGGAATTCATGACCAGTAACATTGCAAAGTGTGAATATAAATGCAATTTCAATAAGAAAAACAAAAAGCATTTTCTGCAAAAGTTTGTTTTCTTACAGAAGAAGTCAGTTATTCATTTGACAGTTTGACACTAAGTTTTTCCTGAACAACTTTATTCTGGTTAGTTTGTAAGAGAATGAGATGATTGCATTATGGAGGTGATAAGGACATAGAGAGAGGGAGAGCTATTTATCTCTTTCTGTAAATCTCAAAATGGCGATCAATGTGTTTAAAGTTTTTAATCTGGCTATGCCCCAGCACAAACATATCGAAACCTCAATTAAAATCTAACTGTTTGCATTAAAGTTTCAATTACAGACTAAAGAAGTCGGAGACACTGTATAGAGTATAGAGACTTCTTCCTCACTCGTGTGTTGTCTCATTCATTTAAACGTCAAAATCACTTGGAGGAAAACAATGTGAAACCAAATTTATGGCGAGAGTGTCGTTTTATGGGGTTATTATATTAAAAACATAAAAAAAAGTCGTTTCCTGTGAAACACAAATTATTAACTTATTAAAAATGCATTCTTAACCATAACATTAATATAAAGGGAGTGGAATTCATGACCAGAAACATTGCAAAGTGTGAATATAAATGCAATTTCAATAAGAAAAACAAAAAGCATTTTCTGCAAAAGTTTGTTACAGAAGAAGTCAGTTATTCATTTGACAGTTTGACACTAAGTTTTTCCTGAGCAACTTTATTCTGGTTAGTTTGTAAGAGAATGAGATGAATGCATTATGGAGGTGATAAGGACATAGAGAGAGGGAGAGCTATTTATCTCTTTCTGTAAATCTCAAAATGGCGATCAGTGTGCTTAAAGTTTATAATCTGGCTATGCCCCAGCACAAACATAACGAAACCTCAATTAAAATCTAACTGTTTGCATTAAAGTTTCAATTACATACTCCAGAAGTCGGAGACACTCCTTCTGTAAAACTACATCACGCAAAAACACATTTAGATATGACAGACCAAACAAAAGCCAGTACATAGTTTATTCGAGAAAATTCATATAACGGATTTTTGCATTTAGCCATATAAAGAAAATTGTCTATATCTGGCAAACTATTTGACCATATTAATTGAAATGTAATTTATATACTACTATTACTGTTTTTATGAATTCCACATAATTGGTTTTAGCGCAATTATCACTTAAAGGAATTTTCATGTTTGGCCAATAACGGAAAATCATTACTATTCTTACGGACACCGATTCCTTTCAATTACGGAATACGTTCGTATAATCACATTTATACATTATTTATATCATTTTTAGCATCATTGATCAAAATAAATATTATTGCGTATTTTGGCCAAATAATTAAAAAAACGTCGAATTAACTCGCTGTGAATAGAAAGTTGCGTACGACTCGAATTATTGCACATTTAGAAAGAACAACTGAATGCATTCATGCAGGCCTCTATTACATCAACAGCATCAGAGGCAGTGTTTGAAAAGTAATTGTTGTTTTAGCAGCAGAAGAGCTAGAAGCTGTTTGCAGACATTGACCGGAAACAACATCCATGCTCAATTTAAACTTCTCAGAATTGGATTTCGTTTTGTTTTCATTTATTTTTTTAACTTTATTGTTTGGCCCATTTAAAATCATTTTTTCGAGCTATTGAGTCCATTTGATAAACTATAGAGTCTTTCAATAAAAACATTTTTCATGCCATAGTACACGATGCATGATGTAACGTACAATGCAGTCGAATGCAACATTAAGCTTTGCTACAAAAATGACGATAATAATTGAAATTCTAGCACAAAAATAGTATACTGGACAACGTTCTCAAAAAATAAAAGCAGAAAATAACAAAAAATACTTTGACCACACACACTTTTCTATAACTTCGCTTTGACCTACAGTGCTTATCAGAGATCAAGTAAGGAAGGGTTGGGAAACTTTCGTACGGATGTCAACCCTTATTTTGTAATTTCATTTTTCCATATTTTAGATAATTATTCTTTATCAGAAAAGTACAAAATAACTTCAATAAACCTATAATATAGGGGTAATTTTACTAAAGTCAAAAACATCTTCATGACAGGTCGAACAAAATTCAACTGTTTCACTCATATCTGATATCTGAGTCTTCATGTGTTCATTCATTTTCAACTTGTTTCGTTAGTCATTTTCTCTCTAATGTCCATTGACTAAAATGGTCGATTTACCAATGAGAATAGTGCATCAGCAGAGCTATATAGCTCGGTTAAAACTAAAGGCCAATAAGGCCAATGCGATAAATGATAAGTAAAATTGATTTTTTACAGTTTAACTCGAGGGGCAACTAATCAATATTTTTGCGGTCCTACACTACAACTTTTACAACATTTCAATTCAAATTGTCCAAAAAAATAAAACCTTCCTAATGAACATAATGCCTGCAAGCTTTCTTCATGAAGCTTAGATTGCATATTACTTGGTTTGCAATCTAAGCTTCATGATTGTGTTTTAAATTAGCTTAATTTTCTGTACCTGTAAAAAATATTTCACCAAACATATTAAATATTACTGGGTGCTGTGGCCTAGTAATTATTGTGTTGGACTACTAAGCACGGGCCTGGTTAAAAATCATTCGATTGAAGGATATATAGTACAATAAACAATAAACATAAACAAAGAAAAATATCTTGATTCATTTTTTTATTCTTGAAATGCTTATTTCACTTATTTTATTTATTTACAAAAAAAAACATATTTACCCATGACTATGAGACCTAACTTTACATTAATGCGATTTTGTTCGCTTCGAGCAATTGTAATTGGTTCATTTTTTATTTTGATCGTCCCAATAGTAGACATTTAAAAATTAAGTGGAATTGTATGACCAATTACGCTTAAATGTTCGGTTAAAAATACTGCATAAGCCCATAATGTAAATAAATAGGAACAAGTTTAATTCTATTTGCTATATTGGAATTATAAATTAAATGTAGACCATAGCAGTTTACCTATAAAGAGTCGTTTCTAATACGTCGATTTTTGGTTTAGTTTGAAGGTTTTGAAATTACTGTAATATACTGGCCTGAGGGTTCAAATATAATAATAATAATTATAGTAATAAAATAAACATGTTAATTAAGTTCATCGTCGTAGAACAAAACAGAAAATATACTACAGTCGGTTAATTAACAAATATTATAAAGAATTAGGATGTCCACCGGGTAACTGCCCAGCAAGTGTACATGATCGGCAGCAGAATTTAGCGTAGTATTCATTTGAACAGTACCTGCCTTTTACAATCAGTGCACAGTTAGCGAAGTACTTGTTATCGGTACAGTCTGGTCTGACATATACACCAGCTTAAAAGAAAATTCAATGGTAGTAAGAACATAGACAGCACTTTGTATAGATTGAACTTACATTCAATTAAAATCTTCTCTTCGCTGGTATCATGGCTAAAGGTATTTCTGGCTGTGCAGCCGTAGTAGCCGGAGTCCTCTGCGGCGACTCCGTAAATCACCAGTCTATAAGGGTTTTCTATTTAATAAAAAAATAAACGTAGAATTTTTTTTTTAAATTATAGTCTTTCAAGCAATTACCGGTTATTTGAATTCGATTAGATGATAAGACTTGTATGCTATCCTTTATCCATGTTACATTTGGTGTAGGATATCCTCCAACATCACAATTAAGAACTACATCTGAACCAATTGTGTAGTTGTTGCTTGAATCACGCCGAATGATAGCGGTTGCTCTAACTGGCAAGGAAAATAAAAATTGTATTATAATAAAATAAAATGATTTTATTAAGACAGACTATACATAACATCATGCTTTAGAATTCCCATTGATTTAACTTTAATTTTACTAACCTGATTTTGGAGGATATGTGACAACATCATTCTCGCCACCAAATCTCTGATCAATATCTACTACCTGCGGAGGAGGCGGTCTAATTTGCGGCCTAGACGGGTAGTAAGGGTACGAAGGCTTAGAAGTAGTTGGCGTTGGGGCCGGGCTTAGAATGTATTTTAGGAACGGTTCGTCATTTGGATTTGTAGCATGCACAGGACCTACCGCTTTGAGAGTAACTACCATTGAGGCTGGTTTTCCATGCCCTGTATAAGCTGTACATTCATACGGCCCCAAATCTGACAACTCAATACTGCGGAATACCAATGAGTAATCACGTAAGGTGTCATATCGCGCAGTAGTAAGAGCCATTCTACTTTTTCCTCGCCACCATGTCACAAATGGCTTTGGATATCCACCAGCAGGGCATCGAATCTGAGCCGGTTGTTTTATTGTTACAATTTGTGTTATATTCTTGGGGCCATAAATGTAAGCCGTTATATTCTTTTTAGTATCTTTAGAATTATACCAATACACCACGAAAAATCATGCAATAGAATTATGTTAGAAAAACTTAATACGATTACCAACACCATGTTATTATAATATTAATTTAAAAATACATGCGCCTGTACACACATAAATCATATAAAATAAATTCAAGCGTACCTGATACTTGAAGATTTATTTCGCGTGTTACTGGTGCACCGAGTCCATTTGAAGCTACACAAATGTACGAACCGCTGTCAGTGTGATGTACTTGAACAATCGTTAAGTCACCCGAAGATGTAAGTACGTAGCGTCCCTTGTTAGTGTCAATCTAAATGTATAAAGAAAATTAAATATTAAACGTTATTATCAGTTTATTTGGATAAACTTTACCAGAACTGCGCCGCGCCTCCAAGTTACAGTAGGTGGTGGATTTCCTGTTGCGAAACAACGAAGAACAGCAACACTGCCAGCCGAACTAGTCACATCTACTTCTTCCCTTTTCTTAGGCTCCAAAGCAGCAGCTGATTCTCCAGGGAAAATTACTTCGGTTCGTGGGGCAGGTGGGCTCAGTGTAGTCATTTGTGTATGAGACTGCTGTGGACGTACACAAACGTGGCTGCAGCCTTCGGAGCAACACTTATTGTCATCTCTGCAGTCGGCATCATCATAGCATACTCTGTCGCAAACAGAACTATTTGACAACTTTGGACATTCGCCAGGCTTGTTGATTTTTCTACAAATTGGTATAAATTTGGCTTTCAATGAAGGGTCACTTGAAACGTCAACGGCACATTTGTCTCCACTAGGGCAAGAGTAATCTGCACATGGGTTTATACATTCACATCGTCGACATCCATCGGGGCCTTCGTTTGCCTTTGTACCGAAAGAACACCTTAAAGTTCGACAATTCTCTTCGAACGATTCACATCTGTTGGCAGTTAACGTGGGTTCATCCGGTCGAGTTTCGATTTCGTTTTCCTTTTCCTGTTCGGTTTGATCTATGAAAATATATTTGTTTACTTTGTTCCCATACGCCAAAACTTTTTATAAGCGAACGACAAGATTGTGTGACAATTTGTTTATAGAAGTGTATGTATTTGTTTTCACGAGTAAATACGATTTTTATGAATTCAAATAATAGGATCATGTATTCATGACGATATGTAAGTACCTAGATATATCCTTTTTTTGTTTTGAAAAAAAAGTCTTATACCTTAATTAAATATGATTAGCTAAGAGGCAAAGAAAAAAAGTGCAGCAATTCAAAATTCATTGAATTTAGGAGTGGGATGCAAATATTTAAAAAAAAAAACTTTGAAAGTCCATAAGCAGTGCTGTGCATATAATTATCTACATTTTATGTACATTTTTTGTATAATACCTCCTTTGGTTTTTCGATATTTATTGTAGGTATTTAATATTTACTGTAGCAAGTAATGCAGCAATTAAAAATATTCGATTTGATTGGACTAACAAGAGTGTGGTGCTATTTTTTTTGAAAAAAAAACATGAAGGTGCAAAAGGTTTGGAATTTTGCGTATACATATGTGATTGTACAATTTAAAATAACATAAAAATGTAAAACCCATTATGCTGATCTAGTCTTACTTGCGCAGAAACTAACACATGCATTAGGAGAACGGAAATTATTTTGGTTTCCTGAACAACCGGAATAAATAAATGGAAAGCATGTTCCACGGTCGTCATCATAGTACCAGCGTCTTTCTGAAGCTGTCGCTCTTGGACAAATTCCAACATTTGGTGGCAATAAGCAGATTGCTACTCATAAACAAAATATATAAATAGTATTTTAAGGTTGTTGGTGTGTTGGAGTTCAACTATATGTTTTTAAATGTTACCTCTGTTAGTTGTGGGTTCTTTTCCTACGATACAAACTGACTGGCATTCTGCTTTGTCGACAAATCGGTTTCCACTTCCCCCGCAGCCACCGTAAGTAAATGGCTCACAAGTGTGCGAGGCTTTATCAAAGAAAAATCTTGTTTCCCATTGTCTGCACGAGCCCACAACAAGTGGGTCATTGCACACATCTGTTCGTGATTAGTTTTTACTTATGTTGAGATTAATATTTTACTTACCAACATCCTTAAACTGTCCGCACTGTCGGTCACATTGTTCTCTGCTTTCGAAGCGATTCGCGTTACCATTGCATCCAGTGTAATAGAAGCCTTCGCATTGTTTAACATCTTTGTTATAATACCAAGAGAAAATGTTGTCTCTGCAATTTCCAGCCTCCAACGGGAGTTCACATTGATCATCGGCCTTAGAAATCAGTATTGTAATACAAATGTTTACATCGCTCGTAAACTCTAAAGCTATGTAGATAGTATTTAAAACTTACAGTACGGGTCAAATTATAACCTTCAGTGGGAGGTGCATCTTCTTCCGGGTGAGTGTTTTGACAATAATCCATGCACTCCTGTTCAGTGAAGAAATTGTTTCGATTACCCCGACATCCACTAAATTCGAATTCGAAACATCGCCTAGAAACTTCATCATATGACCAACGCGTTGTATTATCATTGCAGCGACCATATACTGCCGGAAGGGAGCAAGTTGAATGCACATGAAAGCAATTCTGTTCACATTCCTCCTCAGACTTAAAATTGTTGGCGTTGCCATTACAACCTGTGTAAATAAACTGATCACAAACGCCCTCATCAGCATTATAAAACCATCGGGCTTCATATCCGCTGCAATTTCCAGCTGCAGCCCCTTGGAAACACATTTCATCATCTCCATGCACAGTTGTATTTTCTGGGGGGTTGGCAAATCGGTTTTCAATTTCAACACTGACAGGAGGCCGCTCTGAAGGCGGGCGAGGCGTTGTTGGTTCCTCATGATTTCTTTCACACCGTTTAGAACATTGTTCCTCTTCTGCGAAATTATTTTCATTTCCGCCGCATCCACCGTAATAGAATTGCCGACAACGTCCATCTTTGGTATCCCAATACCACCGCGGGGTATAGTTCTGGCATTCTCCAACTTCCGCTGGTATTTCACAAATATCCTTAGCTGCGGTAGGAAAACGATCAGAAGTGTTATTGAAGATCAATCCGTTTACATTTCCTGCCAACAATGAACAGAAAATACGTAACATCGAAAGCAAACCCACCTATTATTTTTGGACAATGCTCCTCACAAGATTCCAATGATTGGAAATTGTTTTTATTTCCCCCACAACCAGAATAATAAAATGGTAAGCATTTTTGATCACTTTCAGAAAAGTGCCAACGTGCATGGTTACCACCACAATTGCCATTTTCTTTTGGAAGCGTACACAAATCTATGCATAGTTGAAATAAAATTTGCATGCAACAAACCACAAGCAATAACGTGAAACATACAGGGAGAAGAAGAACATTTGTGTAAAAGAATATGAAATAAATAGATAAATAAAAAAAAGGGAAATGAAACACTGATCACTGATTTGTACAAACACCAGGAATTAACGACATCTAATTATATGAACATAAGAATTCAAACCTTTATGAACGCCTGGCTGTCTACAGTGATAGCTACAGGCATGCTCAGTGGCGTAGTTGTTTTTATTGCCTTTACAGCCACCATATGTGAACTGACGACACACATCAGTTTCATTGTCATAGTGCCATCTTTCAAAATTGCCTTCACATGGACCTGAATCCACTGGCTGCTCACATGGTGCTGTAATATTCGAAACGTTGTTGGTGTTATGTTTTAAACTAAAAAAAAATTTATGAAGTAAATCACTTACGTAAACTCTCTGCTACACTGCAATGTGCCTTGCATTCGTCAATACTGTCAAATCGATTACTCGTTCCATAACATCCGCCATAGTTGAACTCTTCACATCGATTTCTTTCTGAGTTAAAGTGCCATTTCTTCTGGAAGCCTGGACACGGCCCAGCACTTTTAGGTAGCAAGCACGTATCTTTACCTTTGTATTCCTGACATGTATCTCTACAATCTGCTTCAGTATCAAATCTGTTCCCATTGCCATCACATCCACCATACCAAAATCGTGCGCAGGCACCATATGATGTGTCGAAGAAATATTTAATCGTAAAGTTGCTACAAGTTCCCGTTTCTTTAGGTAAGCCACATGCCTTTTGAGGGGACTCTTTAATAATAGCGCATCCCTCGAATTTATCTCCTTGAGCTTCAGCGATACCATCCGGACAACATCCAAATTTGCTTTCGGCACAAGTGCAGCCCTCATAGTTTGGTCCTTTAGCTGGTGTCTTTTCATCTGAGCAACACTTATGTTGTGTTTGTGAGCAATGACATCCATAATGATGTGGCCCCTGCGGTATAGTAATACCGTCTGGGCAACATCCAAATTGCATCGTATGACATGGACAACCGGCAAATTTCTCCCCTAACGCTCGAGTAATTTTATCTGGACAGCAGCCGAACTGACTGGAATCACATGGGCACCCATCATAATTGTAGCCACGAGCAGCAGTTGTGTTGTCGAAACAGCAACCGTAAGGAGTGTATTTGCAATCGCAGTCCTGGAAGTTTGGTCCTCTGGCAGTTATAATATTATCAGGGCAGCAACCAAATTGAGTGTTTAGACAACAGCCTTCACCTAAAGTTCCGTGGGATGGAGTAACACCATCTGGGCAGCAACCATAAGGTTCCCTTGTGCACAAAGCACAGCCTTCTTCATTTGGTCCACGAGCAGAAGACTTTCCGTCACGACAACAACCAAATAGAGATTTTGAACAATCTCTTTCATCGACAATGTTACATCCCTTAAAGTTTTCTCCTTGAGCAGTGGTTTTTCCATCTGGACAACATCCAAATTCATCGAAAGAACAAGACTTAATAGTTTTTATTGGATTTTCGGTTGTGTCTGTTGCTTCTGTGGAATCTGTTGCAGCTGATTCTTCTTCTGATGAGCTTTCAGTAACATCCCTTAAATCACTGCTTACAGTTGTTTCTTCCGAATCGTCTACAGGGGTGACAGTTGATGTAGGTGATTCTGTAGTTAGCTCAGGACACCCATCATTTTCTTCACCTTCAGCTGCAGTGAAGTTATCTGGACAACAGCCGAATAGGCTTTCTTCACACATAGATTTCGGGCATCCTTCATTGTTATTGCCTTGAGCAGGTGAAAGACCATCCAAGCAACAGCCAAATTCAGAATCGATACATGTTTTGACAACGGGACAGCTTAAGCCAAATGGTCCTTTAGCAACAGTTTTCTTATCAGGACAACACCCGAATTCAGATGTAACACATTTTTGTTTTTTCGTTTTTCGAGCCCTGCATTTTTTGGGTTTTGCCTCTCTATCTAATGCTGCCTCAAGAGTGTTGGGGGTAGTTATATCGACTCCCCCTTCAGTAATTTCAGATGCCTCTGAGGACCATATATCAACCGTGGTAGCATCTCCTGTCGATGAAGTTTCTGTTTTGTCAGTTGATTCGGTTGTTCCTGTACTTGTGGAACTTTCTTCTTCAGTTGTAGTTATGCTATCGTTAGTTGTAGATATCTCTACGGAAGTACTTGATTCTGATGACAGAGATGTATCACTACTATCCTCAGTCACTTCAGTAGTTATATCTGTTGGTTCTTGAGATGAGCTCAAATCAGTGCTGCTTACTGTACTCCATTCAGATGATTTACTACTTTCAGTGGTTTCGTCTGTTATTATATCAGTTGTATCGGTTAGACCAAATTCGGTAGAAAGGCTATCAGAAGTTTCACTGATTGTAACATCTGTAGTGGAGTCGCTGTTGCCCTCGGTAGAGTAGCTGTGGTCAATAGTACTGATTGTTGTCTTGTCGGGACTATCGGAAATAGCATCATTTGTTGCAGTACTACTTTCGCTAACACCGGTAGTATCACCTGTTAAAGAAGTTAATTCAGTGCTAGAATCAATAGATGTCGATGTTATATCCGTTGTTTTTTCAGTTGATTCTGTACTGCTATCTAATACTGTTTCTGTACTGCTGTCAGTTGATTTTTGAGTGCTGACATCCGAAGTTGTTTCTGTATTGCTCTCCGATGTTTGCTCCGTACTGCTTCCCAATATAATTTCTGTACTGTTTTCCGACATTATTTCCGTAGTTCTATCTGATGTAGTTTCCGAACTACTATCAACCGTTGTTTCTGTAGTACTTTCAGACGTTGTTTCTGTATTGCTATCGGGCGTTGTTTCTGTACTGCTATCTGATGTTGTTTCTGTACTGCTATCTGACGTTAATTCTGTGCTTCTATCTGATGTTGCTTCCGTGATGCTATCTGATGTAGCTTCTGTGTTAACAACTAATGATGTTTCAGTATTCTTATCTGATGTCGTTTCAGAAGAATCTGACGATGTTGCTTCTGTACTACTAAACGATGAAGTTGAATCTTCCATGTTAGTAGATGATTTCTCTGTTGTGGTATCAGAAGACAATCTTTGCTCTGTAGAGGATTCTGTTACTATCGTTGATGAGATGACCGATGTTGACTTTAAATCTGTTAAAACCGTTGTTTCATCACTAGATGAAACAGTCGTTTTTTCATTTAAGATATTTTCCGTGCTAGTATCCGCAATAATTGAGAACACTATAGACTCTGTAGACAGATCCTCTGATGACAATTTTTCTGATGACGTGGATTGTAATTCAGTTTTTTGAGTGACTGATGGCACTGATGCAGAGTCAGTTGAGGATTCAATTACTTCTGTCGAAGAAGATATAATATCAGTAGTGTCTTGTGTTGAATCTGATTCTGTGGGTTCGGTTATTGACTTCTCAGTTGTTAGATCATCTTCATTGTCATCTCCACTGCCCTCCCCAACTGCAGTACTAGACCCGATAGTGACATCTGAACCTTCCCCAGAACCTTCCATAGTAGTTTCTGGAAGTTCTGTCGATAAGTCAGGCGTTACATAGTCATCGCCGGTGCTCGGTGAATCACTTAACATAAGATCATCCATAATCAAGGATGATAAAGTAGTTGCCGCTATGTCTAGCTCAATTCCTTCCCCAAGCTTTAAATCTTCCTTTCGTTTTTCTATAACAAATTCGACTCCAAAATCTTGTTCATCATAATCCTCGTCGCATTCTTCTCCACTCTCTTCATCGTCGTTTATAAACCTGCTTCCTATATTTATTGGAATGTTTTCATCATCCGTGCAAGGCTGATTGTTGCAATTTTCAGAACCGAATTCAATTTTCGATTCTTCGCAAGTAGACACTTTTGTGCCATTCGCTAAACATAAGACTTCACGTGTTCTTTGTCCACCACCACATGCCTTGTTGCACATTCCCCATGGTCCAGTAAACCATTCACCGGGGCATTCCGTATCTTCGGCTTCGCATTCTTGTTCACTGCTCGGTCTTTCTGAAGCAATGCATTTTGAGTCATCAGATGCTGGGGTAACCGTTGTTCCATCAAATTCACCACAAATTACGATACGAGATTGAATTCCTTTTCCGCATTTAGCAGAGCACTTACTCCATTGAGACGAAAACCATTGAGTTTCACATTTTGTGGACTTGCATGGTCTTGCAAGTACAGGCTTTTCAGCAGAGCAAAATGTTTCGTTGTATAGTTTTCCAGACTTTGACCCACATATTGCCATTCTGGTTTCTTTTGTTTGGCCACATTTATCGCACTGAAAAAATAAATGGACATTATTTACAATATAATATAATATACAGAAAAATAGTACATTAAAAGGAAAAATAAAGGTATTTGTCTCACCCCACTCCACTGCGAAACTATCCAATCAACACCCTCACAAGGGGCTAGTAAACAAGCTTCTTCGGTAACGGGTTTTTCTTCAGAGCAGTCGCCATCTGTTAGAACTTTCTTTTTGCCATTTTCTTCTTTAAAACAGGTTACTTTTCTCGACCTTTTACCATTACCGCACATCTTATCGCACTAAAAATATGAATTTATTAAAATAAATATTTATTTTTCTTCTATGCATATGCATGAACAAATCTTACTGGTGTCCATGGTCCAATATGAAACTTTGGACAGTTTTCTATATTTCTATTACATTCTTGTGTGTCAGCTGGCTTGTTCCCAACAGCTTTTAAACACACATTATCATCAACAACGCTAGCCACACTAAGAAGTAAAATTTATATTAGGTAAAAACCTTATTATTTTTTTATTTGTTTACCCATTTGGTGAAATTCGTTCGCAAGATACAGTTCTATTCTGAACACCATCTTTACCGCACGCTTTCGAACATTTATTCCAGACTCCTTCCACCCAGTGTGGAGCACACTCTTCTGTGCCGCAGATTTGAGTTTCATTAGGTTTGGTATTGGCATCACAAAGATTCGCATCCACTTTTTCCAAAGTAAGTCTATTATTGCAAGTCACATTCCTTTTTTGAATACCGCCACCGCATGATACGCTACACGGTCCATATTCCATATGTGTCCATGAGTATGTATCTGGGAAACTCTTGGTTACTACATCCGGAATACTGTATTCATACTGCACACCCACGTTGCGATCCTGAATGAGCATAACTACATAAATCGATTCGGTAGTTGGCCCACTGCAGGTTAATTGATCGGGAGCAGCAAATCCAGTCGGCTTCCGTTGATAATGCCACCATGCCCCAGCGAAGTGCATTGGACGGGGGAAGTCAATTCGCCAATTTCCATTCAAATAATAATGTCCAGTTAAGTTTCTACACGCTAAATAGTTATTAGATGGGGCTACCTCTTTCAATAAAATATTTGTAGCTCCAATAGGGATTAAAAGTATATCGTTGTACCCTAAAAATCAAAGAACATTTAGCTCTGCTATATCAATTGACATTTATATGTTATTGACCTGCGGCTAGATTATTTGTCTCAAATAGTCCCGAAATCGTTTTGCAGGAACTTCCATCTCCAGCACATTTTCTGCACTTGTCCTCGCGGGCGTTTGAGCCCAGCATCATGTCACAACCTACTGGCTGACATTCGCCGTCCACGCACACATCTGGAGTTTTATCGTTGCACCTTGTACCATCGATAACTTTTGCCTTATGACGATAGTAAAAACGTTCGCCCCTCGGCATACAATTAAGTTCACAAGGATTTGGAGCGTTAGTGTAAGGTACCCACTCGTAACGAACTCCATCAAATGGCAGGCTATCAAACCTAGAGCACTGCTGAGAGCGAAAATCTGGCTCTTCCTCGGGGCAATCCTTTATTTAAGAAATAATAAAGTTAACTTAGAAATTTTATTTAAATAAATAAAACGAAGTATGTATAAAACGGATAACTAAGGCTTTCAAATCATTAATATGAATAATATTTTATCAATCAAAATGACAAATCATTAATAATTATGAAAATATTCTAGATTACCTGTGTATTACAGGAAAAGTACTTCCGAGATCCACCACTACACAGCTGTGCTCCATTTGATCTATTTTTAACAAAATCATAAGTAAATTAAAATAAAGTTGTTAACAATTACATACGCAAAACGTTTGCATTCCCTCGTCAAAAACGAAACACCACCGCCGCATGACCTTGAACATTCAGAGGGTGAGCTCCATTCACTCCATTCGTCTGGGTCACCTTCTCCATTAGGAACTATAAAGCTTTCTGGCAGATACATGTGAGCACCATTTTGCCTTTTGTGTCTTTTCCCATGCTAACGTAATTATAATATTAGTTATATTCTAATCAACTTAAAATATATTAATAAAAAACAACTCACATATCTTGAATGTGACGAGTGTATGAGTGCAAGTAAAATGAAATATATCAAGGCTGCTGATCTGAAATGTATAAGCACGTAAATTGTATTAATTCTTATAAAGTATTAGGTAGCTGTTATAAAAATTAATTGAATTCTAAATACATTTTAAAGTTCTTGTAGATATATTTAAAATTGTTCTGAAAATATGAAAATATTATGATCTTTGTTCTTACATATCTAACACGTGGGGAATATGATTGACGTATGTTTTAACTACGGTCTGACTAACGATCAGTATGCACATAGTTTTAAGTTTAAGGCAAATACATCTGGAAAGTTCAAGTTAGTTTTAATACAATGCTTTGACAGCTATTTATTAATACGAATATACTCCTATGGGAAAGCATGCTTAGTTTTTGGTTTAAAATGCATATAACAGTTTAAACTATTTGAATGAAAGTATGTATAAATATCACATTTAAATTTAAATTTTTTTGATTTAACGTATTTCCAATATTTGATGTAGTTAATTGCACCATGAAGTAAGAGATAAACAAAATATTAAAGAGATCAACGTTTGAACAAAGTAATTTTATTCATGGAAGAATTCACATGCAAGACAAATATTCGTCAGCTCTAAGTCGATGTACGGATATATCAGGTTTCAGTCCTATGTGGTTGGACGCAGCAATAACCACAACAAACCGCAATGCAAAAATTCTGTGCTTCTTCAGCTGGACTGTAACGCCAATCTTGTGCTGCCCAACACGTATAAGGTACCTGTCGGGTATCAAATGCCAATCAGTGTTTAAACTGGGTCACCGTTATTATATTTGCCATTCGTTGTTCCTCCACCAATTTCTAAAATGTGTTAATCAATTTTTATTATTTTGTAAAAAAAATTGTAAATATCGACAGCCCTTTTTACAGAAAATGACAAATAGAAACGTTCACTACGTTGCATTTAAACTCTTGAATGCTCAATGTTATGAGAAACTCCCAAGCAAAGTCTGGATTGTATGTATGCTATATACGCAGTCCATTTGCATTAGTGAAATCCCTTTTACAGTACAGACCATCCATTGATGCTCGGATAATATATAAATAAATAAAGATTTGCAAACAAAGTAGGTATTGTTTTTTTCCCTATGGCTACTAGAGAGCATAATATGACAGTGCTAATAAAAAAAAGTACTTTAGTTGCTCACTGGAATAACACATTCCTATTCAGTACCTATTTGATCATTTATAAATAGATTTTCTCCGCTCAATGCATTTATATTTCAAGGAATGATTTTATCTTACTCTAACTACGAGCATGTTAAAATAGTGTTTTTTGATTTGATAGTTGATTTTCTCAAGAAGTATTTTTTGCTAATTAAAAATGTAGTTACTGTGATGATTGTTAAACGTCAAAGCAGATTTCTTGGCATTATATTGTGAGGTAGAATGATGAAAAGAATTGTAACAATTTTCAAAACTCGTCTACTGCCACGGCAAGCAATTTTGATTAGGAGTCTGATATTAAGATATTAAGACAATGCAGATGTCCACATTTCATTTATATTTTTTAGCTGAGTCAATTTAGTCATATCTGCCTGTTTTCATGAAACTACTTCGAAAATAATGTAAAAGACATATTGTCTTATATCATTTTAATCAAAGACAACTTTTTAAGGGCGTTAAAAAACGATTTTGATACACAATCCAATAGCATATAGCCCAGCAAATTCAAAGCTAAAATAATGACATTTTTATATGAACTATTTGTTCATAGTGCAGCACAATTATAAATAAATAGTGGACAACAGAACAACACACCAAATTTGGTCATACGACAAGGAATTTTGATAAATTGAGTGCATACATAGTATCATTAGGTGATTTGAATTACAATGCTCAAAGATCGCCTGATTGCAGATGTTTATGGACTCTGCTCTTGAATTGTTCTATTTAGATTGTGGAAGTTCGTTATCTTGTTTGGTTGTAACAAAAAGCGTAAGATATAGTTTACAATCAAGCTCCTGTTATACCGAATTCACCGCAAATTTACCCTATAGGATTATTCGGAAGATGTGCGTGCGTAATTTTTCCGTTTACACACTAACTCTTGTCCAAAGCCTTGCATAAGCGAAATCGTAATGTGATTTATTTTTAGACTTTTCTTCATTACATAAGTTTAGACTGCCTTTTGGATTCCACGAACCACGATGGCGGTCGGCGACCTACATCGAAGTGTAAACAAGAACAGTTCATTTATTTAAAAGGTAAAGCTTTCACTTCAAGTAAATTAAAATTCCTTTTAAACTTTTGGTACTATGCAAACAAATATTTGTGAAAAATACTGTATTTTCATTGAATTGCAGTTATAGTTAAGTAAAATGTATATAACTGCATTGCTTGAAAGTACGAATTGCGAATATTCGAGATTTATCGTGTATTTAGCTATATATTAAACTATATAGCACTATCACAGACCAAGAAAAGTATATATATTTGATTAATTATGTAGTTTTGATATAATATGCAAATAACTACATTTGCAAACTTCTGGTTACATACGTAAAACATTTTAATCCTGTTTGTTAGGAACATTCTGCAATATCATATTATTTTTACTGGAGTCAATATCATTTGCATGTAGATTCAGAACATATAGCTTATGTAGCGAAATACGGCCGTAATGAGTCTATTAGACGAAGATATTTAGGGTATGTTTTTATTTGTTTTGTTCAATATTTATTGTTGCTTATCTACTATCGTCTTTTTTCAATATATATCAAAATCAAGTGTTGTTCGTTGGTAACCTCACCATTGTTTTTTTTTTAATGTTCGTCATAGCCCAACGTTTTTACTGAATGAAAAATTGATCACGCCCACTTTTACGCCCTACTTCTTATGATTTATCTAAAATCGCAAAACGGCTGGGCCAATTTTTTTAGTTTTTTTAAAAATGTTATTAGTGATCCTATTTTAGTTTTTAGGGAAAAGAAATTGAACACGCTCACTTCTTTGGATAAACTAAAATCGATAAACTTCTTAACCGATTTGGCAAATTTTTCAAATGTTAGTAAAAGTCCACCAGAAACGTCAAATGCTTCTATTACGTTAACCAATATCATTCCAAGATTTACGCAATATAAATGGTGAATTATGTAGCACGTATAGATATTAGAGAATCTTGCCAACGTTGCAGGTGTAAGAGAGTGACACTCATTAGGATTACACGTCTGAGATGCTGCGCTTTCGTCAAATGCTCATCAAAAACGAACATGGTTTTCGATAACTATTTCAACATGCTTTCCATATAAATCGACTAATTTGTGGAGCAATCAGTCGGTTTGTGTGATGATATTTTGCATCAGATGCGTGTTACAGCACTACATCCAAATTAACATTTAATCAAGAGTTTCGACTCGAAAAACAATATGATTGCGATGCTTTGAGGGAATCAGTTGGCACGAACGTTCCACTGTTGAATCAACAACACTAACATATGCGAACGGCACTCTTAGAATGTTTTGAGCTAGTGAACTGGAGGGACTTTTGAATATAATTGATTTTGGCAACGATACGCACGCAGAATGGTATTGCACTTGCTTCATCAGAAACTGCATCTACATTATTGGTAGGCTGTCTTATTTAGCACTCAAGCTGCCATTGAATGCAAACTGATCGTTTGGGATGAGTATAAAATGGCGCATAAATAGGCATTGAGGCATTAGACAAAACGATACAAGATATACGACACAATCATAGACGGTTTGGTAGTGCGATGATTCTGTTGGCAGGAGATTTTCGGCAAAAATTGCAGATATTTCCACAATCAATGGACATTAGCTACTGCAAATGCAAAATCCCTGTTGACACTTACACCGGCAGTATTCAATTTCCCGTCGCTTTCTGTCAGCTTACCGAATCAAAATCCGAACTTGTCCGAAATGTGCTTCCAAACATTGCACAAATTTGCAAAAATCATGTTTGGTTGATCGAACGTGCTATATTAGCTGCGAAAAGCATTAACGCCCACGAATTGAATTTTAAGATCTTAAGTGAAAATTTTCAAGAATTGGTGACGTGCTTCCATTACTTCCCAACTGGAACTACCCGGATTACCACCTCACAATCTCCAACTGAAAGTCGGATCGGTAATCATAATGTTATGGACACGATACATAAGCCCACCACGTCTTTGTAATGACACTCAGCTTGCGGTGAAAAAGCTGATGAACATGTTATCGAACTACAATACTTTAAGGGAAGTACAAAGTAGAGGACGTTTAAATACCACGAATCCCAATGGTTCGGACGGACTTGCCATTCCACTTTAAACGCTTGCAATTTCCGGTACGGTTTGCATTCGCAATGACAATTAACAATTCTTAAGGGCAATCAATGCATGTTTGCGGCATTAGGGTCCAGTTGTATCATTCAAAAAACTCATTGGAAAATTTCTTTAACTAAATGCCTTTTGTTATCAATTCAATCATTAGCGAGTTGGGGTTTAAAACAAAATTGTATCAAAATATTTAAATTGTTGAATAAAGATTTCTCAATCCGCCGTTCGGAGTAGGCATAAAACAGAAGGTACAGCCATCGCAGAAAATCAATTGTTTTCAATGATCAAGATTTATTATTCTGGAGTTATGTTTCTCATTCCAGCCAATTGAAACAGAATTTTCCAATGATTCTTATAATCAGCTAGTTAACAAAAATGTCAGTTCTATCATGTTTTGTGTTCCAATGAAGCTATAACTGGATCCTTAACCTTGAAAATCCACGCAAATCACATAGTCAATTGTATGTCGCCTTTTCTCGTGTCGGAATTCTGTCAGCATCAAAAACAAAACATCACAAAGCATTGCAATTGCAAGGAACAAAATTATATCACAGTACTTATTAAGTTTAATTTTTATATATATGGACTAGCTACCCGGCAAACGTCGTTGTTCCTTCAAATTTTAAAACGTATTTCTGAATGATCATTTGTATTTATAATGGCTTGGGGTTTGTTTTATTTTCATTTACAGTTAGGTACAATGAATCTAAAAACTTTTAATAGTTTTGAGTTGAAATAGTCCATAAGTAACAACTTCGCGTATATCAAATTTGAAGTTAATCCGGGCAGGCAATGATTGGATACCTGGCAGGTTGACCTTGAGAAGGCATTTGAGCTAAGGTAATAAAATTTGATTAAAAGGCGTTCTTTAAATGTTAAAAAGTGAAAATATTTTCAAAATTCACTTACTGACACACTCTAATGGCGTTTTCCATTGGTGAATCCGGGTTTTGTTTTGAAATTTGATCTTTTTCGTTAACAATGGAACATGATTTCAGATTAAAAAATTGATGATAAAAAAAATCAATTTGCTTGCCCAATGGACACAACAACTGTTAAAAACGGTCTTTTGACAGATCTAGATAAAAAAATATTGATTTTTAACCAATAAAAAACGCCATTACTTTTAAGTAAAAACGTCGTTTTTTATCATATTAAACAATTTGCAGAGGCAAATTCATATTTGTGGAATTGTTAACATTAAAAAATTACTAATAATTCTACTTTTCAATAGGTAACTTCATGAAGCTCATATAACTAACAATAAATTAAAGGTAAATATCAGTGTGTAATGATTATTAGTAAGACTTATTAACTCACCAACATCATTCGCAGACCTTTGAAACCCTTTTCTAAACGTTAGTTCAGTCTATATGATAACAAATCATTTAATGCACTATTATGCTGCATATTTTTAAATAATCTTTTTAATCATCATACTGAATATCATGAAATAATAAACGCATATATGCGAAAATAATGAGACTGCAAAGTATTGAATCTGTTTAAGAATTTCATTGCAGACTGTTTACAGCAAGACGGACATACAAAAACAAATTAAAATGCCAATTATAATGGCAGATTTCAAACTACATCATCTCTTTCAGCAACGGCTGGTCACTGTCCTTTGAAATATAGATTATCCAGCGACCACATATGTGAGTAAGAGTATACTGTACACAGTGAACTTGTTCGATAATTCTCACAACAATACTTGGTTTATGTCTAGAAATTGGTTTCATTGTTTTGGAACAAAGTATATAGGTACCTACTTCAACGTTCAATATAACAAATTTCAAGTGGGAACACACTTCCTATTTTCCCATTTGCCTATAGACGAACATAATTCATATGGTGACTTAAGTTAAATATAGACATTCCATCCCTTTAATTGTAGTTTTTAAGTATGAGAAGTAGATAGACATAAAATCGTATCTACTCTACCCCATGCTGACTACACTTAAGTACATAGAATATATCTGCTCGTTTATGTCTAATGCATATTGGAATTCATAAATTAATGCATTACCAATGAAGGGGACAACTTTGGACTTGTCGGCCGGGTACATCGGCACTTTCCCATTTGATAACTTACGTATGTTCTGATCCTTAAATAACATATGCAACATTCAATGTATCTACCCAGACAATTTAAGGAAAAAAGGTTAAAGTCCTTTTAAAATACTGATCACGTTTCTCTTTTAACTGAATAGAAACAAAAGACATGATCACATTATATAAAAAAGGGGGGAAATGGAAACTGGTTTAAAAGCAAAGGACAATACGAATTAAGTTAACGCGCTAACGCATCGAAAAGGAACCTGTTTCGCCAAAAATCATTTCTATTGTAACAATATGCGTGCAAAACGCAAACAACTTTAATAGTGGCGTTTGTCCATCTGAACATTCGGTCCTCCACATAGCCGGAGTTCCAAAGCGTAGTTTTTATTTTTCGTGTGTATTTCTTACTTCTTCGTCGGAAAAAAAAATGAAAAGTTTCATTTTAATTTTTTTGAAAACAAAAAATGTGTTGATGCAGAGATTCTTATAGAATTACAGGATGACTTTTATTTCTCTCGATGGTTAACTAAATGTCTTTGGTAATTATAATTCCTCTGAACGTTCGTATTGTTTGTGTTATCATTTTTATTGTTCTTCAAGGTATTGAGCTTCTAGAAATTACATTAAGATTGTTAATTATCTGACGCAATATATTAGCTACATGCAGAACACATTTTCTTTTTTGACCAATTATTTTATGATACTAGATCTGGGCTAGTTAAATTAATTTAATTGCATGTAGATAGTTGTTCTTGTTTACTTATATTGTATACACTTCAAATCAAATTGGACTTCCAAGCTGTATTATCTGCATCTTGAAGAGTTACAGAAACTCTTGTCTTGTTCTTTATATGTTCTAGGAATCAATAAAATCCCATTTCATGTTTAAAAGTATAAAACCGCCTTCCGGTTAATTGCTAAGCAACCGTAATTTGTACGCATGATCGTGAATAAGTGAAGAGGAAGAATGTGTCCAAAATTTAAAGTAGAATTGTCCGTGGCGCATAGACGTGTGTGATAACTTTTCGGAAATGTATTAGGGTACATTTTACGGTATCGTGCATTATAACATACATTATAACTGCAAAAAAATATCGCTTTTGGGGAAAAAATTGGTGTGGATTACACTAAGAACGAATCCTTGTTTTAGATATAAGTAGTTGGTATTAAAATTATATAACATTTTCTAGTAATAATCTGAATATAAAAAATCTACCACTGATCACGGTTCATTATATAATTAGAAATCCATTTTATGGACAGTCTAAGATATTTTTTTTCGAAATCAGTTTAACACAATTATGTTTATGCGAAGTACAATTTTCTTATATTTACCAAGAGAAACTAATAAATCTTATTAACTAATACGGTGCGCTTTACTATTTTATCGCGTTTAATAAATTATATAAATATTTGAAACAAAAACAAGTAAACGAGTAAATATGATAATTGATAAGACCGACAAATTTAAAATATATTTCCAGTTGTGTATTTTAGCTTCAGACATAATGCTACTTTTCAGATCACCAAAGCCACAATTATTTTTTTTAGTCTAATTCATCGTGAATAATAATAATACATTACAGAGCTGAATGTTAAAACATTAAAGTGAGCCGACATATTAAAAAAAAAACTAAACAAACATTTATTATTTGGCTGAACATGATCAATACACAATCAAAGAAAATGGATTTAGGTTTGCACAAGAAGCATCTAATCCCAATACATCACAAGCGCAAGCTTACGAATATTTCAGTAATTAAACAGACAAGAAATACCATTTAACCCTAGTGACATAATCAAGTGTCTCTATAGCCATAATGTTTGCTTTGACTTATTTACTCAATATGCGTGTCATAAAAATGAATAATATTTTTTTTAATTCATAAGCAGAAATGGGTACCTCCTCGCATAATACATTATATGTGTATACTGGTTATGGCATCATAAGTCACACTATTTTATTTAAATCCGTGGACATACATTGCGAACATTTTGTTTGTATTCTGACTATTTCCGGTAATAGTAATAAGTAGAAAATATTTTTTGCAGACATCATTAAAATACTGGATATTAAAAAAGAATTAGCCAGCAACTATCAAAAACTTATTAACCATCTACATATAAACAAATTCTTACCAACTGAAATCGAAAGCAGACAATTATTTTAAAATAGTTTTTACTTTCTCGAAAATCAGGAGAAAAAATTGCAACATCAAAATGAAATGTTTTGCTTTCAACGCGGTGAATAATAAACATAGTTATTTTTATGTTTCGGCTGATTTTTGTTTATAAGAAACTCATTCAGCAAATGATTTCGATACACTGATATAAACTTAATTTTTTTAGTGTACATCAGCATCCTGGAATAGGTATCTGCCCGAATTTGGGGCGCGTTTGCGATTGTGAGTCAGCAGTGTGCAAAAATGTTGTAAAAAATTTAAGTTTCGTAGACTTTATTATACAATACCAGCTAACGGAAATAGAATGTTGGATAAATATTTACCTATATATTTTGTTTAATCTACATTGATTTTGTACCGGGTGGACCCCCGCAACGGTTTGGTCAGATGTGGTGAAAGACCTTATTATACAAACACATTAATTGAAGAAAAGCATGTGTGGAATATATTCATTACTCAAAAATGTTAAGATTAATACACCAGTTTGTATATATTAATTACAAAGGATCATTTGTATTTGTGTGGCAGAGGGAAGTAAATCAATAAATTGTATTGAAAGTGTTAGACACCCAGAGGAATAAAAAAAATTTTTTATAGATATTCATTTTCTAGAAATGTACAATCTTTTAAACTTTTGTATAAAAATAATAAGTTATGTCTGTAACTATAATGCAGTTCAATATGTAGGTTTTGTTTTGTTAAGATAATAGTTAAATAAAATGTTGACATATTACTTTTTTCAAGTAGGAAAATAATACAATAAAATATTTGTTCATACCTACTCAATGTGAAAATATAAATTTACTTAAAATTTAATTAGGAAAAACGTAAAACTAAATTAGGAAAAACGTAAAACAAAAGAAATCACATTATAATAGTTTTATATGGAGCTTACTGACAAACCCGAATTTTATTTGAAAAGGTTCCTCATTATAATATTTTGTATTACATTAAATAGGAGCACTTAATATTAACGTTAATGTTTCAAATTGTCTAATTAAAAAAAACTATAACTTACAGATTAACAAAATCTTAACATAACGCATTTTTTATTTGTATTATATGTTTGATCTTTTATTTGAATTACTCACCTCAACTGCCTCGATAAATCCATTTTTAAAGGAGGTTTAATATCACAATTTTTGTGTTTCCTTATGTCTCCAATTTAAAAAAATGTCCACATTGGGCGGAATTCGTTGTTAAAAATCGAATAAATCACTTTCTTGATTCACAATATCTTTATTCCACTTAGTGTACGAACTATTAAAAATTAAAATTGAAATCAATTTTATATATAGGCATATATATTTGTTCTATTTAGCACTAAAAAGACATTATTGATATTAGAACAAATCACAGAAGAGTTTTAAAAAAATAACAAAAAACTAAACACTTTGCTTTTTAAAGTTTTTATGACCCTCTGGTGTAGAGTACTAGCAGGCAACTGACCACATATCCGTACGATCACTTTAAATGTACTTCCTCTCAAAGAGTGAAATTACAAAAAAGTATAGAATTTTTTTAATTGTGGTGTATCTAAAAAGAATTCTTATCGCAGAGTCACGCTTTACCCGTTTTTATACGAACAACAAAAGCCAACATGCGCTTGCAATAACAGTAGTACCCAAGGAATGTTAGATTGACTCAATGTAGTTACCAACACCAAGCACTCAGTGTACCAGGCGATAAATATTTTAAAATTAAGCACTGTATTTACAACCACATACTTAAAAACGTTTAAACACTAAAAAGTCACAGTTCCTAATCTAAACGTAATGTGCAAAATAATTTACCCACAAAATTGTCACCTTCGAAACAATAATTTTCACTAAGCACTCAATCCACTCGATGTAGTAGTGGCAATGTTTCGGCCTATCCTATTGAAAGCGTACTGGAAGACTGATTCAGAAATGTGTTTCGTTGATCTTTCAACTTCAATTTGCTGCTGGCACATCTTTCAGATTATGCTCGTTCATTCTACCATCAAACGCTTCTATATCTTTAGCCGTAGTACATTATACTTGCACATTGAACTGCTTAGTACAGTGGGTGCTCTAGAGTATCTACAATACGGAGAACGAGTGGCACAACGCGGATCATACAAAAGAGGTTCCAAGGGCTTTGGGTGGCGCACTGAACAGTGCACTCCAGCATTCTAGTGGGCATGTTTGTGAAGCATCGAACTTGTGCTGGTCACTTGATGTTGCATTTTAGACATAACATAACTAAAATACAAAGACTGAACCTAAAAAAATGAAAAGGATCTCTGAAATCACATGCATGAGAACAGTCTATGTTTGCATAACTGTGTTATATGTAGCATAACACTTCTTTATGCTCTTTGTCTATCTCTCCGTTTTGGATGTAAATAAATACATAACTAAATGCGTATCTGCACGACATGCATTTTACCATGCAGATGATCATATTAGCGTCTGAGGACTGAAGATGAGAAGTCGACCGTTTCCAGTGAATTCCTTCATTCCGTTTACAGACGACGATGCACATGTGCTGACAATATTTCTGGATGATTGTCAAAATCTGGCATGCGGTACTTTGTATACATCAAATGCGTCTTTCCTTAAATGCATTCACATATGTGGGTAATTAGGAGAACCCTTTAATTTAGTTCGTTAGCTGATACTTAACAGGAGTATAAACATTTTTCAAATGGCTTTGTTTTAAGAATATTTTTGACGTGTAAATGATTTTTTTTATTTAATTACAATCTCATGCTTTGAAAACGAGTACAGTTGTATTATACGGTATATTGCATAATATCGTGTTATGTTTCAACTATTAGCATCTGTCCAAAATAAAACATGAATTGTAGGTTACTGAACAAATTAATGAATGGATTAGTTAATAAAAATAGCTATAACATACTTCCTTCCGAAACCTTAACACATTTTTTTCAAATGTCAATTGACGATATACGTTCAGAAATTATGAACTAATATCATACTGACAATTGACTTAATTAATATGGGAAGAAATTTCATCTATGTGCAAAGTGGGAGCATTGGATGAGTAATGAACTCTGCATACCCAATGATAAAGCAAACAGATACAAAATAAGTATTAACTTCCAGTCGTTGAACATTTCCTTTGCGCAAATTTTTCATCTTCTCTATTACGATCAAACTAAAAATAGGCCTTTATTACACCCGAAAATTAGGGTATAACTATCAGGCGTACCTACTCGCTTCTCCTGGAAAAACAAATGTACCGATTTTCCTTAACTTCGTGTTATGTTTTTTGCCGCTATTCCAGACCATTGTTTAACATAACATAATATTTCCGGGCTCGATATTGATTCCAACTACCCAAAATTGTGGGTCTCTTTGGTCTTTATTCCTTTAAATTCTGGGAAAAATTGTTTTCAGTTGTAATTTTTTTTTAAATTTTTAGTTTTAACATTATTAACTAGTTAGTTAGTTAAATCGACTATTTTTATTTCTTTCTTATTTCATATTTCATACAATCTTAGTCTCTATGGTTTGGCTTTTGAGCCGTCTACCAGTATGACATTATTTGCTTAGATATTTGTTTTATTTTGTTTAATTTTAGATTTTACACATATAAATTAGAAAAAACAAAGACAGTTCTTAATGTGCTGAAGTTAAAAGCTTTCATCTATTATACAATTTCTGTACCGCATTGCGTTTACGGTATAGTTTTACAGAAGGTCCCAACCTCTTTCGCCATTAAGGATACTCATTGCTTCGTCTAAATCAAGCACCTGTACACCAAAGAAAATGAAGCGAAATTCTTTTAGTACGGGACATCTCGCGATGAAGTGGAAAACATCCTCACGCTCCTTTAGGTTGCACAGGTTGCATAAAATTGGTAGTTCGGCACGGTGCGGTATAAAATTTAGATTAAGAAGTTCTCCTCTTATTTTAAAGATTGTGCTTATCTTATCAGTGGAATTGCTGATCAAAAAATATGTCCTAGACTGTAAATGATGCTCCAATCGACTATAGTAAGCTCTGTATTGCGATGACTGTGCTTCGTTTACTAAAGTATCGTAGATTCGTCGGCCCGTTTTCTCCAATAAGTAGTTAAATTTTTGTTTAAGTAGACTCGATTGTTCGTTTGGTCTAACTGAAAAGTCATAACCGCATTCCAATCCTAGAACTTGCCACTCTTGAACACATTTGACTTTATATCGTAGCATTGAGGAAATCACTATTCTGGGCAGGCGTTCTGGATTCATTGCCATGACTGGCGAAATGGAATTTGAGTGTATCCAGAAAAAGTGGTGCCACTCCCGTTTCCAAGTATATCATGTAGTTGGGGCAGCTACTCGGTAATCTAAAAATTCTCCGTAAAAACCGTAAAAATTTTTCTACGACTTCAAATGAGCAGTATCCCCAAGCTTGCGATGCATATAGGAGGATCGAAGTTGCTGTAGCCCGAAATATTTTTTGTTTAGATATGTGCGAGATATTTTTATTATTAATATACTTTCCCCAAACCGCACAAATTGCCCTTTTAGCTTCTGCAAGTTTAATCTTAAGGTGTATGTTCATGTTCAAGTTGGGGGTAATCACAACTCCAAGATACTTATACTGTTTGACGATTTCGATTTGCTCCCCTTGAAATATCCATTTTTCATTTTGAGCATATCTTCCCCCGCCATCTCTGAATATCATCATCTTTGACTTCTCTAAGTTAACTGTCAAATTCCAAGTCCTGCAATAAGAATCTAGCCTATTTATCATTAACTGCATGGTATCTACTGTATCCGCAAGAAATACGATGTCGTCTGCAAACATTAGTGCTGGAATTTGAGTTTCACTTAGTTGGATTCCTCCTTTAACGTACTCAGTAATGTCGTTTATGTACAAAATAAATAGCAATGTACTTAGGACGCATCCTTGTTTGACACCCATTGTTGTCTCAAATTCTTCCGACAAATGGCTGCCATCCCAAATATAAGCAGAATTATTTTTATACATAGCTCTTATCACGTTTATTACCTTGGATGAGACTTTATATTTATAGAGCTTGTATAAAAGCATTTCACGCGGAATTATTAACTATATTAATGAAATGGGTTTTCTGAATTTTCTCCAAATTATTTATAATATCTACAAATTCTCGCATACGTGGTATTTGAAGTATGTAACCCTTACCTCGCAGTGAAAAAAAGCCCCATATTTTGAGTGTCGAACAATTATCGACACAGCGCTTCGATCGCGTAGATTGATTTTAGTTTTTGTATTCTATTATCGACAGAGATATTGGTTATTGTAAGTTTGAATTCGTCGTCAATATTTAAATGAACAATATTCATTTGAAAATTTTACAAAAAGAACGATAACTGAAGATTGTGAAACCGATGGTTATCGACCACAGCTTCATGTACAATACCAAACTTCACAATAGAGGATCTACATTCGCAATATGGGTCAAAGTTACTTGAGAACCAGTTAAATAAAAAGGTCAAATTAAGATTTAAAACAAATTTTAAAAATGTTACAACACTATTTTATTAATAAATACCATTTTTTTTTTAAAACCATAAAATACATTTTTCAATATATAATTCTTATCAATACATCTCTCACAGTGAAATAATTTAGATGATTGTCAACATATAAGGTAAATTCAGTAACGCATTACTTGCAACATGATGCAGCTGCATCAAAATTTAATCCGATGGGCAAACATAATCAGACTTTGCTTCAAATGTTCATTTATAGTAATCCGATGCGCAAACATAACTAAGCGATTGGTACGACTGGGTCGTAGGTAAACGTAGTGTTCTCTGTCCCTGCCAGGTATGTATGCGTAAGATCAGAAATCAAACATGCGAAACTTAACGACCTTACATTCATTTTGGTTTCTAAAAGATATATATTATGTCGAACTATGACTTAAAGAACTTTTATTGCGGAAAAAATATTGGAGGAAGGATTGTCTGTTATTGGCAAAAACTGAAAATTCTATTAAGAAATAGTTACAGCAAAACTAACTATATGTGGAATTGTATTAAAGCGTATTAGTAACAGAGATATAGAATTTCATTCATTTTGCCCTAACGATAGATCAATGAATTTTATTTATTATTTATATCAAATTGTCTATTTTGATGGCATATTATTATTTATTTAAATTAAAAATGTTAAAGCAATAATAATCAGCTAGGTTCTACATGAAATTGGTCGAAAGTGAAATTTCGGGTTACACATTCCACTTCTACCGATTTCAATTTCATACTTTTCGAAGTTAAAAAAAATGAATTTCCGTTTCCCACAATTCGGTTTTATCGTTTTGTAAGTGATTGATCATTTTGGTTCTGTGAAATTCAAATTGTTTGGATCAGCTGACGCAATTGAAAGTGAATATTATCTGAGTGTAGAAATGTAATTTGCAATGTTATTTAGATTTTTAATAAATGAGTACATTAAAACATAATATATTTTAACAGAGATAAACACAAAAATTAGTCCATGAAATGTTGGGTGTTTTCATAAATGTCAAAGATCTGCGCTATTCAAATGGTCTTTCTTCTTTATTGCATTAATAAACACGCTCATTCTGCAGAACGGGTGCAGGCCTGCTTAAGTACAATTTTAAGTTGTCACTGAATGTTCATAAACGCCAGACATAAATTAGAAATGACCACAAAAGAAGTCTTGCTCAATCTTAATTCTGAATTAATGACAAAGGAGAAGAATGGATCAACCGTTTTAATGCCTTTTTTTTATCTTTTTCCAAGAATTGACTTTTTACATCAGAATTGTTTTATGAATTATTAGCTTAATTTTCGCCAGATTCCACAGTGCTTCTTCTTTTAAAAAAGATAAATGTCATTATAAGAACACAATTTATTAAAAAATTGCCAATAAAACTTTTATTTTCGCACTTAAAATTTGTTTCTGCGCTTTCTGCAGTCAAAAAAATATGGATGCACAATCTGCCAGATGCTGATGAGACCAATGACGTTTGTGAACATACCTTCTGCACTTCATCTGGGTCTGTTTGATCAAAAATCTGACTTATTGAACACGTCTGATGCAGATCTTAGTTAGGCAGACGTTTATGAAAACACCCGTTGTTTTGATTTCAGTATTTCTTCATCCGACATGGAATTTTTGATCCATCTTGAACAAATTTTGTTCTCCAAAACATCCCAAAGCAACATCAGAATCGTTTCCAATTGATCTCTGATTGCTTTCTTCAGTAAGGAAACGCAAAACTGCGGCTAACTGTTTACAACACACAATGAATCGATTATGGTTTAAGATGTGGCGATCAGTTTGCAGCAACATATGAAAAGCATGTTTATTAAGTTGAGAATATAATATAAAACTAAATAAAAAATAATCAAATTATTCATTTTCATTGGAAATTTTATTTACGCAGCATCCGCAATTTCTTAAGGATTAGAAAGGCCTCTCAGCGTACGCTCATATTTTCCTCTGCATAGTTTAGTTTTTTTTCAATTCCCAACACCGTAGCAATATAAATAACACTCATTATTTTATAAATATCCAAATTGAAGCAGAATGTCTAAAAAAACAATTTATCAAAATGAAAATAATTTCGCAATGTCGCATATGAAAGATAGGCATCCACTTGTTATTAATTTCACTGTTATGAAATCGGCCGGAATGTGGAACACCAAAAACCAATTCACTCAATTTACAAAAGTAATTTCACTTTCATTTCACTCGATTTCTGGAACCTAGCTGTTAGCAAAATGTGGAATCCAAAATTTCACTTAAGACCGATTTCAATATACTTAAATCCAAGATGTGGCAGTTAGACAGACAGCTGCAATACCATGACATAGCATATTGAATAAATATATCAAAATAAAGAACTTTATAAATCACATTTCTCAATCAAAATTATACATTTTCATATATCGTTAAAAAACGGAATAAAAGAAACTTCTTCTTTGACGAAAAACAAAGTTTTTCTGAAAGCTGCGGATTTTGGATAATTTTACACTTGTTCTGCTGTGAGAAGCAAAGAGGTCGTGTACCGAATTTCATCATTCTAGCTCCAAATTTTCTGAATTTTCAATGTCAGAAAGAAATTTAAAAGGTTTTAATTTTTTTTTAAACTTAGCACAAACATTTACGTTAACGTATGAAATAAGTTTGAATAACAGTATTGAGGTCAAAAGTGGAAAAATCTAAAGCTATTATAATTTATATTGTTTAGATAAATGAAAAAAATTATATATACCCATATGTATACCTATATATGATAAACCTTAAAGTATATGTATCGACTCAGAGCCGATAGCTGAGTCGAATTAGCCATGTCTGTCAGTCGGTACGTCACCAGTTTTTGGGCCTTAAGTTTATTTTCAGCTATAATTATGAAATTTGGTACACGTGCTCGTTGTTGCTCCCAGCAGAACATGTGAAAACATTTTTGAAATCCGCCCACTGCCACGTTTCCTTTTTAAAAAAAACGTAATTTTTGGTCAAACCGTTAGAAATTTTGAAAAAGTGTCTGAACAATATATTTAGACAATCTTAATGTCTATATTTCGTCTATAGACGCAACGCCCACTTTTTGTGGGCGTTTTCAGTGAAAAACGTTTTTCTGTAAAATTGAAGAAAAAAAATTGATGAGAAGTCAAGTACCTAAGTACCTATATTCTGGTCAATAGGCTGTACTATGTATTATCGTTATTTCAAAAACCGATTTCTGAATTATGGACAAATTCAAATATGTATATCAATAATGAGGGAAATTGAAAAATGTTTCTTGCCCAAAAAACTGAAAATATTAAAAATTATAAAATTATTGCACAAAATGTTTTTTTTGTTTGTTTTATATTTACATTCATTTCATTACATTTATAGTTGATTTAAAAAAATAATTAATTGTAAGAGTCTTTTCATTCTATTTTTTTCAAATGTATATAACACATTAAATACATTTTTTTACTAAGTTTATATCCGTTTAATTTACTTTTCACAGAATCTACTATGTATTAATCTGTCATAAAATGACATTCATTGAAAAGCGGTATGCACAAGAGCAAATTTATTTTTATTATTATTCTAAAAATAAAATGTTTGCTTTGCTTGAATATGTATCGTGCACCCTCTACATGCTCAAAGACCATATCTGAAATTCATTTTAACAAGTATATAGGTTTTATTGAGGAAGAGTGAATTGAAATCATTGTGAGCGGAACTGGATGCTGATAAAAAAATATTTTTCATATCATCGATGTAATACTACACGCTCAAACATTAGAGCACATTTATTCGTAAGAGAGAACAAACTTTAGCAAATAAATTTCTTAGTAAAATACCTAATATTTCATTCATAAGTTTAAAAAAAAATTTGAAGTTTATATGTGATAAACTGGCAATTTTAGCCTTTGATAAAGCGCTGTGTTAATTGGGGCATGATAACAAATAAACATACATGGCGTCGCAAAGCTGTGATAAGTTTACATCCGTTGGAGGAATAACAAATACAAATTATACCTTCTAAGAAAATGAAAAAGGGATGAACTTCAATGTGAACTCTAATAATTTTGCGTTTGCATTTGTTTAAATGAATTATTTTTATACGATATGACAGACCATACATCAGTCGTGGACTTGTAGTAGGTATTGATAAACTTGGGTTGACATGATTTAAACCACGGAATTTTATTCATAGTACTTTTAATCGGAAGTAGAAAGAATACGATAAACAAATATGTTGCTGGAAGCAGGAAGTTTGCAATTTTTATTTATATTTGTCTTACGTTATTATATATAGTTATCTAAATATCTAATATATTTACTTCAGTATTAACATTTTCATTTTATTGTATTAATGTTGATGCAATTGTTTTTCCTGCTACAGTACCTCTCGAACAATATATGCAAAACATGCAGGATAGTTTTAAAATATAAATGATGCCCTATTGCTTTCACAGTTTCTACTTTTTAATGAGCAAAAGTGAAAGTGAAACAAACCTAGGTATATCAAAATAAAAAATACTATGTATGGTTTATAAATTTTCATTAAAAATTTAGAATGTTATTAAAATTTAAAAAAAACATTATTTTAACAATAGGTACATACAATTTGTATACACACTTTTTTTAATTAATTGGTATTATCAATTTATTAGTTAAATAAATAAGTTTATGGTTTACTTGTGAAGCATTCTTAATCAATTTGGCTTTACATATATCATTGTTACAGTTCAATAATATTGTGTACACAGGAATACAAGATACATGCCATCATGAAATGTAATGTTTTAGAATACTAACTAAAAGATTACAACATTTATAAACAATTCTCCCACATCCGAGTAATTCAACCAACCAAATCGTATTAGATGAAAAATAAAATTCGGGTATTTTTTTAGAATCCAGGGTCCCAATCTGTCTGTTGTGCTTCCATGTGCGTCGTGTAACACACAATGACATCACCAGTTTGAGGTACAGCTTTAACATCTTTTAATCGAAGACCGCATTCGACGTCTTTTTTTATTGTGTTCACCTCATTTTTTAAATGTCGTAATGACTCTAGTTGTCCTATATTAAATAAATTAGAAAAAAAGCTACCAAAAGATTACTTGTAGGTAATTACCATCGAAAATAACTTCATCATTACGAATCAGTCGAAATTTATAAGCCTTTTTAAGCGATCCTTTCGTGCATCGACATCCCGCTACTGGAACCTCCTTTCTACCTTCTGTAACAAAAAATTGTTGGAGAACAGTTGCTTCACCAACAATATCCTCAACTTCCACCGGAACCAATTTAGAGCTTATCTCCTCTTTCAAATCATTTATCATGTGATAAATTACATCATATTTTCGAATTGACACTTCCTTTGGTCCTTTTAAATTATGGTCTACAGAAAAGGCATAAATTATTGCATTGAAAGCTTTAGCCAATTCAATATCCCCTTCTGTGATATTTCCTACACCATAGTGAATAACGTCTAAGCGGCAATGATCGTTGCTTACGTAAGTCTCAAGAACGTCTAAAATTGCTTCAACTGACCCGTGTACATCGCCTTTGAGAATTATATTTACACGCGGTGTAAAACTATCAGGTTGTGACTCCTTTGTACGTGGTCCAGGTCGAACTCGAAATCTGCCAGCCAATCGCCTAGCGTCACGTTCACTTCTATACTTCTCCAAATGTTCTTCTTCCTTTTTACGAATTTCGATTAGGTCGAACTCTGCCTTTTCTTTTTGAGCTTCTGCTTCACGCCACCGTAGTACAGAGTGGGCTTTTTTCTAAATTAAATTAATTATAATTCTGTAATACCAAACCTTAACAATAACGTCACAACATACACAATCGATTATTAGAAACGTAATGGTTGAGAAGAGAATCAGTAATGCCTGATACGCATTGAGCACAGCAACATTAACATTGAAGTTGACGTTAGGAATTGTTCTAAATATAATGTTGCCTTTGACATCGACATGTGATATTATTGTTGACTTGTCAATACGTTTAAAGCATTAAAAATTTCTACACGAGAGTTTATCGCACTAACTAGAGCAGCACCTTCTCTTACAAGAGAAGAGATTTTACCCAATATTTAGATTATTACTAACATTACGTTGATAAAAAACTCATGATCATGATATGATTACATCCTGTCCGTAATAGCTTCTCAATTTTTTATATTTTCTAATATACATAATTCTGCAGGTTATTCTTTACTATTAACGATTCTTATCAATTGTTTGACAATTCAAGATCAGCTCCCAAAGCTTTCATCATTTGAAGTTTGGGAGAGGAACGGCGTTCATTGGCCGACCGCCCTGTAAGAGGCACTGATCGAAATATGCATACTAAAGAAAGCGCGGAAGCTTTACCGCAGAGCCACAACTAACGAATGAAGCGCATTTGCATTTAAGTGGTTATGTCAAAAAACTAAACTGTAGAGTTTACATCAGTGCGGAAATCCAAGGGCAATACATCAGCATCAGTTATACCCATTAAGATGCACTGAATACTTTTTCTCTTTGGTTTATGGTGAGAGTTATATGCAACTACATAAATTGATGTTGACTGTTCGAATCACAAAACGCGCATGAAAGCCGAATGACGTACAGCTTTGTTCAACTTAAACATGTGAAAAGTGTGTTTTGATTAGTTTTCAATCTTGTTCTACCACACAACCAAAGTTGAAGAATTTAACTATTTCTACCCCGTTCTAATATCTACTAACTAACCGCGATCAACGCTGATTGGTTTCGGTGATCAGACGACAACCGATATTTTGTTTGATCTCTTTGTCGTTACACTTTTTTCATTCATTACATCAAGTTAATAACGTCCCAAGAGAAGTTTCACTTCAAAAAGTTTAACATACAAATATCGCAATTAGTCCCTTCTACAAGTGTGAATATATTCTCTCTTCAATGTGAGCACCTCACAAAACCCAAGTACAGCTACACGCTCCACCTTTGGTGAAGACTCCCAAATATCGATAAAACTGTCAAACATTCAAAAGGCAATCCTGGACACAAGTACCGTTATACCACTGAATATACCTACATCATTTGATTCCTTACAACAATGGAAATTGCTTTCCTGGACTCATTGACGAGTTTCGTAATTTGATCTTGCTCAAACATAATTCCACGTATCCAAATTTACTTATTGACAGACACCACACTTTCTTGGTGCATACCAACATGCCATCACGAAGCCATCCCTTTTTTGCACACCAGCGTTCGTCTTGCCTGAGTTACAAGTTCATCTTTGCAAATACACGATCAAAGAGCCACACAACTTACTTACTTACTTACTTAAGTGGCGCTACAGTGCGGAATTAACCTGGGCCTCAACCAACATGCCTCTCCAATTAACCCGGTCCTTAACTAACTGCCTCCAGTTGCGCACTCCAAGTTAGTTGAGGTCGGTTTCTACTTGTGCGCGCCACTTAAGGCGAGGTCTTCCTCTACTGCGTCCGACGTCTGGCTGGGAATCGAAGACTCTGCGAGCCGGAGTATTGGTGTCCATTCGTTCTACATGTCCTAGCCATCTTAAACGTAAAATGCGGAGTTTTTTGACCAGGGGCATGTCGCTGTACAGCTCGTATAGTTCTTGGTTGAATCTTCGTCTCCATAGCCCGTGAACGCAAACGGGACCGACGATTTTTCGAAGAATTTTCCTCTCAAATCGCCCAAGGATTTCTTCATCCGCTTTTGAGACGGTCTACGCTTCAGCGCCGTATAGCAGGACTGGGATGATCAGGTTCTTATATAAGATCTCCTTATAGTTCGAGTGAGGGCTTTACTACTGAATTGCCTTCTTAGCCCGAAGAAACAGCGGTTGGCAAGAGTAATTCTTCGTTTAATTTATGACGAGATGTTGTTGTCAGAGTTAATAGCGGACCCGAGGTAGACAAAGTCCCGCACTACCTCAAAGTTATGTCTGTCAATGGTGACGTTCTGTCGTATTGGTCGAAGTTGTGTGTTCTTTCGGGTTGACAGCATATACTTCGTCTTGCCCTCATTAACTGCTAAACCCATTTTTGCCGCTTCCTTCTCTATACTAGCAAACGTGGCAATGACATCACGTTGGGTCCTACCAATGATGTCAATATCGTCGGCGTATGCTAGTAGTTGTGCCTCTGGTGTTGGCTCGGGAGTTTTGCACAATCGCTTCAAGAATCATATTGAAGAAGTCACATGACAGCGCATCGCCTTGCCTAAATCCTTTTTTGGTATCGAATATGTCGGCGAGGTCGTTTCCCACCCTGATGGAGCAGCGAGAATTCTCCATCGTCATCCTACACAAACGGACGCGTTTGGGCGGTATACCAAAACTAGACTCTGTATAGTTCGTCTCTATAAATGCTGTTGTATGCGGCTCTCAAATCCATGAATCGGTGGTGGGTATCGATTTGGACTTCTTTGAATCTGAATTAAAATCACTCGCAGCAATATCAATAACTTGAGTTATAAACATATATCAACAAAGATGTATATACATTACAATACATACAATAGTGAGATAGCTGTACAGGTGCGAGGTTGGGTATTTGCAAATCTAAGTCTATACGATTTTTTTATATAGATATGGGAGCCATATATATGTAAGAAACAAAAACACTTGTAATAAAAATCAAAAAAGAAATGTTCCTTCACAAAATAAAAATCTTTCCCACTTTGAAGGAGAAATACATTCAATTATACCCTATCCCATAGGGGTATATTCATTTTAATACATAGTTTGTAACATAGAGAAATAATTGAGCTACGTATACCTCAAAGTATATGGGTCGACTCAGAATCGATAGCTGAATCGATTTAGCCATGTCTGTCCATCCGTCCGTCCGTAAGTCACCAGTTTTTGGGCCTTAAATTTTGAGCTAGAATGATGAAATTTGGTACACGTGTTTGTTGTTGGTCCCAGCAGAACAAGGTAAACATTTTTTAAAAGCGCCCACTACCACGCCCCCTTTTAAGAAAAACGTACTTTTAGGCCAAACCGTTAGAAATTTTAAAAAAATTGGCCACTTCTTGGGGGCGTTTTCAGTAAAAAAAGGTTTTTTGGTAAAATTTGAAACATTTTGAAAAAAAATTGATGCAAAACCATTGGTTCTGTTCATTTAAACATTTCTTCCATATGTCATTTTAACACACGCCCACTTTTTGGAGGCGTTTCATACAAAAAAACATTTCTATACACTACCTCATAGCATAACCAGGCGAAAAACGATGTTTTTTGTGGAACCATAAATAATTTTGATAAACTGTCCGAACAATATGTTCTGACAATGATATTTTCTATATTTCATCGCAAAAAAGCCGACATTTTAAGGATATTTGTTTTAAGGATGGGATGGGTAAGGGTATAAAATGATCCACACAGTGGATTGTGATTGTAACCTTCTCATATGTTTTTTTTTATAAAATTGCCCCTACTTCTACTACTGTTTCTCACGTTTTTTCAGCTATACTAGAGAAATTTTAAGAAAAAACCCGTGCTATATGATCTCGCCCAAAAAGAAAATGCTAATGATTTCCACTAATAATCTTCGAAAACATCGAGAGGCGGATGATCATCGTTTATTAAAGACTTCGTCGAACAATACAAAGACTTAAAGATAGAGCTTGAGGGTATGCAGCTGTGTAAAAGTAGTCAGCGTACTCTTAAGATCGTTTTTATATACTGTCCCCCATATCCCGCGGTTATGAAAAGTTATTTGCTTCTATCTCTAAAACCTAATTTCATAATTACGTTCTGGAGTTCTAGATATATCTTGCAAAAAGATGAATGCTTTATAAAACAGGTATGGAGTAGAGTTGTGATTGCCATTCAACGGGCAAACCGACAAACTGGCCAGCTGATACTTCGAAATTACATGACCTGATAAAGTTTTTCGTTGGGAAACGAATATCTAGCAACCATTGAGCCTAAAAATAGTATATAACCTTGAGCCAGCGAGATTAATTAGTGGAAGGCTTTTGGAACCATCTTGATGAGAATGTCGAACTGATTGTTTCACTGCCGGCACCCTCTAACCTCTAGGTTAACTTTGACTGCTTCGTCAAGGATGTACAGCTCGTCTCCTGCGAACAACAATGCATAGTAGGCACTGAGAGCAACAATTAAAATATGGAACAAATAGTATATTCGTGTTTAAAGATTTTACAAACAAATAAAACCGTATTATTTATTTTTTAAACAATAACTTAAAAATGAAAAGTATGTATAACATAATTAGTTACAATTCTGCATCGAACAAAATATTTTTATTCGTCAGGATGGTGAAATAAACTTAAAATCGATCAAATGAGGGTTACGCCACTCCTACTCCCAATGCCTCAAGTATGGTTAACGTTATCCTCCGGAAATAAAATAATTGGTCAAGGAATTAGCGTAGAAAAATGGCACCAAAGTCTTGCGGAACATAAATCGCATTTGAATTAAAAGTGCAATTTCTTAAAGAATTCTATTAATGATTTTAAGAATCGTACGATTGGCTTCTACCTTGAAAGCCTAACAGCGATGAAATAGATAATGAAACCGTAATTGACTTGTCAAATTTATATGAAAATTTATTTACGCAAGCCACGTAACTTTCTCCGACAATTTTGGCTAGGAAACCACCTTCGGAAAATTACACACATTGTGCTTCTTTGATTAAAACTATGTCATAGGTGGAAATACAAATAAAAACACAATATTTGAGAAAAAAAAGACAATTAATTCAGTAACGCAACTAGTTTCCGAGGGATGCTCATTTAAAGGACCTCGTAAATTTATAAAAGTACGAAATGCGTAAATTTATCAGTTTAAGTGAATTCCCCTAATATTAATAAAATAAATAATATTAATAACAAAATACAATCGAATTAACAAAACTGATAACTAGGAATTGACATTTAAAACGTAGACTTTATGTTAAACCTACTACACCCTAATAGATTTACCTTCTGAAACCATACCAAGTTCTCAGTTTACATTTGTTTTTCTGATTATTGTAGCGCTCACAGAAATCACGTCTTGCCTCAATGAAAATATAAAATCACTGAATATGGTGCATGAGTAATGCTTTCGTAGTTCTGTAATATTTCAGTTGCCTGGCACCGCAATTTTTATTAAAATTTTGTAGAGCTGCTTTAAAATAAAACAAAGAAAGTAACCGTAACCCTAGATGCTGTCTTACATCTAGTGGCCCTAGATATTAAGGACAAATAGAACGCAGCTTGTGCAGCTGTGAGACTGAGAGTCACGTCAACAATGGACACCCACTCAAGGTGAACACACAAGAATTCTGAATCACATTAACAATACAGAAAACACCGACCACACTACTACAACTCATTTTTGTGCATAACAGCTTGTCGGCTGTGAGACAGAGCCACGTCACAATGGACACCCACTCAAGGTGAACACATAAGGATTATGAATCACATTAACATTACAGAAAACACCGCCAACACCACTACTACAACTCCGTTTTGAGAATAACCTCAGGACGACCATTCACAGTCGCCTTGATCGGATAGGATCGAAACCAATAACTCGATTCACATCGTTACGGATGGGTGAAAAATAGAATCTGGAGTGCGTGGAGGTGTTTTCTCCGAGATAGTTTACCTTAGCATGTCCTTTCGCCTTCCCAATCATTGTAGCGTTATGTTAATGTGGTATCTGGCTCGTTTAAATCGAAATTAGCCCACGAATGGCGACTACCTCTTAATTAGATGGCAGAGCATTTCACTATACACATCTTCTGGGTGCCGGGCCAGTAGAAAAAATAGGGAACTGCAAGGCGGATGAGCCTGCCAGACAGGGCACTATGCCACTCGCTACATGTAAATTGCAGGTTAAACTGGATGCGATCAAGAAAGCTAACGGCAGTTGGATAAACAGTGCAATGTGTCAAATATCAAGGCAACTCGGGCCAAAATATAATCAGAGGCGCTTCGTCTGCTTAACAATCATTTGAATATAAAACGAGTGGTGCGTACATGACTAAGTCGTATCCAAATATCTCTCATTTTAGTTATAGATGTTAAGACTTATCATTTAAACATTAAGAGGAACCATGATTATTATTTTTTTTACGAAAACGATACTAAGAACAGAGATTCGTCTAAATATCTTATCAAACCAGACTATTCGAATTTCCAATTGTGTAACCCATCTAGTATAAGTATTATGGTGTTGTAATTTCTACTTGATGAATATTTTTTATGCGAATAAATTTCTACAGTAAAAACCAGTAAGAACTAGTAAAAATTATAGATACTTGTTTTAATCAAACGATGTAAATGTTTTTCCAATAAAACGGATTTATTATATATATATGTAAAGGTGTTCTGGGCAGAATCCCCTCTAACTGGTTTGCTATATTTGGTCGTATACAACATTGTGCTACCAAACTTATTGACATGCAATATTTACCTATGTATCCAATGTACAATGTACTTTAATGTATAGTATTATTGTCAGTGTTAGTAACAGAAAATATGATTGGAGATACGTGTAAGGTCATTGACCAAAATAAAATATCAAATGTTAATTGTATTCGGCTAATATACATAAAACAGCTGTTAATTGCATTCGGCTAGTACACATAAGAAACTAGGTTTCCTCGATGATAAAACAGCCAGTTGCAAGTCACTCTATCAAGATCATTTTCCGAGTTATAACGAAAAATTCAATCTTTCCTTTTGGCATAAACGCATTTGAAGTCATTTCGAGTCAGTTCGTCAAATTGATCAACTTGCAATCGGGATTGTCTGAGTCGCCTTCTTAGACCAACAAACTCCTTATTCTATACTCCCCTAGTATAAAACATGGCCCTTCGAGCGTTGAATAAGCAACAGTGCTAGTGTTTAAACAAGGCAGATCGCATGAGCGTAAATGTGGAAAAGTGAATTCGTGAACAAGTGAATAAAAGTGTACTGTGGGAAGAGTATAATTGGAACACCAAAATCTAAGCAAATATAAACCCGATCATCGACGGACAGTCAATCTGCCAAAGTACCCATCGATCAAGAAATCCGCAAGGAACGGATCTACGACGAAAAAGGCCACAGTTAGAACCGCAGCGGTCAGCAAGCGGAATTAGCATAGTGGTCAGCAAGCGGTCATCAAGCGGTTCAGAAGACACTGGAGCTGTACAACAATATACTTCTGCAACCACAACTAACAGTGGAATACTGAAATGGCAGTTGCAGGAGCATATTACGGTATGAAATTGATTTTCTTCAATCCTTTATATTGCAAATATACGTGCAACAACCAAAAGCCTTCTGCAACTGCAACTGATAGTAAAAAAAAACTAAAGTGGCAGTTGCACATGCATATCAAGGCAGGAAATTATGTCTTTTAAACTTTTGCTTTTGAACATCTATACATACGTATTTATTATAAAACAAATAATATTATAATAAAATCAAATAAAGCCCATTTCAAGTGAGTGATACGAAAAATAAGAAGTTATGTCAAAATTAGCCAAATACGTGGAGCGACAGGAATTAATCCTGAAAGAATTTCAAAATGATTTCGATGAATTTATTTAATAAAGAAAGTGCTTCGCGGAAATCGAAGGGTTATCTTCAAGCACGTCTTACAGATATTGAAGAAGGCTTCAAACGTGCAAAAAAGATCATGAAGCAATTTTTAACAGTGCCGCTGATCGTATTAAAGACGCATATTTTGAAGTCGAAACGTTTTCAAAGATTTAAAGATTTTATTTTAATTTCATGGGTTCGCTACAGGACGAACTGTAGCTCAAACTTAGACACTTCTCAGGTAAATACAACTAAATCGTCAGTGTGTGAAATTCGTCTGCCAACGATTCAAATTTAATAATTTTCTGGCGAATTTAATGATTGGTGTGAATTTCACAATTTATTTGAGAATTTAATACACCAAAACGTGGAGCTTTCGGACATTCAAAAGCTACAATATTTAAAAATCTAAGTAGTCGGAAAAGCAGCCGCCCTCATTCAGCATCTTCCAATGGATGGCAAAAGCTATTCACCTGCTTCGGACATATTAAATGAACAGTATCAAAACAAGCGAAAGTTGGTCAACGCGCAATCAAGAAATCTGATGAAACAAAGGCAATTAAACCATGAATCTGCCGGAGGGTTAAAATCCTTGCATGATACAAGCGCCGAATGTATCCATGCATTATCTACTTTTGGGAATAGCATTCGAAAACTGGAATTCTATTCTCATTTATATAATATACAATAAACTACCGTTTCAGACCCAGAGAGACTGGGAAGATAAGTTAGGGACATTAAAGCTACTCCCACAGTGGAAGATTTGATGTTGCACTTAGAATTCTAACGCACTAACCACTATGCCACTGTACCCAAAATGTACTTATATAATATGAGGAACTGATTTGGTATGAATATTAGTTATTTATGATAATGAATGACGGTCTCAGTGGCGCGATGGTTTATGACATGAACTGCGCAGATTCCCAGCCGTAGCAACACCTAAATGATTTTTAACTGGCCCCCTCCTCTTGTGATTATCCGAGTTATATCAATTCTCAACACAAGTTTATCTTAAATTCGCCGTTTGGAGTCGGCATAAAACGGGAGGTGCCGCCATCGTGCCAGAATCACACACGCACACATGAATGGTTGTTAAAAAACTGATTCTGATTTTCTTCAAGATGTAAGTTTCGGGTCGGTTTTTTTATGCTGTAAGTCTATAATATTTTAGATTATATAGAAAGCATATTTTGTATCGATATTTTTCAGTCTATATACGTTTTTCAAGAATTCTGAACATTCTTAAGTTGAGATTTTTTTTTTGATTTCGATATTCTGGTTGTTCTAAATGTAAGTCGTTCGAGCTTACTTTGTAATCCCTTATAACAATAAGGTTTTGTATGCACATTGCATTTTTAAACATCTTACCTCGCTTTCAACTTCTAGTATAACATCACCCGAGAGCGGCAACTCCCTCCAACCAATTATTTCAACAGGTGTGCCAGGCAGAGCAGCTTCTACCGTCTTACCATTGTCATCAAAAAGCGCCCGTACCCTTGCATGAGCCAGTCCACTCACCAATACACAACCTTTCCTCAATATGCCTCGAGTCACAATGGCTGTTGAAAGTTTTCTTTAACAATACATGGTTATCATAAATACGAGTGCAAGACAATTTATTAATTATTTACCCTCTTCGATGATCAGTTCTTGATTCCACTACGACCCCTTCAACAAGCCCTGTATTGTCAGCTTTTAACCCCATTAATGTGGCCTGGGTGCTTACAGCATCGGTTAAAACCTCAAGATTAGTGCCTTTTAATGCGGAGATAGGTATAACTTGAACATCACCACCATTTTCCTCTAATGCTAAACCCATTTGAATGAGATCGCGTTTTGTCTTTTCCTGAAAAATAATTTCAGTTAATCTTTCAGTTAGTTAAATATTTAGTTATTTAGTCATGATTATTGTATGAAACATTTCCAGATACATACGTTTTTAGGTACAATTACTTATATTAAACAACAACTATTTAGTTTTTTGACATGTTTGACAACGATAATTATCGGTAAGTTTATAAAAGCAATTTATGATACAATACTGTAAAACAAACAAATTTTACATTTTATTTTTGCGATTGATTTTCCGAAAAAACATGGATAGATCATAAACTAAATTGCAAACTTGCAGCAAAATCACAGAATTTTAAGCATTCAAGATTACAATTTGAGTCAAAAATAAAATGCACTACTCAGTCTATTTCTATAACAGAATGTTACCCCGCAACTCAAAATAGAGAAAATAATGTTTCTTAATTATTTATTAAGTGGAGACATAAATATAGTTTTGCTGGCTTGGAATTTTTTATGGAAACAAACAGAAAAGCAGATAATATGATTGAATTTTAAAATTTTAAACTTACGACGTTAGCTTCCGGTTTATCAATTTTATTCACAGCCACAATAATGGGAACTAGAATAAAAATACAGTAAAATGTACACCGTTATTATTTTTGAATGGTGATATTACTTAAATTGTAGTATGTAACGAACCATTTGCATCTTGGGCCAATTTAATAACCTCTCGCGTTTGTGCCATTACCCCATCCTCAGCAGCAACTACTAATACTATTATGTCAGTTATATTTGCACCTCGTGCTCTCATGGCACTAAATGCAGCATGGCCTGGTGTGTCGAGAAAAGTAACTTTTTCGCCAGTATCCAATTCGATGGTAAAAGCTCCGATGTGTTGTGTTATACCTCCAGCCTCTCCGGCAGCGACATTTGCACCACGCAAAGAATCAAGAAGTGTAGTTTTGCCATGATCAACATGACCCATCACCGTTACTACTGGTGGACGCGGTTTCAAATTTTCCACTGCAGCTGGTGGTTGAGGCACAGCGTCTCGATCCTTAATTTCACTACCAACCTCCTTTTCCGGAGCTGCTACAATGCGTGATTTCATGCCACATTTTCGAACAATCTCTTGAATTATTTTAAGATCTTCGAGATGAGCCTGAGGTTCAATATTATCTGCTCCTTCAACATATAACATCACTTCTTGTACATCATCTGGTAAAATATTCAATATAGCATTACATTTTTTTTATAAAATCGTTATTCTTCATACCTACCTAAACTCCTCTTCAGAGAGCATGACAATTCTTCTACAGTCATTCGTCTCCAGATATCCACTACGCCAAATGTAACTATTTTGTTTGCAAGTTTCTTTGGCGAATACTCTATAATTTTAGGAGATTTCTATTTGTACATTTGGAAGAGAGAAGTGGGTATTACAAATTGTTAAAATCTTTAATCATTCTTATAAATATAGAAATAAATAAAAAATTAATTTGATTGCAGCGCGGTCACTCATTTTATCAGACTTGGTGAAATGTGTCCGTTTTTGGGTTTAGAAATTGATCTCTTCATAGTAGTCTCAAAAATAACTTAAGGAAATTATGATCAATATTCATGATCATGACATCGGTAGTATTGGCTTGTTGAAAAGGTGAAATTCAAGTGTATACTTAAAATTAAAGAATTCGAATTCGTATTACTGGCTGTACACTTTGATTTAATGAAATGTATAATTTACTGTGAACTAACTTTTAAACAATCATTAACCTTTTTTTTTTTCTTAAAATAACGAATTACTTATTAAATAATAACTAAAAGTAATAAAACGTCGATGTTATAAAGCCCAACGCCTGTACATTGACAAATTTACAAATAGATTATTACAATAAATGTATATATTTTCCTAAAAAGCAAAATGTTTATAAAGGCCAATATTTCCTTGAAATTGCCCTAAATTTCCCTTTTAATACACGAATAATATAATAATATCTGCCTTTGCATTTTACACCATTTATATTCACTACCTTATGCCATTAACCTATTTGATAAATTAATTATAAATTCCTACTTTTTCTTCAGCTGTTTTTCTTCGTTTATTTAACACGTTACTTGTGTGCAAATGCCGGCAGAGTATCCAACCATGTTCTCCATCATATCGTTGACTGGTACACAAGCGCGAAACAGCTGAGCGACTGACAGCACTGAAAAGACACATGATAAATTTGGATTTACATTTTGTTTTACACATAATTATCGTATTGCTTTGTCGAAATAAATAAATCATAGAGAAAAGTGTTGACAATATACACTGACTTGGGTTGTTTAACTATAGAAATACTATTTTTCTTACCGGGATAAATATAAACGAAGTGAAGCCGCTAACATCTTTACCTTTTACGTAAACATCAGGCACGAGCGCACGTCACATAACAATGACAATTGACAATTCATTGGAAAATGGGCTATGTTCTACAATCCACATTCTAATAAAGTATGCGTTCAGAAATTAGGAATTTCTTTTAGACAAAAAAAGAAATTTCCGTGTATATTCGAGATTCCCTACTTTTTTAAAGAAAAAAAAAACAGAAAATTCAAATTTAATGGAGAATGTTTATTATCATTTGAAAGAACATTCTTTGGCATTTATTTTTTGAAGATTATGTCTATCAAATGTTGGCCGTTGCTACGTCGCAGATGGTCCATCCGTTGAGTCCAATTTTCGATCACTCGTTCTAGCATTTCGACTGGTAACTGGCGAATGACACGCGTGATGTTTTCCTCCAAGGCCTGAATCGAAGCGGGTTTGTCGGCATAAGCTTTTGACTTTACATATCCCCACAGGAAAAAGTCTAACGGTGTGATATCACACGATCTTGGTGGCCAATCGACCGGCCCAAAACGTGAAATTATGTGCTCACCGAAATGTTCTCTCAATAAGTCCATTGATTGATGCGATGTGTGGCAAGTGGCGCCGTCTTGCTGAAACCAAATGTCGCCGAGATCACGAGCTTCAATTTCAGGCATCAAATAGTCGGTTATCATGGCACGATAACGGTCGCCATTGACGGTTACGTTCGCACCGGCATAATTTTTAAAGAAATATGGACCGATGATTCCACCGGCCCACAAACCACACCAAACCGTTGTTTTTTTCTGGATGAAGTGGCAGTTCTTCAATCTCTTCAGGTTGCTCTTCGTCCCAAATGCGGCAATTTTGTTTGTTTACATACCCATTGAGCCAGAAATGGGCCTCATCGCTGAACAAAATTTGCCTCGAAAACGTCGGTTCTTCTTGGAACTTTTCAAGAGCCCATTGAGCGAAGCGATGTCGCTTGGGAAGGTCGAGCGGCTTCAGTTGTTGCACAAGCTGTATTTTGTACGCTTTCAATTTAAGATCTTGACGTAAAATGCGCCAAGTCGTTCCATACGTCAGTGCGAGTTGCTGCGAACGGCGCCGAATCGACTCTCTACGGTCTTCGTGTACACTCTCAGCTACGGCCGCTATATTTTCTTCACAGCGTGCTGGACGTGGTCTATTCGGTCGAATATTATCCAATAATGAATGCTGGGTCTCAAAATGGTTGATGGTGTTGCGAATAGTACGCTGAGTAGGCCGAGTATGTTGACCATAAGTTGAGGTGCACGAAACACATTCCTCACAGAACGTGAATTTTCATAATAAAGTTGAACAATTTGTAAACGTTGTTCACGCGTAAGTCTTTCCATTATGAAATGCCAAACAATACTAAACAAAAATAACATGACAGCATGACACGATTCACACGTGATCTGTCAAAAAAGGCTATTGAAAAAAGTATCTCTACTTGGATCACCCGTTATATGGCTGAAACATAATCTTTTTGTAATATTTTTTTGTTGTATCTGTGCACGAGATCTCTTTGCAGTACAGCAAGCAAGAGTCACGATCAGATTTTTTTTCTTGGTTTGAATAATAAAGATACATTTAATAACCCTATTTATAATAGGCCGCAAGGCATTAGAAATTAGTTGTTATCGTATAATTGAGAGAGTTAATTCATGAAGCAGCTTTTCGGTGCAGAGTTAAATTTGACTCCATGTGTGATGGTTATATTTGGTAGCACTCATGATTTATCGATTTGCTGTCATATAGTTACCGAATTGTTGAGAATTTATTTAAAAAAAAAACTGTGATGCTAGCAATATATATGGCTATCTTTAGCTTTAATAACATCTTATGGTTCGTAATATGGGCATTCGTAAGCAATTTCGCCAAAAAGTGAAGGTTTGGGTTAAGTTGAGAAAAAGTCTTTTCCATTTTTGATATTTTTGCTTTATTTGTATCTATATACTGTAGAATGAATACCTGGCCTGCTGTCCCAGGCGAACCTAGACAAGCTGCTTCGACATATTTGGACAACAGATTGTCTAGGAATTTCAAGGTTAGTCGGCTATACAAAAAAGGACAACGACGTTCGTATCTGCACCTGGAATGTGAGAACATTAAACAAGAGAGGTGCAAGCGAACAACTAGCGGAAGCCCTAAACTGCTACAAAGCAGACATTACTGCAATCCAGGAAATACGTTGGGATGGGCCGGGCAAAAAGAGGATGAAAAATTGTGACATCTACTACGGAACGTGTTATAGTGAGCAGAAACAGCGACTATTCGGATACGAATTTGTTATAAGTGCCAGACTTAGGCAAGAAGTCTTATGTTTCCAAGACATTATCAAGCGCATTGTAACAATCCGCATTAAAGTCAACATAAGCCTTACATGCGCTAACGCACCAACGGAGGAAAAAGATGATATAGCTAAGGACTGCTTCTATGAGCTACTTGACAAAACCTATGAGCGACTACCGAAGTACGATGTTAAAATCTTGCTGGGAGATTTTAACGCAAAGGTAGGAAGAGAAGACATCTTTAGCAGTATTGTCGGAAAACATAGCCTACACGACAACACGTCTGGTAACGGACTTAGGCTAATTGACTTCGGTACGGAATAAAATGCCACTATAGCCAGCACACGGTTTCCTCACCTCGATATCCATAAGGGGACATGGCGGTCTCCAGGTCAACGAACGGTCAACCAAATTGATCACATAGCGATAGACAAGAGGCACGCATCCACTATTTTGGATGTCCGAACATTCCGAGGAGCTAGCATCGACTCGGACCACTACCTTGTTGCAGCCAAGGTTAGAATGCGGATATCCACCACGGCACAACAGTCCAGAAATACTGTGCAAAAATTTAATGTCGAAAGACTGCAATCGCAAGAGATCGCCAAGACTTTCGCGCAACGAGTATCCCTAAACCTCTCGATTAACACCATACCATCATCATCGAATGTCGTAGAGCAATGGCAACGATGCCAACAAGCCATTAGATCAGCCGCAACTGATGTGCTAGGTTCCTCGCGCCCACCAGCAAGAAACCCCTGGTTTGATGAGGAATGCCGACAGATGCTCGCAGCCAAGCACGAGGCCTACAAGGCTAAGCTGCAGGTGAAGACGACAGCTGCCATTGAGCTCTATAGGCAGTGAAGAAGGGAAGAACACCGGCTTTTCAGAAAGAAGAAAAAGGGCAAGAAAAGCGCGCAATCGAGGATATAGAGAGGTGCCACTCCAGGAACGATGTTCGCAAGTTTTACCAAAGTGTAAAACGTCAAGCCAAAGATACAAGGATCGAACAGAATCCTGTCGAGATGAACAAGGAAACATCATAGTGGAGACACAGTCGATGCTGAGGGTATGGAAGAACCACTTCTGCAGACTGTTAAACGGCGATGACGACCAACATTCCGCTGTCAGGCAGAACGAACCATTCAATATTGACAACGACAGCGAAAACTGCCAACCACCCGACCTGAGTGAAGTGAGGATAGCAATATCTAAACTGAAGCTTAATAAGGCTGCCGGAAATGATGGCCTTCCCGCCGAGCTTTATAAAGCCGGAGGAGATGACTTGGTAAGTGACATCCACCAACCCATAAGTATAAGATTCTATCTGCCGTAATATATGAACGCCTCAAACCGTTTACCAACAACCTGATCGGCCCTTATCAGTGTGGTTTTAGGCCAGGAAAGTCCACAACCGATTAAATCTTCACACATCGGCAGATCCTGGAAAAAACCCAAGAAGTCCAAATCGATACTCACCACCTATTCATCGATTTCAAAGCCGCATACAGCAGCATTTATAGAGACGAACTATACAGAGCCATGTCTAGTTTTGCTATACCGCCCAAACTCGTCCGTTTGTGTAGGATGACGATTTAGAATTCTCGCTGCTCCATCAGATCGGAAACGACCTCACCGACACAATCGATACTAAAAAAGGATTTAGACAAGGCGATGCGCTGTCATGTGACTTCTTCAATCTGATTCACAAGCTAACACCAGAGGCACAATTTTCCAAAATTCTGTACAACTACTAGCATACGCCGACGATATTGACATCATTGGTAGGACCCAACTTGATATCATAGCCACGTTTGCTTGTATAGAGAAGGAAGCGGCAAAAATGGGTTTAGCAGTAAATGAGGGCAAGACGAAGTATATACTGTCAACACGAAAGGACATACAACATCGACGAATTGGACAGAACGTCACCATTGACAGATATAACTTTGAGTTAGTACGGGACTTTATTTATCTCGGCTCCGCTATTAACTCTGACAACAACACCTTGTCAGAAATTAAACGAAGAATTACTCATGCCAACCGCTGTTTCTTCGGGCTAAGAAGGCAATTCAGTACTAAAGCCCTCACTCGAACTACTAAGGAGATATTATATAAGACCCTGATCATCCCAGTCCTGCTCTACGGCGCTGAAGCATGAACCGTCTCAAAAGCGGATGAAGTCGATTTGAGAGGAAAATGCTTCGAAAAATCTTCGGTCCCGTTCTCTCAAAGAAATGTTGATAAGTCTCACTTAGTTACAATCCAAATCCAAAAAGGGTGATCGATTTAGTAAGTAAATATCTCACACTACTGTGAGCACGCGCCGATTGTCCTCATAAGTCTATGCATTCTATGCAGTATGCACTTCCAACAGCCCGCGGAAAAATAATCTTTCTGAGGAGACTAGATCTAAGTTATATTGAACGAATTTTTCTTGCCAGAACTGTCATCATTTGAATAAAAGTGCGAACGCAAGCAGTAATCTTAGTTTGTCTAATGAACGTTGCGTTGTGTTGTGTCGCAATAATCGAATGTAATGGGCGAATTCTAGCAGATAATAGCTGAAACAGGTTTGGCTGGGTGTGCAAAAGCAATAGAAATTTATCGAAGACACAATCTATGCTTCTTTTGTATGATATAGATTTAGATAGATTATTCACCACTGGCATTTTTTGGCAACAAAAGAAGGCAATTCAGTACTAAGGCCCTCACTTGAACTACTAAGGAAATATTATATAAGACCCTGATCATCCCAGTCCTGCTCTACGGCGCTGAAGCATGAACCGTCTCAAAAGCGGATGAAATCGATTTGAGAGGAAAATTCTTCGAGAAATCTGCGGTCCCGTTTGCGTTGACGGGCTACAGAGACGAAGATTCAACCAAAAACTATACGAGCTGCACAGCGACATGCCCCTGGTCAAAAAAGTCCACATTGGACGTTTAAGATGACTAGGACATGTAGAACGAATGGACACCAATACTCCGGCTCGCAGAGTCTTCGATTCCCAGCCAAACGTCGGACGCAGTAGAGGAAGACCTCGCCTTAAGTGGCGCGCACAAGTAGAAACCTACCTCAACCAATTTGGAGTGCGCAACTGGAGGCAGTTATCTAAGGACCGGGTTAATTGGAGAGGCATGTTGGTTGAGGCCCAGGTTCATTCCGGACTGTAGCGCCACTTAAGTAAGTAATATATTGTAGAATGAAGCCGGGCTCGAATGATAAAACACTTTTCTGTTTTATGTTTAACAATAATTTATTTACAAAACGGTTTCTCGTTTCAACGATTAAATTCGCGCACTACTATAACTTGCCAAAATTCACTTCACGTTCAGACCACAATTTAGACTAACTCGCCGGTTGTCGCTTCATCTCTATTTATACCACTCAACATACTGATCTAGAAAGAGATGGCATACTCGCGGAGGTTCACAGTTCCGACAGTTTCTAGATTGTTCGGGAAGTGGTTTTCACAGATTTGACTAATGGGCACTAAATGGATCTGTTCGATTTCATACATCAGGGTATGTATCTGAATTTATACCAATATATAAAAATCAAATTTCGTTCGTTGGTAACCGCATCACTAGAGTATAGAACTACATGGAGTACGCATCACAGCAAAACATTTTGTAGCCGTTTCTGACGCGGGCGGTAAGTGTGAAGGGGAAATTTCGTAGATCATATGCGTCGGAAAGGCTGTTGTTTGATGATGGGGTAGCAATGTGAACACTGGGGTATCAATATCAGTACCCCACATAGAAAATTTTCGTTGTATGAAATGCACACTCTATGTAAAATGTTCGTCATAACCCAACTCAGGTTTTAACGGAAAGAAAAATTTAACACGCCCACCTTTTTTGATTTATTAAAGATGGGGGAATGGCTGGACCAATTTGGCTTATTTTTTTAATGTTCGAAAAATTGACCACGCCTTTTCAACGCCCACTTTTGTTGATTTTTCTCTATTCGGAGAACGGCTCCACCGATTTAGCTAATTTTTTTTTTAAATGTTCTTCATAGCCCAACATGTCTGTCCCTTCGTCCCACCGTACCACACCAGTTTTTGGACCTAAAATGTTGAGCTGGAATAATGAAATTTCATACACGTGCTCGTTGTTGCTCCCAGCAGTACAAGTGTAAAACATTTTGAAATCTGCCCACTGCCACGCCTCTTTTTTTTTTTAGAAAATCGTAGTTTTTGGGCAAACCATTTTCTTTCCATTTTATAATCTGAATGGTGTGCTATTTTCCCGCCACATTATTAAATAATGTAAATTTTACACGACTAGTCACAAAAGCATCTAGACTTTATTCACATATTTGGTAGTTTACATTTTCAAACTAACTTAGGTCCATGTTCAATTCAAAATTAAGTGTATTACACTTTCCAATTCAATTTGAGACATATATCTACTATTTTGCTTTTACAAAATTACAAAAACAAACTAAATAAACTAAACATATATTCAATAATTACTAATAGACAACAAATATGAAATTTGGTTAATTTTTTGTATTTGACAGCAATAATTTAGTTTGACGTTATGTGGACGAGGTGGGACGAATATTGCCGAACCCGAACCAACAAGAATGTGGTTCTTAACATACATGTGCATTCCTTAGTACTGGTGCTGATTCTTCCCGTCCCAGAAGAAAACAGCTGTTTTTGTTTAAATCACTCTGTTGGACTTGACTGCAAGGGTTTTGACATTCCTTACATCCAATGATATATGCACAGAAATTTTTATGGTTTTTTATACTTAGAAGATAAGTTGTGACTGGTGACGAGGTTTGGAGTGCGATGGAGGTTTTATTTTCATATTCCGTTTGGTTGAATGTTCCTGTTGGACCTGATGCGTTTCAATGAAACTGTCAAAAATCTTATCTGGATCATTTATGTCGCAGTTAGCTAATAACGTTTTTGTACAAACCGCGCTATAATTTGCGGGAAAAGCTGTAACTCTCAAAGAAAGGTTGACAAGTCTCACTTAGTTACAATCGAAACACAAAAAGGGTGGTCGATTTAGTAAGTAAATATCTCACACTACCGTGAGCACGCGCCGATGGTCCTCATTAGTCTATGCATTCTATGCAGTATGCACTTCCAACAGCCCGTGGAAAAATATTCTTTCTGAGGAGACTAGATCTAAGTTATATTGAACGAATTTTTCTTGCCAGAACTGTCATCATTTGAATAAAAGTGCGAACGCAAGCAGTAATCTTAGTTCGTCTAATGAACGTTGCGTTGTATTGTGTCGCAATAATTGAATGTACTGGGCGACATCTAGGAGATAATAGCTGAAATAGTGGAAAAATACTCTTTCTGACGAGACTAGATCTAAGTTACATTGAACGAATTTTTCTTGCCAAAACTGTCATCATTTGAATAAAAGAGCGAACGCAAGCAGTAATCTTAGTTCGTCTAATGAACGTTGCGCTGTATTGTGTCGCAATAATCGAATGTAATGGGCGACATCTAGGAGATAATAGCTGAAACAGGTTTGGCTGGGTGTGCAAAAGCAATAGAAATTTATCGAAGACACAATCTATGCTTCTTTTGTATGATATAGATTTAGATAGATTATTCACCACTGGCATTTTTTGCCAACATTTGCATTATTATATCTTTGATTATATCATCGCACCTACCATGATTAGATTGACATTTTAAAAGTTGCTTTTTTACTTATAAAATTATCCAATGAATTATCTAGTTATAATGTGTCGTTATATATTATCTAGATGAATAGATAATTGATTCGTACCAATTTTACCACCCAAATTACAAAAATAAATACCAATTGGAATAGGTACTATAATGGTACTATTTATTTGTGTTACGAGCTATTGTTTTTAACATATGTAGTTAAAGCATATGATTTGTAGGTACTTACCTACTTCCATAGCATTGTTATTATGATTTTTAAATGGATTTTGCGTTTAGCATTCTATACACAACTTCATTATATATGCACATATCTATATTTATATGTATATATATCTAACTACGTGTATTCGGCAGAGGTTCCCACCCTTGGATAGATTCACCTTTCCATCATTAACTGCCGCACTTAATTCTATTCCAAAGTGAGTCGCATGTTGAAATGATTGCTCTTCTGCAAATATCGCATCTGTTTGAGTTATGATGGAGCGCACAAATATTCCAGATGCAAATATTTGTAATAAAACTAACTACACACTTGAGTGCTGGCGTGCATATCGGGACCAGGCGTTTATACACAGGATGTGACGACGCGACCGACGTGAGAGAGAGACTATTGTCAGTCATTACAGAGGTATAAAGTTGACAACATCGCTCCCCACTGAAATACCGTTAGGCAAGTTCTGGAGCGAACAACGGAGCAAGCAGTCGTTACTCGTAAGCAACACAACTGCATCAAAGCCAAGTAAGAGTTGATATACCTACACGTCCTTTATGCGAATAGGTACATACATATATACAAACGTATATGATACGCGCGCATCGAAAACATCCTTTGTGTGATGCGTTTACATAGTGCACATTGATAAAATAATGAGAGAAAGGGGAAAAGGATACCTATTTGCTTCCTTCCTCTGTTGTTCACACTAAACGGATATAGAAAGGATTTCGCGTCTAGCGTTAAATGTGTTTACATCCTGATGCGAAATGTGTATGAGTTGCAGTTTGTGTTCCTTTCTTCCCTTCCGATGGAAGCGTTCGTTTGGATTGCTAGGATGCATGGCATCAAGTCAGCTCTAGGACGTGTGTTTGATTTTACAGAAATGCAAACAAAATTCTAAGGAAACTTAAAATCTATCAAGCAAAATGTAATTAGGATGAGAAACCTTTAAAAGCTGTATGCGAGGCCGATAGTATGGAACCATCCGATTCTTATTACACAGTACAAGGAACCTATTGTCAAACACTCAGTTTCTGTGTGAAATATAAATTCCAGAAATATTTGAAGTGAAGTTATAATTTCATAAATAGTTGACGTCATTTTGTCTTTTGCCTTTGTCGCATTGAAAAATGTGATTCGTTTATAGATGTGAAATAATTGTGATGCGTTTGAAATGGCAGTACGCGCCTTCGCTGTGAGAGAGAAAGAGCAAAGCAACTAGTAAGGCGGAGCAAAGTAAACAAGCATGGCCGATGGAAGATGGTCTCATCTTTAATTATCACCGCCTCAAGAAGCAATGCTTCGTTAGGTAGACAGCGCGGTGGATAATATTGGGTAGAAATGCTTACTTTCGCATTGAGGAATAATTGAAAATTAGATTACGATTATTAAAGAGATATCCATATTAGTATAGATAAAGCTTGCTTGTAAAACATTAATATATAAATCATTAAGTAAATCGAAGAACGAAATACCTATATAAAAAATTAACCATATATTTGAAGGTAATCTGGTAATAGGTATCTACTTAGCGTTGGAAACGTTATGTTACAACATTATGTTGATGTTAAATAACAGGGTGACAAAATACCGATTAATAAATGGTCGGTAGTAAAAATGTCAATTAACTTAATTTCATCTATGGAGACATTTATTTGTAATTAATGTCTCCGTTTCCGTTTTAAAGACAACTTCATGTAAATGTTGTCCGCGGCTCCGTTTTAAATGGTCCATTCGGAAAGTCAAATTTTACGTCACTTTTTCAAGCATTTCGGCCTGTATTCCACGAATTACGCGTGTTATGTTATGCTGGGGCAAAAAAAGTCGCGTATCATGGCTCGATATCGTTCGCCGTTGACGGTAACGTTTCTTCCACGGTCGTCTTTGAAGAAAAACGGTTTAATGCTCAACAAAGTAGATTTGGTGATAACAGCACGAATAGTTGATTCACCAGGTCGATTATGACGACCATAATATGCTCGTAACAGACGGTGCACATTTTTCACAGAGCACGAATTTTGATAAGAAATTTCAATAATTTGCAATCGTTGCTTGTTTGTAAGTCTTTCAATGGTTAAATGTCAGAGTATACTGAAAACTATTCACTTTGACAGATGACGTTTGGATGCCATTAGGTACTAAACATGGGCCTATAAGAGTTCGAAACTCATTAGAGAATATAGACTATTGAACCTAACTATGCTATGTCATCGTCAAGATAAAATAAATGAATATAGTGGAAACAAGTGAAATAGTTATACATTTTTACAATAAAAATGAAAAGGTATTGTTTCATATAATTATATAGTCTGTAAATTGTAAAGATAATGTTCGACTTAAATAAATAAAGCGGATGTCGTACATTTGCTCGTACCTCTACGCAATTTTAACTGTCAGAGGATTCATTGAATTCATATTTGTTTAAATATCCGCAAAAGCAGCCGTGCCCAGTTAGAAACTGGATAAGGCAGAAATTTACTTTTTCGTGTTTCAAGTCCATATATTTTACAATATTCAGCATATGGGTCCATTTTTTTGAAGACTGGTTCCATCTCTCCTACAATACTCCGCATATTCGCCGTTTGCATGGCACCATTATTGACCTAGGCGATTGCACTATAAGTTCCCAGTTTGCAGAGTTTAGTCGTTACGTCTAGTCGGTACTGCACAATATTTGCATCTGTAGTCTTTATTCAGGAGCCTGTTATGGAGCCAAACTTACAAGGTCGACTGAAATACAGAAATTATTTAAGAAAAAGTTGCATGTTTTGTAAACGTTGATTTTCTCTAAAACGGATTTTCGCATTCACACTTTTTCACCAAAAATGCTTGCAACAGTATCTAATTTGTAAATTTAATTATTTTTCAAAAACGGAACATAGAATTTTACCGAAATAGTAGTCACAGCAACATATTTTCCTTTCCGCTGAGCTTTATAAAGCCGGGGAGATGACTTGGTAAGTAACATCCACCAACTCATGAGCTAAGTCTGGTCGGATGAAAGTATGCCTCAAGAATGGAACATCAGCATCGTTTGCTCGTTCTAAAAAACATGAACCCTCTGAACTGCGCTAAATACAGAAGCATAAGTCTCCTTTACATCGCCTAAACGATCCTGTCTGCCGTAATTTGTGAACGCCTGCAACCCTTTTACCAAAAACCTGACCGGCCCTTATCAGCGTGGAAAGTCCACAGCGGATGAAATTTTAACACTTCGGTAGATCGTGGAAAACCCCAAGACGCCTAAATCGATACCCACCACCTATTCATAGATTTCAAAGCCACATACGACAGCATTTATAGAGACGAACTATACAGAGCAATGTCTAGTTTTGGTATGCCGCCCAAGCTCAAGCCCAAGAATCCTCGCTGATCCATCCATCCAATATCTTCGGTCCCGTTTGCTTTGAAGGGCTAAGGAGACGAATATTCAACCAAGAACTATTCGAGCTGTACAGCTATATGACCCTATTCAAAAATCTTCGCATTTGACGTTTAAGATGGCTAAGATGGACATGGCTTAAGATGGACATGTAGAACGAAATGACACCAATACTCCGGTTCGCAGAATCTTCTATTCCCAGAAAGACGTTGAACGCAATAGATGAAGAATTCTCCTTAAGTGGCGTTCACCGTTAGAAACCCACCTCAATCAACTTGGAGTGCGCAACTGGAGGCAGTTAGCTAAGGATCGGGCTAATTGGAGAGGCGTGTTGGTTGAGGCAAGTGTTCATTTCGGACTGTAACGCTACTAAAGAAGTCAGTAAGACATTTCATTAACGGTACCTTCTGCATATAAACTACACATAACGTCAAATATCTCAGAAACGGCTCTAACTCCAACTTATTTTTAGCCAACAACAGAAGATAGTTGTAATTCACGTGGACAAAATATTCCTCAAATTCCGGAATAAAAGCTCTATTAATCTTAGTTCCTTATAATTTATATCTTTTAAGCTTTAAAATCAATAACCAAAATGAATGTAAGGGTTTTCTATAATTTGGTAAAATTAATTTAATCATCAAATCCTCGCATGCTTGATAAATTTTGATCTTACATTTTCTTCGCAGTGAAAGAAAAAGTTGCGTACGGCCGTGACGTCCACACACCACTCGTTTAAACAAAACTGCATCCCAAGTTTAAGCTTAGATATTAAAATAACGGATTTTTTTATGTAACCGAAATTAAGAAAATCTTCAATATCTCGCCATAAATAAGACGTCTATTTGAATGAAATTGAAATTCAAACTTACTATTGACATTTGTAACCATGTCTTATAAAAAGATGTAGCCAAGCGTATATTAACTGATTTCTCAGTTTTGGTCACTATCGAAAAACCACAGTTTTTGGCGCATGAATGGCCTTACTGATTTGCTACTAATTCAATCATACACCAACCACTTGTGTTAACAGGTATTTAATTTAAAAGTTGACTTATCGTTTGGTTAGCTATTCTGTCATAGTCCTTTTATTTAACCGCAGAAACAACGATATGTGTAAAAACCTGGAATTATAAGTACCAGCCAGAATCAGGTAATAATCATCTTTGAAAAGAAAATATTTACAAAGCGCGGCGGCGGCGACGAAAGATAAAGAAAATGCTTCAAAGTGACGTGCCCATTTCCAATGCAAAATGCGATGCTATGTACTTGACGCAGACCCGACTTGAATGGTGCGGTATTAGTCCGTGAACACCCAGGTACCTATGAAGTAGTCACCTCTTGCTTTGAATTGGATTTTTGATTTTCTTGCACCTGAGCAATTGTTTGTTTTTACTTATTTTGTATTTCCAAGATTTATAAAAGACGGACAGATGAATTAAAACGTGGATTGGCCGCTAAAGTAGGGGACCACACATGAAGGTTCTGGCGACATTAATATAGCCATTTACAAAAAAAGGCCTACGATTATGTATGCGAATTGAGGGTATATCCACATCTGTAAGGGCTTGGACAATAACATACATAAAAGTATTTTGCTTCTACTAAAACGTTGAACATTGATTGTTTTTAAAAACATCACAAGCGAGTGATTTGTATGATCAATAATAGATGTATATTACCACAAATGTATATATATATAACCACAAATTATGTGTATATATGTGACATTCACGTGATTTCTGTTATGCTCTGCAAGATTTATTTTAACGGTTTGTAGAATATTCTATTTTTCTTGTTTCTTAAAGACCAAATATTGGTTTTGTGAACAAATTTCACAAATTTAATTTAGAAACATTATATAAATTTACTCGAATTTCCTCGAAAAAAAATTCTTTTCATAGCTAATGAACAATTCCGAAATAGTAGGTGTGAGAATTCTGTCCGTCTGTCGAGCTGTATACGCATCTGAAGGCTAAATGGTGCAGGCCTTAAATTTGAAATTTGGTATACGAGGTTCCTGGATTTATGCCTGCAAGGTTTTACTTAACTTGTATACGTAGTACAGGGAAATATTCCATGAAAGTAAAAGTCATGCTGCGAAAATTCGAAGTTAATATTTTTACAAATTGTTATTTTTTGTGTCCAAAAATAGTTTTTAAAAAATGTGTGTCTCCCTACGGAGTTTGAAGTCTAAAGTATGTGACCTGTTACATAGAGTATGTTACTCCACCGATTTGCCTTAAACTTCTAGAATGTGTGTTGTTTGTGGTTCTACAAAAGGGTTTAGTGTTGGGATTCTGGCTCAATAACTAACTGTACCTCCTACATAACGGTTTTCTTAAAGCAAGATTTTCTATATAACGGCTCCAATTAATGAAACTAAGCTTCTACAAGCATCTAGAACAGGCAGGATAAAGCTATAACTTTACTTTTGCAAATGACTGATTTCTCATGTGCATGCTGAATATTAAGGGTGTACTTAGCTGGAAGTTTTTTTTTCATATATTGATTTTCTCGAAACTATTGATTATAATTAGATTTTGTTATAGGCCTGTTTAAGAATGCTGCATAATCCGATTTTTCCCTGAAAATTGCTATAACGGTAATTCATACGTATAACCAAAAATGACCTTCGTCACTAAAAACATTTGTTCGATAAAAAAAAAATGGAGGAATACAAAAAAGAAGAAAATGCGACATTTATTACAGCCGTCACCATAGGATGCACAAATAAGAATGTGTATTCGTAGTCCGTAATTCGAATCAGACTAACAATGTTGTCTGATGAGACCGATAAGACTGAACAACCAACCAAGGAGGAATCTTATTACCACTTGGATGAAGTCTGTGCGGAATATGAGTTGAAAATTGTACTCGAGGATTTCAATTTGCAAAATCGGCAGGGAAAATTGAAAATTATACATTGCGTGGCTGATGTATGTAAGGCTATAGGTACCTTTGCTAAAGTAATGCGTCAAGTGCCATTGAATAAATTGTTTGCGTGATGTCAATCAAAGTTATTTCTCTCTCGGCACTAAAAATCCATCTAAACGTTTTATAAAGAGTAATTGTTCTGCGAATAAAAATAAGTACTTATAAGCATTGTATCGACTCCGTCAAATGTACGGTGACTTCATCCCTCCTAATTTTTCACCACAACCCACAGCATGTTTTTAGCCTCTTAGCCTTTATCAGCGCTAAACCGAACCACTTTCGATCGCTATACCGTTTTTCTACTAATTTTTCCCTTTAACTTGTAATTCATTCTTTCCGCAATTGCAGGGGTTCAGGGACACACTTCTGGTTACCCATTGAATGGTTTTGGTGTTGGTACTTTATCAAAATGTGGTGCGCGTGACATGCAAACGGGAATCATCTGTCCAAAACGCATTGAGTTACAATAATACTAGGAAAAGTAACAATAACATCTCAACCAATTCGAGACATTAAAAAGAGCCAGAGAGGGTGGTACTAGAGATGTATGCATTGTCATAAGTGTTGTTTACAGTATACGTTCATGGAAGGGTGTTTTACGTTGAACAACACGTCGCAAATGTTTTGTTTACTTAATCTGAAAGTAGTTAATTGGCAAAAATTTTTTTTTAACATACCAGATTCTAAGGGATACTTCTTCACCATGTAATATTTGGTGCGGGCATAGATGTGTGCAATGTAAGTATTTGCAAGTGATGCTCATATCTACAATAAATATGTGGGGTCGAATGAGTACATAATCCGACAAGCTAATATCCCCTAAATAAACCTTTTTGCCAGTATGTATATCCAACAATCTCAAACATTCAAAACAGTAGGGTCTTACCAGTTGTTGTGAAACAGCTCAAACCGAACCGATTCCAAATATGGGAAAGCTTTACAACCTATTAATAATATTACTTATTATTGTTAGGTAATTACAAAATATATGGTAATATTACAGATAATGAGCTAAGACCATTTTCACTACTACAATTAATACTTTCAAAGGTAATTGAAAAAAAAAAACAAATAACATCGAGACTGTTAAATACTTTGAAAGGAATATTTATATAAGCGATCGGCAATATTGGGTCTGAAAGAAACGCGTTTAACCTAAACAAAAAGCTTATTACCGCTATTGCTGCTCATCAGCAGAGATGTGAACAATTCTGCTCTGTAAACAAACATCTACAAACAATTTTACAAAAAGGAAAGGAAAACTTAGTTCAATTCAAATCAAAGAACTCAATATACCATATATACAAAGAGACAGGTCTTTGTAAAAACGGGAGTCGGACAGAATCCTTAAAATAAAAATCCCAAAAACCTAATATCCCTAAAACCCAAAATCTCCAGTATCTAAAATCCCCAAAATAAAAATTCCGAAAATTAATTTATAGAAACAAAAATATCAGAAAAAAAATCAGACTTTCTATTGTTAAAAATATTAAAAGAAGGGCAAGTCTAATAACCAAAAAATATTTATGAAACAATATATGAATAATTTTAATTTACTTCACACATCGACTGATATTAACAACACAACACTTACGCTAACGAAAATGAGCCATCAGTTGTCTTTTTTTACATTCAAAAGCTTCAATGAAAAATTCGCGTATATTTTTCGTTTTATATAATATTTGTAATTTTAGATTTTCGGAATTTTGGTTTTTCGGGATTTTGGTTTTAAGGGATTTTCGGGATTTTGGTTTAAGGGCTTATGACTCTAACCCTGTAGAAACCTCGAACTCTTTTGAGTAAACCTCATAACTAAGCTAAAAAAAAATACAAATATTTGGCGCAACAGGCTCGTTAGTACTCAGGGTCTAGCTTTCTCACAACCATTCATGGTGGCGTGTGTACTTCTTGCACGATGTCGGGAGACCTCCGGAGACTCCGAACCGCGAAGTTGAGATACGCTATCCGTCATACTTGGATGATTTGTCAGATCAACACGAGAGCAAACCCAGTGAAAACATCATGTTAAGTGTTGCTACGGCTGGGAACCATCGCGTCAATGAGCCCGTCAAAGCTTTGTGAATGATTTTCAATAATCCACTTACTAAAAAGTGTTCCTTAAAATTGTTTTTATAAAATGGTAGGCAGGTACCCATTATGTATTATATATTAGAGTTAAAATAAGTTAAAGCTTCAGAACTAATAAAAATGACTCTTCCAGCGTTTCACTTAAATTTACAATAATGTTAAAACAGCAAAGAAACTATTGAGTCAAAATTTGTGTTATTGCAGAAAGAAAATAAATATATCTAATGTGAACACTGATGTGAACTAACCCATTTCTTAGTGTCATTTCGCTCTAAGAAATCAATTATAGTTTAGTGGAATATTGTTTCCTTGTCATACGAAAAGAGTGATATCAGGCATTTTCAGTTTGACATTGGTGAATAGCGCTTGGAATTGGTACCACACAAAAGTGTAAGTATACAAAAATTAAATGTTTTTTATTTATTACAAAAACAGGAAATAAAATTAACCAAAAGTGAGCAAATAAAAGTGTATTTTTATTTTGAGTGCTCACGCCAGCAACACATATCAAACGGAATTCTATTCTACATTCCTGGGGGACTTTGTCCGAGTCGTCTCGGGCCTTATATTTTATTATTATTACAGAAATTGAAGTTGAATTAAATTAAACCAATGAAAAACTGTAAATAATTCTAGCGATGCTTGTCTAAAACCTGAAGGCGATGTCTTCCTCTACTTCGTCCGACTTCTGGTATGGAATCGAAGGCTCTGCGAGCCGGAGTCATTAGTTCTACATGTTGTCGCCATCTTTAACGTCTAATGCGGAGTTTTTTTTTGACTAGGGACATGTCGCTAAACAGCTCGTATAGTTGTTTGTTGAATCTTCGCCTTTTCTCTCGAATCGGCCAAAGATTTCTTCATCCGCTTTTGATACGGTCCATGCACCGTAGAGCAAGACTGGGATTGCCTTCTTAGCCCGAAGAAACAGCTGCTGGCAAGAGAAATTCTTCGTTTAGTTTTGTGGCAAGATGTAGTTGCCGGAGTTCATAACTGAGCCAAGGTAGACAAAGTCCCGTACTCCTTCAAAGTTATATCTGTCAATGGTGACGTTCTGTCAAGTTCGTCGATGTTGTCTGTCCTTTCGTGTTGTTGATTCGTGGATTTTGCTTACATTTGGATCAATGTACTCATATATGCCAAGCAATTAATATCACTTCCCCTCTCCTAACAAATTTAGCTTGATCTGTCCATTTCTTTAACCGACTATGTTTAAAAATAAGCTAGTTAATTGTATCTATATAATGAAATAACAAAGATAAAAAATAACCTTACCAATAAAATATTATTTGAACAACGCTAAGCACATACTTCAATAGTTACCATACTTCATAATAAATAAACTAAATTTGATTTTGACAACTATGGCTGAAACGGTCCCTAATCTATTATAATATTAAAGTTACGAACGTAGAAATACACGTAAAAGCATCTGTCAAATAAAAGTTCCGTTCGTTTGGTAAGTAAAATTTTGTAAATAATTCACTTGAAATGTGTGCACATGGCATGACGTGACTGTATACCAGCAGTCCTTGTAGTGTTTTCACAAGGCATACCATTCCATCGCCCCCAATACCCATGTACACAACTGCCAGCAGGAAAACACTGAACAGAACCGGGGTAATGTTCTTCAGAGAGTACTTTCGAAAAAGTTCTCTCTAAGACTTACCCCGTGTGCACTTACTGTGCTTCGTTTTGGGTGCCACTTCTAAGCGAACAAAACGAAAAATTTCGTAACAGATGTCCAAGAGGTGAGAATTTGCCGTGCACGACTTAAAATTGATTGACGTCAAAATGTCATGCAAGGAATAGGTTCATGTACATAGATTTCAATGATTTGCTCTTTTGGAGTAGTGTTGTTAATAACCGAACTGTTTTCGTTGTTTTATCGGGTGTTTTTATTTTATCAAACATTTTATTACTTCAAATAGTGGGTGGGTGAGTAATAACAAGATTGTTTTCTCTCGTATGCATCGGTCATCAAACACACTTAAATGTATTTTTAATAACTTTTATATTTCCAAGTCTTAAATTAAGTGGTGTGATAAGTGTGTTTTGAAAATGATGATTCAGAAATATATACCTAGATTGCATAAAATATATACGCAGAGAGCATGAAACATTAATCCCACCAATGTTTAGCCCAGCTGAGTCATCCAAATTAGCCATTAGACAGTCTGAAAGCTGTTAGTATTTCTAGCAACGCTTGACTATTCGGCTTGATAATTTTATTTCCAGATATTAATAAATGAGTAAGCTCAGCAGGTCAACAGTTTAGTTTATTTTTCGGAATACATATATTTTTATGAAATCAACAATTACAATGTTAATGGATTGGTTATTGATACGACTTTTATATAAGAAGTGTCATATAGTTGTTCCCAGCTAAAGCAAAACGTTTCAATAACAGTACGTTTTTTTTACAAATTAATAACATATAATTGAATTGTATTCATATTGCCCTATAGGTGATTTGAAATAGAAAATGAAACGTCTATAAAGCATATTTACTCATGTTCATGTTATTATTATTGTAGCAATATAAGACTACAATTACTCAATCCCATAAACATTTTGACTATCCCCATCTTCACAAGCAACTCTAAAAAGTATGACTGTAAGCAATTCGACACTCCTTTGCAAAATCAATGTTATGTTGCGCAATCTGAAGTTTTAACTATTTATATTATTTATTTAGGTATTATGTTTAAGTGCGTCTTAATTACTTATGGTATTGCTTTCCTCCACTGCATCTCGAAAAGTAGCCAATGCTTCTTATAGAACTAAACCCTTGAATTTAACCCGATAGTCACAAACCACATAACCCAGCAAGTTTGGTGAGTTATCCCTGGGATGTTTTTACCATATGACAACATACCAAGCAAACAATTATTTTCAATTCCATTTGTGTGGACATTTTATTAAATTTTTTGAAAAACGATATATTTGGATTCAGTCTCATTGACTCTAAATTGTTCAAAATATTGAATTAACTGTTTTAAGAAGAAAAAGACTTGTAAGACGCGACAAAGGCATTTTCATTTGCTTAAGGGAAAGGAAACAGCTGATGACTGAACTTTTGCAGATCTCTACAATTCGATAACTCTTTGATAGCAAAATCGGTAATTCATGAAGGCTACAAAAAAAAAATCACCACACGCGGAGTCAAATTTAATCCTGCATTGAACAGCTGCTTCACGAGTTAACTCTAGATTAAATTTATTCCGGTATAAGCTAAGTTCAGTCAGCATTGAACTTAGTAAAATAAACCATTTCCCGGTTTAAGTCTGCTACCGCCAATACTTAACAGAGCTTTTAAGCCCAATATAAGGTCAAGATACTAAGCACTCAATGGTTGCTAGCCGGAGGCTGAGAGCGTGCAAGTGAAAACGCTTGTTTTTTACTATCTTGATTTTATAGATACTTATAAATTTCTATAACGAACAATAAAACCATAGCTCAATAGCGGTAAATAGCATTTTCACATATGTATTTCGTTTATAAATATAAATTAAATTAAAAATAATCTCCTATTTACTTAGGACAACCTACTCATAGCCATAATGTGTCCCAGCCAGCCACCCGGTCAACAAATAACTTTCTTTTCTGACAATATTATTTAAAAGCGTCTACCCCGGATCAGTTGTGTGATATAAAAATGTCGCTACTATGAATTGTACATACAATTCGTACGTTTTATTAAAACGTGAACATCAAGTCCTTCGTGCGCATACTGCCACTTGAGGCTATTAAATGTTCATTTATGAAATTTTAAGACGTTCCTTGTGTACCTATTAGCTTTGAAAATAATTCAGAATTTTTAAATACAAACAAGTATTCAAGTTGGTATTTAAGGTCTTAGGCAGAAGAGTGAGTTAAAACGAAGTAATATTGTCAAATGAATAGTTATTTTAATTTTTTGTAAATAAATTTTCATAATTTGGAAATCGATATTTTAAGAAATATTAAATAACATAAGGTTTTCTCTGATTTATGATTGTTTGAAGAATGATTTTTAGTGTCAGTTAGTTCTTAAAAAAAAAACTTTTTAAATTGGACAGCTGATAATGCAATCTAAATTCAAATATTGCAAATCTGCCGGGGGCATTTTAAATAACTTTAACTATTGCTACCTTATAAGGATTATGTAATCTATAACAAATAATCCTTTGTTAATATTAACAAATTAACGTGCATCGCCATAGCCAAAAAGAAAACAATTATGTGTGAGGTAGGAAGTTCAAAAAAAAAAAAATTAATTAATCCAACTCCAAACGGCGAATTTGAGATAAGCCGTTATTGACAACTGATACTCCTCGGATGATTTGCCAGATCATCACTAGGGGGTGGGCTAGTGAAAAACTTCTCATATGTTTTTTCTTCTACTTAGAAGTTTTTTTTTTAACAATTATTAAGTTTAATTAATTTTTTTTTGAATAACACATTTATACAAATATGGTAGATTGAATAAATAATAAAATTTTTATTTTGTTTAAGTCCTTACAACGTATTGCTTTTTAGTTTGATTTGATTTGAAATGAAAATGAATTTATTTTTAATCAACACTGCAAATATATTTATATACATTTATATTTCAATAACCTTAATCTAAACCAAATAGGTATCTCTATGAACCATGCGATTACATCCCGGCGATTTATATCTACATCTGTTGGAGATTTTAGCCCTGGGGATTCTCTCTTTGTAGATTTGGCCGCTGAAGAAGTCAGTTTGGGGATTTAAGATCTTGAGATTTTGTCTTGGGGATTATGAATTGGGGAAGACGTACCCAACGCGATACAATAATGCATTGATTTTTTATTTTTGGCAACACAATCATTATAAAAAAAAACATGAATAGGCTACAATCCGCTGTGTGAATACCCTATCACATCCTATCCTAAAATTGAACATCCCCAAAAAGTGGGCGTGCCTAAGGCTGAATGAGGATGAAATAAAAAAATTGATATTGTCACCATATCTTGTTTAGAAAGTTTATCTTAATCTCTTATTGTTCGACAAAAAGACGTTTTCTATGGGGTAGGCTATGGGATATGTTAAAAATTGGGCGGGAAAACGCATTGAAAATTTTGACAGCGTATTGCATGAAAACCAACCGATGGGATTTTTTAATTATTTTTATTTGACACAATATTATTACGGAAATCCCCTTCCGAAATCTGTAAGAAGTTATTCTAAATCACTTTTACAAAATAAATATTTTCTTTTATTCATACTCAGGCGTCAAAAATTGTGCACATACGGCATACCAACAATAAATCAAGGGTAAAAAAAGACAGAGTTTTTCAAAACAATATATATATATATATTGTTACCTCTTTGTTGAATATAGATGTGGGCATATTTCTTGTTCTCATTATTCCCATTTAGTAGCTGCTTTAATATGCAATATATTTATTTATTATTATTTAGAGCGAGGACAGATTAAAGTTTTTGTGGGTGTACAGCGTGCCCACATTCAAAGTTTATAATCGTAAGTCGGTTTGTCTGTTCAAAATCGTCTGTTTTCGCGTGGTAAGGAAGTAAGTAAGAAGTAACCTTGGCGGTACGATCCCCACCTGGGAGAGCAGTTCCAATTATTTAGGACACGTTGACATCAGTATCCAGATATACTAAGGGATTGAGCACTGCCATTGGCATTTTTATTCCCTCTCTGTTCAAGGATCCTGACTAATACTTGCGATTCATAATAGACCTGCTGCTGTAACTACTTCTCCATTGACCAATATTTTCGAGAGCAATAAACTAATATTTTCTTCTTAGTTCAATTTGTTCTTCATTTGGATTTGCATAGATGTTTGTGCTTTCTTAACATCACATAGTTACATGAAAATCAAATTTGTATATAATTTTACTATTTTAAAAAAAATCTTGGTAGGTTTTTTATAGCCACCTTTGTCTAAGTCTTATTATCTTTTGAACATTTTAGATTCGAAAGTAAACGTTTACTTCTAATTAAATTTTCTTTACCTTGCATTTGTAGGCACATAAGTCTAAGCAATACCGAACAAGAATTTGAAGTTTGATGGCGTACGTTGTTGGACAATAGGACGTACGTCAAATCAGTTCTTAAACAAACATTTGCTTAATTTGTAATGAAAATTAGATTTAAATGCCAAATTTTGGCGTTCACATCAAAACAATACATGAACTTGATAAATTTGATGGATATATGTACGTCAAAACCATTCTGTATATCTTTGCAATGGAAAGAGATAGAGCAAAACGGAAAAAAAGGAAAACATAAAACTGCTTACAAAACTCAAAAAGTGTATTTTGGCGTTTACGTTAACCTAATATTAGGGCGATGACTTGTTCTAGTTCGTCAGACAGGGAGTCTATATACTAAATTTCATCACTATAGCTCAAAATGTAAGGCACAAAACTCGGTGACTTACTGACGGACGGACGGATGGACAGACAGACTGTGTAGACCGACTCGGAGTTTGATTTCACACGAGATGTTGTTGTCAGAGTTGATAGCGGGGCCGAGTTAGGCAAAGTCCAGTACTACCTCAAATTTATATCTGTCAATTGTGACGTTCTGTCCAATTCGTTGATGTCGTGTGTCCTTTAGTGCTGAGGGTTACCTTCATTTATTGCTAAACCTATTTTTGCCGCTTCATTCTCTATACTAGCAAATGTCCTACCAATGTTGACAATGTCGTCAGCATATTATGTTAGTAGTTGCACCGATTTGTGGAAAACTGTGCCTCCGGTGTTGGCTCGCAAGTTTTGCACAATCCTCTTAAAAATCAAATTGGAGAAGTTACATGACAGAGCTTCGCCTTCCCGAAATCATTTGTTGTATCGAATGTGTCGGTGACCCTGGTGCAGCAGCGAGATTTACAAAAAAATAAATGAATAAGATCTACTTCATATGAAGTACATTGACAGCCCTCTTGCACTGTTTTTAAATTGAAAACTCGAGTTCGATTTTTAAAAACTAATTGCCAATTCCATCAAAAGGATATCTATTTGCCTTTGATATGATTTTTTAAGCAAAATAATTCCAATCGTAAATTCAAGTTACTAGATAGATGACAAAATAATATGTGGTCGTATGTTGCTATATTATTATTTTTTTCTACAGAATTGTTCAACACAAGTAAGGTTTCAGTATGAAGAACATGAAAGGAGTGCTTTAAGAAATGCGAAATGAGGCGACGTGCACATCATTAAAAAGCATTTCCGTTCCGCTGCTAACAAGTACTTTTTTAATAAATGAGAAGTAGAGGACGAGGCGCCTAATGATGTTCGCTTAATGGAAGAGCCAGGTTCCATCTCATTCATTACCCATGCCAAATTATAGAACAGAATAGCAAAGTGGGCGAGAAGATGAGCCTGCTATGGAAACTATGTTTTTTTTTTAAACATACGAGAAATGTACACTTTGTGAATTTTAACGAGCTTATTATACCTATAGCATGCTACGTAAATGGCTATAATGAACATGGTAAAGAAGCCGACAGAGGCAGGTATTTTATTAATTTGTCTTCTTTAGTTTTTCAAGTCTCAGCCGCCTGTTATTACAACAATGCGGCAAACATTTATGATAACAATGGTTTATTTTATGTGTTAATGTTTTTGTTTATAAAATAATACAAAATGATCGTAATTCAATATTTGATGCAAAAATTTAACTAATTTTCATTGTCCATACATGCAATGAAGGAAATATTTATATCTATAAAATGTAGATATAATTTATAAAACAATATACTTAAAGTAAATTTGGAACTGCATATTGAACTTTATTTGTAATGCAGTCCTCTAGCATGTGGGGATGAGTGAATAACGCTAAATGCTCTAAATATTATTAACACACTGTGTTCATAAACATTTTCAAACTGGAGTTTTTGTTTGATTCTTACGTGAAACTCTGTTTCTAGGAGAAGTTTGAACAACAAAAAATAATTGGCTTGGGTTGAAATGATCTGTTGATGAACATTTTATATTAACATTACCAATCATTTGACATCGAATGTTTTTTTTCGAAAATTTTAAAATTTTATCGAAAATCAATTTTTTTTAAAAATCTCCCCCAAAAATTGGATGTACCAAAAAAAAATGTATATACACGAAATATATATCGGATTTTTGAACAACATTTTTTTTGTATTTTTGTGAAATCGATATATTTAGTTAACTGAAAAAACCTAAAAAAAGGAAAAATTTCATGTTTTTTCCAAAAAGATACCGGCTCTTTTTTTATAAAAAGAGGACATATCCTCTCAAAAGAGTTCGTCTGATAAACCTAGATATAATCTACCTAAAATTATGTTTTAAATACCAAAGATAACATACCAAGGGCATGTTTTGATCTATAATTCCAGTCATTGTAAATGTTTTAGATTTAATGAATTCCTTACCAGCTGCATTCGAAACTTGCTGATTATTTATTGATGAAATATCATTTGAAAAAGATTTAAAGAATCAAAAATAATTTTGGATACTGGTTAAGGAACTATTCTAAAATTCGATTCTTATAAAGTATGGATTAGATGATTGGTACCTAGACTGATTAAGCCCTAGAGGTGCAGAATGTTTTTTTTTATAAATACATTTTTTTAAGTTATACTTTTAACTAAAAAATTAAGGAGCAAAGCGTTTTCAATTTCTATACTTAAAAAAATGTACAACCCGTTTTATTTCAAGAGTCCACCACTCTTCTTTTTCATGAAATTGTGGAGAGTATACCTATCATAACAACTTTTTCTATTGTATATATTTTATTGTATTGAATATGCATTGAAGATTCATTATGTATGTTATTCTAAAATTTATAGATTTCTTTTCAATAAAAACTGTAATGTGAACAAAAGAGCGAATTGTCCAGAAAAAAATGATCATTCATAACAAACATTGCGGAAAAGGCAGTAAAAGTGACTTCCGATCCCAATTTACTAACGTTTAACCTATGTGCGCCTTTGTCTGTGGCCCTATGACACTGTAAAGGACGACCCGCTGTGAGCAACACACAACTAATTCTGAAATTACACGCCTTTTTATAAAACCTACAATACAAATGCAATTACCGACATTTACTGACGTTACCAGCAGGGGTTTAGGAATAATATATTTTGTGCTTCTGTACATTTAGGGAACCTTTTTCCAAAATTCGAAGTGACGATTAATGTCGATCCCTTGAAATATCCTACAGTCGGATATGTGTAATTCATTACTATTAGTGTTACATGGCGCTTTTTTTTTTGCAAAATATTGGGACAACTGTTGATAAACAATTCTGAAGAAATGATATTAGGTAAGAAACAAATTATTTATTAGAATAATTAATGAAACTAATAATAATATATTCCAATTTTAATCAAACCTAAATTATATCTTACGTAATTCTACAACTTATATGTACCGCTAACCTGTGTGGTTTGTTTACATGTTAAATGTATACGCTATTCTAAAATAATCACTTTTATATACTGAATAGATATTAAAGTACCTAACGACTTGGTGTAGTCAAGCAGAATTTGAAATAACGTTGTCGCTGAGCAACATACCTTCTTTATTCACATAGGCAGTTCGTCATCCCTTCAGACAAGCATTCGCAAATAGACTAACGGCTATTTGGCGTGAAGACACAAATGCAACATTCTTCCCCTTATATTTAATATTGAAGAAGCCTTGCCAGAAGTAACTATAGCCATATTGCATTAGATTGCATTTCTTGGTACACCGCTTCATCTTAACGATAAGATATTTATAAGGCAAATGCAAACAAACATTTGTAGCATCTTTCTAGGACACAACCACCCTACTTGTACATTGTGTCTGTGCAACAAACACATATATGTACGTATGCATATATATCTATACGAATGTCATCGTTTTGTGATGGATTTTAAAGAAAAGGCAGGGAAGAAGATCACAGCAAAGGTACAGTGTACTGTACTGTATCAGTTGCTATTATATGTGGGTCCATTTGTGCCGCAAGCAACAAAACGCCTCTTGCCGGATATAATTTCCGTCCACAATGGAAAATGGAAAAATGTTTGCTCTAACCTACAGATAGGTACTTGTAGGGGTTGCAATGAATAAACTATACGAAGAAGAACAATTGCAGAATCAACATTTTAAGATAGCAAGGAGTTCGATATTGCTCTTGCAAGAATGAAAAACCAAACAAATATTTCACAAACACGTATCTCGAGGCATGCACCGAAAACATTTTCGGCACGGTTCTCTTTTACTCACCTTTCCTTTCAAATTTGAATTCTTTGTTACACGCTGTGGACATCCGAATTAAAAAAAATCATAATAGAAACATTTTTAGATACCTAGTTTTTACTACCGTGCTGGTTCAACTTTGTGTTCAATATGTCATGACGATTGAAATTCATTTTCGAATGGTTATTGATGATGTTGGCGGGTTGCCTACTAGAAGGTGTTTGGGGCCAGTAATTACCAGGCATTGAATAAAAAATAGTTTGTCAAGCAAGGAAGTCAGTTGAGCAAATATTGAACGTGTGTTCGTTTCTTTTGTGTTCAAATTTGGTCCAATGTTAAATATGAAGCCGATTCGAATTTCATTGAAACGAATGTGAGTTATCAAGAGTTTAAAAACAGTTTAGAGAGTGTGCTAGAAATATTCTTGTTTACTTTTTTCACGTACAAGAAAAGAGGTTGTTGATTTTGTGTTCTATTGCGATGAGTGTGGCACAAAAAAACGCACGTTCCAATGCGCAACTGTTTAAATATGATGCCAACTGTAACTCAGGAAACTCATTATACTTGTACTTTTATTAAGTAAGAATTGAGGGTCGATAAGACTGAAGATTTGGAAATTAAATACTAGCAAAAATGTTTTACTTTATAATCCATCAGACGAAAAATTAAAAAAATATGCAATGTCAAGGTTCAAGAGACCTTAAAATGTGGTTAATTGTACGATAAACCAAACTCAAGATAGGTGTTCAACGTCAACTTTAATTATACTTTCACGCTTTGGTTCCATGTGTCGTACGTAATGCGAGGTATAAGTTACGACCAACAAACAACCATGTCAACTATATATCTTAATTAAGAGATCCAATAAAACAAAAATGTTGATTTGTTATGAAAAATCATTTTCCCAACATTTAAGTCAGCGAAGAGCCAATAGTATTTGGGCTGTAGCATATATCTATACCTCAAATGGCTAAAGATGATATGGCCAGAAAGGAGTCCCGAAAAACGAACAATCCGACAAATTACCTTCGTATAGCTCATCTTTAAGTTGTGATTATGCGGACAAAGCTTCAAATTTTAATATTAAACAAAACAAATATAATTTTATTAAACTTAATACGAGTAAAACTTCATACGGAATAATGCTGTAATCAAAAAAACAATGAGTTGGTAGCATTCTACCACTTTCTATTCCTTTCGTTTACTTAACAACACGCGTCCTTAGACGTTGTTGAAACAATTTGTCCAAAGTGGCGTAAATCCATTTTGAAAACTCTTAATAGTCAAACATTCTCCTATAAGTACGTTCCACTACCATCAAATGTTGTCGCACAAAGCGCCCATGGGGTGGCTATTGCAAGTTTTGTAAAATTGAAATCCAAACGCAAACAACGCAGGGTGTGCGAGGCGGACTCTCCAAACAAATGCACGCGCTCATAACTACTTCGACTATGTATTGTACAGTTTTACCTTTGGCAAACTGCCAACGATGTGGATTATTTGTTGCATTTGTAAAATCGTTGCTTAATTTGAGAGTATTGTCGAGGGATTTGAATTCATTGGATGTGTTTATTTAGACGTTTTTAATAGAAAATCAAAGTGCTGTCTGCTTTTCCAATGGAGATGATGTTCAAATTAAACTTGTCGACAATTGTTTCTGGTACTCTATTTAATTTATCTCTGTTATATTAAGCCCTTTGGCCAAATGCCAAAATACATATGTATCTAAATTTATACATATGTTCCAATTAGTAAGAAGCATATATGTGTAAAACACTAGTACGACCGAAATATTTTGTATATTTACATTCAATAAATATTGAATTATTGAATTCCAGAGAATTTGCCCAATTAGTTGGTATTTCAAAAGTACACAGCTCATTTGCCACATTGCCCTGTAAGCGAATAGAATTTATTTAAATTAATTAGAAAACTTTGACAATTCATCGCTCATTTGTGTAAGTGAAATAAGTTAAACAAATATTTTATATAATTTTGATTTAAAACAGTGAGATTATATATTTGCCTTTGATGTTTATCACGATGCTGTAATTTTCCATAATTATTTTATTGTAATGCTCATTTTTATATTGATTTTGTGAAACAATTAAGCTCAGGTAGGGTACAAAATGCTATCTCATATACCTCATGTTAAATAAATAGTGCCACACTTTTTTTCTCATTTTACTATAGATAATTAGCAATAAAAATGCCTTGAGTCGGTATCAACTTCGAAGCATATAAAATAGATATACCTTATTAATAATGCTGTCAGGAAATGACAAATCTGGGTAAGAGAGATTGTTTTTATTTTATTGGATCAGTTTAGTAATGGCATTCGACATGAAAAAGTTTCCGTACGCCTTCTGGTTTCGGTTCACTTTGTCACTTAGGCACAGATCGATAGATATATAACTTTAGAATGGATAACAATTTTTCTACTATATAAGGCATAAATTTCCAATTTGAAGAAGCAATTACTTGTATTAAGTTTTTTTTAACTTTCTCTTACAAAGACAAAAGTATTGCTGTGTTAAAATGTTCGACCTCGAGATTTTGATTGAATTAAACATTAACGACCATAGCGGAACCCAAAAAAGTGGTTTTTGGAATTCCATCCGTGCGTCGGTTCGCCGGTTCGCCGGTTCGTCTGTCTGCCTGGGCGTAACGGTCTAACATTACGACCATAGCGGAACCAAAAAAAGTGGTTTTTAGAATTCCTTCCTTCCGGTTCGCCGGTTCGTCAGTCCGCCTGGGCGCAATGGTCTCTCCAGTCTAAACGGCTTACACCAATTTTTTTTTTTTAAAATCGTATCCAGCCAGCGTCTTCTTTTGACATCATTCTACGCCATTTTGATATTGGCCATGTTATTAATAATACCTACCATATAAACATTATTCATAACCTAATATTTTTTCGATAACGGTTATAACGATTTTGATTAAACTTCATACATACTATAATCATATACGTTCCATTAAAACTGCATACCCAGTTTTTTTTTAAGTAAGCCGTGTAACGGATTTTTGCATTTTGGCCATATACAGAAAATTTTCGATTTCTCGCTAAATATTTGGCCAAAATGAATAATATTTAATTTTTTATCATATTAAGTTTTGGTCCAACTATCAATAAAAGGAATTTTCAGTTTTGGCCAATATCGGAAAATCGTTATTATTCACATAGACACCGATCCCTCCAAATTCCGTAATAAACGTTCGTATAATCTCATTTCGACATTATTTATTTTTGTATTTGTATTTATTTTTTGTGTATTTTGGCCATATTATGGAATTGTCTCGTGCTTGGGATTTGATCTAACGCTCAACTCACTGTGAAAGATAAATTTGCGACGACCCATTAGTGCACCCACCACTCCTTGTACTTGTGTAGAGAAGTTTAGCATGTTTAATAACTCTTTTAGGTAAATGCACATGCTTTAAAGAAAATAATTGGTTTACGGCTTCTAAAAGGTTTTTGGGAATGAGTGTACATGTGACATTTGAAAAGATGTTTTGGTAGAGCTTCCGCGGAAGAAGTAAGTATATCAGCTGTAACTACTAATTTTGTTTTGCAATGAACTACCACGCAAACGATTTAGGTTCGATTCCAAGTTTTAGCAACACTAACATGTTTTTTAACTATCTCTTACAAAGAGAAAGATATTGTTTTCGTGATTTTTTTTTTCATTTCCAAAAATATTCAGACACTCACTTTTTAGTATCATCGCATCAAATGCACGAAGCACATGAAACCATTTACATTTTTTGTGTACATTTTATTGATTGTTATTAATGGTGCCTATGAACACGTTTCAAGTGGTTTGTTACTGAGGGTAGTGTTGCATGTTGCAGAGAACATACTAGTGGATTGCGTGGTAAGAACTTTATAAATATGGTAAATAATCAGTAATATAAACAATAAAATAAACAAATATTGTAGGTACAAAAATATTTAAAAGAATTGCGCCAAATAATTATTTTTTCTGTTTCGTTTTTTGTGAGTTTCGGTAAGGCTTTGGTAAGGAAGCCTTATTTAGTACCGTAGATTGCGCCAAACATGTTTCCATAAGACAGCTTATATTGCCGGAGGGAAAGTAGCTTCGATAGTGCTTTATTGAAGCAAAATTGTTAGTTTGGTGTGGTGGTCGCTCAATTAAATCTTATTTGGATAATCAGTGGCGCACTTTAAAGTGGTTTAGTTCAGATTTTTTTCGGGCTTCGCTAATGGCGAGTTCATCCTCTATTGCGTCAAGAATTTGGTTAATGTGCCTTCGCTCTACAAATGCTGGGCATATTAAGCGTCTAAAGCGGAATTTGTTCGAAAAGATCTATATTCATCTTTAGTTCGTTAAGTTCGTGTTTGAATCTTGGCCCCCACTGTGCATTAAACCAAATGGGACCGACGACTTTCTGAGGATTATCAATTGTTTTGCTGTGTGCTGTGCCAAAATTACCCACCGCGCATATCAAGACAAATCTCTGTATAAATCTGTGCATATATATAATATGTTCATACGGTCCCCGTTTTTTGTGAATCGGGCTGCTGTCTAGTAATTTTCTATATCGTCGCCAATATTGAATTTTTCGTTCTTCCTGATAGCGAAAGTTTATTTCGCAATTCAACAGTCTGCAGAAGTCGTTCTTCCTTAATCTTACTATAATTTGTGACTCAACTATGATTTCTCCTTAATCATAGCGACGGTATTGCATTCGGGTCATGTATCCCTGGCTTTGTAAAAGTTCCATTGCTTTATAGGCCTAATTTTTTGGCTGCGATAATCCGTCGTCATTTTTTATGACGCCATGGGTGTTTTTAATGGTGGGAGGAACAAAATTAATTTGGTCTGGTTGTATGAGATGTTTGCGTTGTGCAAAGGTCTAAGGATCTGTTGCGATTATATAGTCTTTCCATATTATTTTTCATAGTATTTCACACATAACAAAGTAATGATCCAAGTCAATATTCGGATTTCGAGAACTTATAAGCATATCTAGATATATTCTTTAATTAAAACGCGCTATGAATACACCTATAGTGTTAGCACTGCGTGAGCTTTTAGTAAATTGAGGAGTAGCTATGTACATCAATGGGGAGGTATATTTTCTAGTACGTCTAGGTTGATGGTAAATTTATTATTTAATCGTTTGGAAAGGTGGAATGTACCTGGGTAATAGCGGTCACAATATTCAAGCGCACATGAATAGATGTTTGTGTAAATTTTGTTTTGTGTACATATTTTATATATTAAATATTCATTGCGTTTTTATCGAATTCGAATGCGTACTTAATTAATTATGAAGCGCTACAGTCCGAAATGAACCTGGTCCTTAACCAACATGCCTATACAATTAGCTCGGTCCTTAACTAACTGCCTCCAGTTGCGCACTCCAAGTTGGTTGGAATCAAAGACTCTGCGAGCTGAAGTATTTAGATATTGCTATCCTCACTTCACTTAGGTCGGGTTGTTGGCAGTTTTCGCTGTCGTTGCCAATATTGAATAGTTCGCTCTGCCTAACAGCGGAATGTTGTTCGTCATCGCCATTTAATAGTCTGCAGAAGTGGTTCTTCCATATCCTCAGCATCGACTGTGTCTCAATTATGATATTTCCCAGTTCATCTTGACAGGATTCTGTTCGAAAAACTTGCGAACATCGTACCTGAAGTGGCACGTTTCTATATCCTCGACCGCGCCCTTTTCTTGCTTTTTTTCCTTCTTACTTACTTTTAAATTCATTTTTTATTTACTTAAAATATTAACTTACTACTAGACAAACATGCTTAAATCTAACTTATCAATAACTGGTTTACTTAATATAACTTATCGGCCCTTAGTGGGCGCTGTAAGCTTATATTGAGCTGTTTTATTTTGCCTATGGGCTTAAATTTGTCGGTTTTTTTATATTTAATTTTAATTAACAAACAAAAAATAAAAACTTTGTATAGTGACTTTTTTTTAAATAAATAAACTTACTCTACATTATAACTAACTTAAGACTACTTAAACTACTTAAGCCTAACTTAAGACTACTTAACTACTTAAACCTAACTTATTTATAATCGGGGTGGCGAGCCCTCGTTGCATATGCCACGAGGACCCGCCATCCTGAATGCGTCTTTCGGTCCCACGGCAGCATGCGTTCCACCATATGGTACGCCAATATGGTGCACAAGCCCCGCCCCAGACCTTGTTCCTAATTTTAAAATCTTAACTATGGAGTTGGACTAAAAGTCCGCAAAGTCCTGAGGAAGTGCAGAATCACCTTCCTCATATAGCCACCAGAATTCAGTGCGCTGTTTTGCAGCATCGATCCTATTGCGATCCGATACCGCCGTGCTAAAGCGGAGGAGCTCCGGAGCATTGACGATGTACCCGTCGCGGATTAGCCGTTTGTGCAGCGCGTCACGATAGCGGTGGTATAAAACCGGGATACCATTCCTGTGTTGTACTAACCCTAACGAATCGATGTAAATGTATACCTCTGGTGGAATAAAGCCCGATATGAGCGTGCTCTCCATGTACCTATATAAAGCATTGGGGTAATAAGCCCCAAAGATGAGGCTGTTGTCGCTAGCCATCGCTCTTGCAGCGTGCCTTCGCGTCACCTTGTTCATGAAACTGTCAATTCTATTCAACTGAGCCCCATTGTATAGAACCTCATTGCGATAATATTTTATGTACTCGGAGTCCGGCATTCGGTACAATCCTAAGCAGGATTGGAGACACCGCCTCTCAAACAGCCGTATCTTTTCTATGTAGGCTGGTGCCACATTGAACCACACGGGACAACCGTAAGCGATGATCGGCATTATGAGGGCCACGTAGCAAATGACTTTCACCCTTGAGTCAAGTTGACTGCTTTGAAACAATCTTCTTGTCAGAGCATAAGCCCCCCTAGCCATAGCCAGACAAGCATCTACATTTTTGTTAAAATACAGAAACTTGTCAAGCCAGATGCCAAGGTATTTGACTTCACTTCTCAACGCCAACGGCTGTCCATGCTGTCCAATGATACACAATTTTTTCCAGTTTTTTGAAAAAATTGATCTTCAATTTCCAATCATCGCAATATCCCTTAATGCAGGTCCCTATGCATTGTCCTTTGGATTTATTCCATTGGATGCCGGACACTAGTTTCGACGCGGCATGAATGGTGTCATGCCTCGCTCGAAAACCAAACTGATTCTGCGGAATAATTTTGTTTTCCTCAACCCACTTAAGCAGAGCTCTGTTGACTATCTTCTCGAACACCTTGCTTACATTCGGCAGAACGCTTATTGACCGAAGATTTGCAGGGTTTGTTTTGTCCTTGTCCTTTTTGGGGATAGGATGTACCAACGCCGTTTTCCAGTGCACCGGATAATGTGCATTATTCAGTGCATTGTTAAACAGGGTGGTGAAGATATCGACTGCTTCTATTTGCAGTCCCAATACGAAGTTTGGGACACCGTCCTTTCCTGCCGACTTTTTATTTTTTAGTGATACCAAGATGTCCAGGAGTTCATCTTTTTGCACGAACAGCATCCTCTTTTTTCTTCTTTCTGACTAAATGTGGACTAAAAGTCCGCAAAGTCCTGAGTGCAGAATCACCCTCCTCATTTAGCCACCAGAATTCCGTTAGCTGTTTTTCAGCATCGATCGGTCCTATCGCGGTCCGATACCGAAGTGCTAAAGCGGAGGAGCTCCGGAGCATTGTCGACATACCCGTCGCGGATTATCCGCTTGTTACGCGCGTCACGGTAGTGGTGGTATAAAACCAGGATACCGTTCCTCTTCTGTACTAACCCTAGCGAGTCTATAGAAATGAACACCTCTGGTGGAATAAAGCCAGACATGAGCGTACTCTCCATGTATGTTTCATTGGGTTAATAAGTCGCTACTCATCGCCCTTGCAGCGTGCCTTCGAATCACCTTAATAAGGAAATTGAAATTGAAATTCTGTTCAATCCGGCGTTCGGTACAATCCTAATCAGGATCGGAGACACCGCCACTCATACAGCCGTACCTTTTCCATGTAGGCTGGTGCTACATTGAACCACACGGGACAACCGTAAGCGATGATCACCCTTGAATGAAGTTGACTGCTATGAAACAATCTACTTGTCAGAGCGTAAGCCCCCTAGCCCTGGCCAGACAAGCATCCACATTTTGCCAAGGTATTTGACCTAACATTCTCACTGCCAACGGCCGTCCATGCTGTACAGTGATACACAATTTTTTTGAAGTTTTTTCTGGTATCGTAAGAAGCCCTCTGCAATGGGGTCCTGAACAGAATTGTTTCGGTTTTTTTGGAAATTGATCCTGAATTTCCAATCATCGCAATATCTCTTAATGTGATCGAAGTCACGCTGCAAAAGTGTGTTGATGACCTCGATTTTCGGATCTGATCTGTACGCCACTAGATCATCTGCGTACGCTATAGCGTGTCTGAGAGAACCTACAATATCACTTGTATATAAATGTTAAACAATTAGAGAACCTACAAGATCACTTGTATAAATGTTAAACAATATCGGGGAGTTGTAAGCTCCCTGTTGTAAACCGTTTTTAATTTCAAAGACTTTACTCGAAGTTACGTAGCCACATTTGACAACGAACTTCTTTCCCATAAGCATTTCATAAATCATATATCGCATGGGTTTACGCATGCCCAGTCTGTTCAGCTTGTAGAAAAGCCCCTCTAACCATACGGTGTCGAAGGCCTTCTCAAAGTCAAGCAGACAGGCCCCTGTGCACTGTTTTTTGGACTTATTCCATTGAATGTCGGACACTAGTTTCTACGCGGGATGGATGGTGTCATGCCTCTCTCGAAAACCAAACGGATTTTCGGGATAATCTTGTTTCTTCGACCCACTTAAACAGAGCTCTATTGACTATCTTCTCAAATACCTTGCTTACATTCGGCAGAAGGCTTATTGACCGGAGATCAGCTGGGTTTGTTTTGTTCCTGTCCTTTTTAGGGAACAATGGCAGCTTCCGTCTTCACCTGCAGCTAAGCTCTGTAGGCCTCGTTCTTGGCTGCGAGCATCTATTGGCATTCCTCATCAAACCAGGGGTTTCTTGCTGGTGGGCGCGAGAAACCTAGCCAATAAGTTGCGACTGGCGGTCTCTTGCGATTGCAGTCTTTCGACGTTAAATTTTTTCACAGTATTTCTGGAATTGTTGTGGCGCGTATGATATAAGCGTTCTTACCTCCGCTCAACTATGTAATGATCCGAATCGATGTTGGCTCCTCGGAAAGTTAGGACTTCCAAAATACTGGATGCGTACCTCTGGCCTATCACAATGTGAACAATTTATTTGACCGTTCGTTGATCTGGAGACCGCTATGTCCCCTTATGGAAATCGAGGTGAGGAAACCTTGTGCTGGCTTTAGTGGCATTTTGTTCCGTAATGAAGTCAATTAGCCCAAGTCCGTTACCAGACGTGTTGTCGTGTAGGCTATGTTTCCGACAATACTGATGAAGATGTCTTCTCTTCCTACCTTCGCGTTAAAATCGTCCAGCACGATTGCAACATCGTACTTCAGTAGTCGCTCATATGTTTTCTCAAGGAGCTCATAGAAGCAATCCTTAGCTTTATCATCTTTTTCCTCCGTTGGGGCGTGACCGCATATAAGGCTAATGTTGGCGAATTGGGGCTTGATGCGGATTGTTACAATGCGTTCGCTTATGTCTTGGAAACATAAGACTTCTTGCCTAAGTCTGCCACTTATAACAAATCCGCATATCCGAATAGTCGCTGTTTCTGCTCACTATAGCACGGTCCGTAGTAGATGTCACAGTTTTTCATCCTCTTTTTGCCCGGTCCATCCCATCGTATTTCCTGGATGGCAGCAATATCTGCTTTGTAGCAGTTGAACCTCTCCTGTTAAATGTTCTCACATTCCAGGTGCAGATACGAACGTCGTTGTCCTTTTTTCGTTTAGCCGTGTCGTCAACAATAAAATCAGTCGTTTCTGAGGCTATTGGTTGCATCGTAACAATGGTTTTTTAAATGGGTGGGTAGTTAACCCAAAGCACAACCCCCAACCTGGAGGGCCAATTCAAATTTATTAGATACCCCAAGGACACGGGGCCATCAGTATCCACTACAGGGTTTGAGCGCAGCAGTTAGCCTTTCGGTTCATCCGCCACCATCTCTGTTCAACGGGCCTAAGGTACCTTTGAAATTCCTAGACAACCTGTTGACAGAATATGTCGAAGCAGCTTGTCTAGGTTCGCCTGTGACAGCAGGCCGGGTACTCATTGCTTGCCATTCTGACCTGGCTGTTTTTCATCATGTTATCAACATTCGCGCTTATCGTTTAGCAAGTCAAATCCGCTTGGATGAGACCAGTACCCGATGGTTACCACTTGGAGGCTAAAAACAAACACTTGATGTGTAATTAGAGCTACAACCACTGGGCATTGCCAGGTTAAGGCCAACCAGAGTCTACCCTCGTTCTACAACACCCAACCATTTATTTATATATCCCAACTTAAATTTTGACAAAGACATTTCATTAGAATTACGCCGGCTTAACTTTGTTTCTAGAGTTGTAAGTGAATTTTGCAATAAAACTTTTACTAAAAGAAGTGATGAGGTCCATTTATAAAACACTGATCCTCCCAGATATCTTACTTTTTAGTTAAAATCCGATAATACAACTAAAAGGAGAGATCAAAAAAAAATTATATATAATACACCTGAATCCTTAAACAGTTTAATTAAAAATTAATTCTTAACAACAATCGTAGTAACTAATGGTTACATGCTGTATATGTATATTGAAGTTCGTACTAATTGCCTAAAACAAACTTTCAAAACAAACAAGTGGAAGCATGAACCCAATCCACAACAACAAAAAAGCAATTATACTAGCGCGAGAAATTTCACGATGTTTTTCATTTTCAGTTTGTTTCGGCATTAAAAATGCTCCAAGCAAACGGTTTGCAGTGCCACGTCCTAAAGTTACCAGCAATTTTGCCAAAATTCCCTACTACGGGCGTATGAGTTGGTAGGTAACTTCATTGCCTTCGTTGAAAAGAAATTGCAAAAAAAAATATTGTAACTGTATGCCAAGGCTTGACTTGGTATTCCGCTTCATACACAAACGTATTTGTCTGATGCTAACAATATGTGCAAACCACATGTTGCGAGAATCACATGCCTAAATTTAATTTCCTTCAGGTACAAAACAATGTTACAGCTAAAAATGATTTCTGAAATCTATCATACTTATTTTTAATAGAGAATACTTAGGAAACTTTTTTCAAAAAAATTTTTTGTACCTAAAAAGAAATGTACAATATTTATTTGTTACAAAACTAAAATAAGTCATTTGTTTAGAATTCATAGGCAAGGTAAAGCATCCATGCAGATATTGATATTTACCCGAGTTTGATAAAGTTTTGCTTTATTTCTTAAAAGCATTTCAGAGCAAGTACGTACGGCCCAGTCGTGTACCCATCAATCGTGTTTTATATTTTTTCTTGCACTTCTTCTAGACTTAACACAGCGTTCGAATTCTAAGATCGGTGACATACAGTCGGACGGACGAACAGACATACGGTTATATAACTAAATAAATGGTAATAGATTAGTTACGCCAACTAAAAATAATGTAACAATTTCGTTAAAGTTTTTTGAATGATGACTATGAGTAATGATGACTAATGTTGACTCTTGGCTGTGACCTATTTAAGAGAGAGGAGAAACAAACTCTTTTCTTTTGTGGATAAGTCTTAATCGATAGCAAAGAAAGATTAATAAATGTAGTACGCAACTTTTCAAATATGCAACAAATAATAAATACGTTTTCTTTTACTATTTGGTGGATACTTCCGATGCATCCTTGCATATGAATAATAAGAGATTAAGCGATCGACTTTAAATTATGATTACAAGAATTCTTTAAAATGAGTTTGCATGAGCCAGTGCAGGCTACATGCGACAACAAAAAAATGTTATTATTCATTATTTCCCATAACTTGAAATTAGGTAAGGTTAGGTTCTAAGCAATATGGTACACAAGAAATCAACGATTTTTTAAATTAGGTCAAAATACAAAAATCCGTTTGTTGAGTTTTCTAAAAAAAAAAGCATTTAAAAAAATGTCGATATTTGAAAACAGGTTATATAGCAGGTACCAGTAGTTTGGACTATATAATACCAATTCCTAAAAAACTACAACAATATTTTGTATAATATTTGAACTGAATCCGTACGACAGTATAACCTCCACTTTTTCGGCATTCTCTATCATATTACTGTCAGGTTTGATTAAAATCTCGAGTTCGATTTTTTTTTTCACGAAATCAATAATAGTTGCTCTATTAGGAGCAAGTAAAAAGGAATGTTTGTAGCATGACTGGATCATAAGTACCTGCCATTTGCGCAGAAAGCTGAAATTCCCGTTAAAGATTTAATTAATTAGAGAACGTCGTATATCAAATCCGTCAAGCCATTTAGCTTCCAGCTGCGTGTACAGACCAACGGACTGAATTGCCGGACCCATTTTCGGTTTCATCATGCTTATAGGTTATAGGTTTTATATAAATTTCAAGTTTTTTTTTCACGAAACCAATTCTAGGTATTTTAGGAGCATGTAACAATATTCAGGGCTACATCTCGACAAAATGAAGTCATTCTTACACCCTTTTAAGAAACTCAAAAATGTGTCTAAAACATATATTTTCGCATATAACATTGTTTGAACATCTTCTCCACCCTAATGTCAATATTGCGTCCAGTATCTAATTTGGATTTTTCTTAATCACCATTATATTAAATATGAATAAATATTATTTGTTTCCTGTTTTCTCTATTAGGTAATGATACCTACATCGAGGCATAATGCGATACATGGAAAGAGTTGTCTATGTACAAATTACCCTTATATACCAAAGATCTTACTCAGATTTATAAGGGGTGGATTGGTTTGTTGGAAGCGAACTAAGATACATAATAACATTTTCCTTTTGTAATTATACTGACGTTCAACCCTAATTTCATAAGAGATGTTTCTTATATTTTGCCCGAGGGCATTGCAAACAAACTTTCGACATTCATTGCGTTTGCTTTCTTTGTTGTAGAATTTTTGCCCAACGCTACCAGCTTCTATGTTTGGTTGGTCGCTAGATAGGTACGAGTATACCAACAAAGTAACCCCTTTTTCAGTATGAATTTTCAGTTGCTGTCAATCGGTTGTCTCGACTGTTTTGTAATTTCGTAAATTGCCGCAAGTGGTTGACATCACTGTCATAAAGGGCATGTATCTACTCGTGGCTAATAAATTGTTCAAATCATATCTAAATTAAAACAATTACCTTGAAGTTGAAATGCAGAAAAAAAAAATTAGCTAATACACGAGACGAATAGCTATGGTTTACCGTATCAGGAACACATACAATGAGGGATATGCGGCGTAAGGAATGAACATAAACATAAACTAGTTAAACTTAAGTATAAAGTACACGAGTTATTTTTAATGTTTGTTAATTTAATATTTCTATTACTTATTATTTCATCCATTAAGCCATTGTATGATTATATAAAACAAAAAATTACACTTTAAATGAGTTTTAGTTGTGATGGAAGTTTTTGATCGCTTAAAGCATTGAGCTATAGCGGCGAGTACTGTTTGTATTGATATTTTTATTAATGGATAAACTTATGCTTCCCTAGGCGAAATTTCCAATCCCCACGAATTTGAACAAAATAATGGTTCTCTTAATATTTAAAGGTTCCCAAAATACGGTAAGAAGGTTAACTAGTTTGTGAAAATTACTTTGTCCTACCGGAAGTGATTAATTCAGCTTTCTCACACACTGCTACTACAGCCGTACTCATTGCTCGTTATACAATACTCGTTGCTATAAAGCCCACATTTTGAAGATATTAATTTTTAGGATGAGATGAGATAGGGTATTAAACGATCCGTACAGCGGTTTGTAGCCTTCTCATATGTTTTTTTTTTCTTATAAATGTCATCTTTGAAATGTTCTGTTCAGCGTTCAGGTATCACAATATTCCGTTGAGTGAAGCAAGCTTGTAGCTTGTTTTTGTCGATATATAAAGCAGTTACATTGGAAATTAATTGCAAATGTAAACAACTGAAATCGACAACATCTATTAGCATTAAGGTATTTCAAGAACCTCGTGACACATGTCTGTCCAAGCCTCTGATCATAGCCTACGCCTAGATGCACATTACTATCTAAATGTATTCGCAAATACGCGACCTTCTCTCAATTAGCGAATGCTTAATAAAAAGTGCGAATTGCACTCCGCAGCTATTTGCATCTCGGATCTTGTCTTTATGTAAAACAGACATCCAAAGATGCACGTGCAGCTGGAGTGCATGGGTTTGTTGTCTCTAGGTTTAAATTACAAAAACATAAAAAAATAAAATTTCTGTCATTGCAAAACTGACATCGAAAGAGGTTTGTCTGTCATACGACCTCAAGCAGAACTGCTGTGGCTTTCACAAGTTTCGCGATACCAATGCACATATACAAGGGCTAAACATTTTTATAATTTCCGGAGAAATTGTTTGCATGCCGTTAGATTGTGTACATTAAAATATAGACATTTATAAATTCGTACAATTATATAAAAAATCTTATTGATTCTCAGAATCGTGTAGTTAATGTTGAATGTAAATGCATACATACATGTAATCGTATGTGCATCTTTTCGGATATTTCACTTATTGATCTCTTCGAAACATCTTAGCCGATGCAGCGGATTTTTGATTCTTGCGTTGAGTTTAGTAATAACAAAAAACACAAGATACTAATGTGCATAATGTAAAACATAAAAGTAAAAGTTAATTTAGTGCAATTTACAGTTATGTACACGGAACACAATGTTGCATTTAAAATAAAATAGTTATAAGTATGAAAAGCGCGCACATTTATTTTTTACTTCGTTCAAGGAACTAAACGAAATTTGGTGCCAATGCAAAATTACCCTAAGAATTGTTTGACAGTTGGAATGCGTTTTTGTTTGTGGGAACACTTTTTTCAAATGTTGAATTTCGTTAATGAAATGAAGAGTTTCGGCTCTGTGGAAACGTACTATAAGTCAATATCATTGGTGATCTGTTTACAGGTACCAATTTTCGGAAGCAACAGGCTCGTTAGTAAGCCGGGCCTAGCTTTTTTCACAACCATTCATTCATGCCTGTGTGTAATTGATACTACTTGGATGATTTGTCAGATTATCATGAAGGAGGTCCAGTGATTATCATGAAGGAGGTCCAGTGAAAAATCATTAGCCGAAGCAACTAGAAGTTGAACCCACACCTTCTGCGCGTCAGATCATCGCACCAACCATAGCGCAACTGAACCCGTCAATCTGTAGCTGTTTAATATATTGCCCACAGTGGGATAAAGACTGACTGCGCCTCGTTAGCGCGATTTTTTGATTGATTTCATTGAAAGACTTCATGTAAGCTACACCATAGGTGCAAGATGTATACACGAAAATTTTGAAAAGACAATATTTCAACTTCTCTCAACCAGACTAAAGTGGTGGCTGGTAGCAGCCAATATAGCCAAGTCGTCTACAGACTGCCGATTCTGGATTATATCAAAAATCATCTAAAAAATAATCCTGTGTAGGTATCACTTAACATTAAAAGTTTCATAAACAATTAGGATAAACACTTCAGATTAACGCTTCTATTTTATAGCGGGCTTCTTTTAATATGCAGTTTGTGGTAATTTTTTTTTTAATTTATAATTGTTATTTTCGTTTTGGTCTAGTTTTAGTTTGATAAATTTAAGATTTAAATAAAAACATATGAGAAGGCTATAATTCACTGTGTGGATTATTTTATACCCTATCCCATCCCATCCCTAAAGTTAATATCCCTAAAATGTGCGCTTTATGGCAAAGAAATATTGACATTGTCACAACATATTATTCAAAATCGTTTATGCTTCGCCAAAAACAGGTTTTTCTCCTGCGTATGGTATGACCTCCAAACGCCTCCAAAAAGTGGGCGTGGGTATACCTTAAAGTATATGGATCGACCTACAATCGTCAAGTTTGTCTGTCCGTCCGTCCGTCCTTCCGTCGGTAGGTCACTGGTTTTTAGGCCTTAAATTTAAATTTAATTTAACTCATATACTTTAATTTAACCCATATACTAAAATCGTCTAGGTATACCTATTTTGTTACAAACTATATATCAAAACTTGTATACCACTATGGGATATGGATAAACAAATTAACTTACGGAACGACTTTGACAGCGACAGAAAGAGAAAAAATAAATACTTTCAAGGGGTCCTTATCAGGCCAAGAAATTGCAAGGAGGCTAAATAGAAGTAAGTATTTCCATGATCTAATAAAGGAGGAGCTTATTTTGGCAATACATCACAGCACACAGCCGTACATCAGGTGGTATGCTTTGGGGCACAATCGAGTTAGAGTTTTTATCCACAAAAATCAACCGAACCAACTACAAATATTTGCTGGAGCGATCATTTCCAAAAGTGAAAAACATTTTCGGACCCCTGCCCTTGGTATTCCAACAAAACAAGACAGAAGAAGTGAAACTTTTGCCATGGCCGCCTAATTCACGGGACATAATAGAAAATGTTTGGGCATGGTTATCTTGCAAAGTTTATGAATGCGGCAGACAATTTTAAGACACTATGGACACTTTAATCGAAGCCACTCCTGATGGCTGGGCCAAAATTTCTCTTGATTATTAAAAAAAAAAGGATGCTTCTATTCCCAACCGTCATATAGAGGTCATATCGAAAAATGGCGGCCATACTCATTAATAATATAGAAAAATGTATTAAATAAATGTTTTAAAACCATAATTGTAAACATTTTATTAATTGTATCCTTACTTTCGAATATTAAACATTTATTTATTTATGTATTTATTTGTTTATTTATTTATTTATTTATTTATTTTATATATATAGTTTTTTTAATTTATTTATTTTCATATTTATTTATTTATTTAAAAGATTGCTCTTTAACCTTGCAAGAAATAGTTCATTTATTTATATATATATATATATATATTTTTTTTTTGTTTAAAGAGGTTTTTTCTAAATGTTTTTTTTCCTCGATTTATGATTATTTAATTTATATTTCTTTACCACAAATATTAAACTATTTCAGTAAAAAGATGCGATTAGGTATCAAATCTCTGTATAAGGCAATGTGCGGTAACTCAGACCATGTAAACTTAAAAAATCAACTGAATAAAATTCTATCTATCTATCTTAACATGTGTTCTCATCCTAGTGGCGAATCTTTTTACATACCTTTCAAGTAGTTCCAATTTAAATATGTAGGGAAAATAAATACCTCTTCGCAGGTATAGTAGAAGTTTTCGAGTACAAAATTTACAACAGGTATAGGAGTGAAAATTGATTGCAAAATGTATGGCCTCATCCTTAAGCAGTCCAATTAGAGAAAAAAATAAAGATTTCATAATTTTGCTTGAATGAAATGTTGATTTTTCACCAATATTTTTGCCTAGTCTTAAGATTGAAATAAACGAGTGCTTGGGGTACGACTGGGTCGTACACAACTTTCTAATTCAGTAAAAAGTAGGGGTTAGATAAAATACCAATCATGCAAAAATGTTATGATTTTTATAGTTTTGCGAAAATACACAATAATATTCATTTTGGTTATCGATATTAAAATTATACAAATATTGTGGAACTGTTAAAAACTTTTATTCCGGAATTCGAAGGAATCGGTCTCCATGTGGCGTATTGTCCAAAAATGTTATTGCCCAAAACTGATAAATATGTTTTAAGCTTTTTGGGCTACAACTAATTATGTAGAATTGTTACAAATCATAATAGTAACACAGATATTTAATTCCATTCAATTTTATTAAATAGTTTGCAAAAAATTCTCTGTTTTTTCTTATATGCACTGAATCCAAAAATTCGTTGTACATACCATAACTATCCATTAGGCTGCATAATTCGTGTGTTAAGGAGCGGATAGCGATTTTGTATTAATACCAACGCAAATAAATGTTAAATTTAATCAAAATGGTTTAAGCCGTTTTATGGTTAATTGACGTTATGTCCCATTTTTCAAACGCGGATACCATAAAATGTCTAAAAGTAAAAAAAAAATAGCCTAGAAATATGGCAAAAAAACCAAAATGGGATAAATTCCTAAGAAATGCTACTGCACACATATCTCATCAAATGGTCGTTTTGTCACCGATATTAAGCGTTTTGATGGATACAAAATTATGGGTAAATTGTCCATGAAGATAATGATCTCGGTGAGATATTTGAACAAAAATTAACTTCTCGATTTCATAGTAATTCTATAATTTCAAAAGCAATTTCTCTTTTCGGATTCTTGAAAATAAAGTTCTTCTGAATTCTCTGATCCATACACTTTAAAATCAAAATATTATAGCGATGTAAGACCTTCTTTGAAATACGCTTCTGTTGTCTAGAATCCATCAACTCAAAGTGATATAATTAAGATTGAAAGAGTTCAGAAAAAACTTTTTGCGGTTTGTATTGAGAACGTTTTTGGTAGTTTTTATGTTGTACATTTTTCTTATTGTTCATAATACCTTTTATTAGGAATGTAGTCGCTTGAATCGCGAAGAGAAATGCAAGATATATAATATTTGTTCGAGATGTTTAGTGTAGTTATATTGATTGTTCGAGCTTGCTTTAAAAAATAAATGCTCTTCTCGAGGCTTAAAATCGAGGCCTTTATTTTTTAAGTTTCACATAAAACAAATTTTAGTTTACGAGAACCTTTAAGCCATTGTAGTAAATTATTTAATAAAGTATACTTTTGTCTTGATATTTTTGAGCATGGAAAGAAATACCTTTGAACATTTATTGTTAGCATTATTTATTACTAATAATAATTAACGATATTATAAAAAGTATCACTGTTTTATAAATTATTTTCAAATCTGTTAATGTAAATCGTAGAGAAATAAATAAATGAAAACACAAGCATACCGAAGCCGCACTTCAGCATATCTGCTTAAGATATGTAATAATAATAATAATAATTATGTAATAATAATTGTATTTATTTATTTGTATAATACATATAATCAAGCAAAAAAATATTTTTACTATAAATATTTGCAGCAGTAGGTACTTAATATGCTACCACATATTCCAAAGTCTTATGAATGTTTTCTGGAATAGCTCCATACGATTGACGCATTGAAGCAGTAAAACAATTCCAGAAAAATCCGTATAGGGGTATTCATACACAAGAGCAGACAAAAGAAAATAGCATATAATTTAACAATCATGCATTAAGAAGGATTATCCAGCTCTGATTCAAGAATTCACTGATTTCGCTCTGATTTAACCGGTACTAATGAACGTTTAGGTGAAAGGAGGGTTGAATGTGTTGTTGTACTTAGAGATTTTCCACGGAATGAACACACGTATGTGGATAATGTACAATCGAAAATACTGGGATCGGTTGATTGAGGTCAATTGAATGAATGAATCTACCCTTTGGCTGCTGACAATTTCGCTTCCCTTTGTTTGATGATTCATAAGGCAAAAACAGTAGGTAGGGGTTGCATATAATAATAATAAATTAATTTTGATTACATTTACATGTCCATTTCACGGATCGATTTACGTTTTCGATGAAATTAAAATTACAGCATTCAACTATTGTTTCAAAATGATTTAATTTTGTTTATAAAGTAAGCGCGTATATTTTAATACAATTCAGAAAAATCGAATGTGCTTTAATAATGAGTAATTGACACTGTTGGCGTATTTAGTGTTGGGTACGGTTTGCCGATTAAAAAAAAAAACCTTCGACTGATCAAAATTTCGATCTTGTAAAGTCGATTCTGAAAATATCGACTCGTAAAAGGCCTACAATGGCAAAGTGAATGATGTTCACATGGGTTGGGTACGGTTTGACCGCTTTTAAAAATATCGATTTTAGAATGTCGACTGTAGTGCGCGCTCTTGTTAACATCATTCACTTAACTATAGTCGACAATGAGACAAAAAAAAACTGTAGGCTAACTGTTTTGCTCTATGTACAATGCTCTCCACATGTTATTGGTAAACTATTGCATTTTAATATGGTTGTTGATAAACATAGATCACAAACATTTTTGCCTTGTAGTTTTCTTTATGTGATTCTATGCTGCACCCCATAACATAGTAAAATTTAACACGAAATGAATATCAGCTGTGTAATATCGAATAAAAGAAAAAAAAATTGGTGATGGATGGCTTCGTATACTGTTTGACACAGAAGTGATATTGATGTATAAATCTTGCAAAGGTCGAGGAAGCACTAGCACTACTATTGGTAACAGCAAAAAACCTGTTTAAAAAATCCTTTTCATTCCCATGAACAACATGGTAACCATTTGAAAATTTATCGACAATTTGACCGACATTCGAAAAATTTTGTCGACATTTTAAGCTCTCGATATTTTCAAAAATTGATGAAAATTTTTTCGAGATTTCAGCAAGTGCCAAAGTTGACATTATTATAAGTCGACATTCTTTTGTCGGCAATTCGTACGTTTCCTGTTCCATTTTAGATAAAAGTCCAAAATTTTAACCGACAAGTTTTCAATCGACATTTAAATAGTCTGTATTTTAAACTGTCAACTTTTTTTATCGATCAAACTTTAGTCGACATTTTAGCAGGCGATGAAATTTATATATGTCCAGTCTACATTTTTTCGACCAGTCGTACGTTTTCCATATTTACAATAATTTTTTGTAAAGAGTATGGCGAAACAACGAGGATAGACTCCGATTGGCTTTAACTTGGCCATGCCCAGTGGTTGTAACTCTGACTACACACCAAATGTGCTTATTTTTACCTTCAAGTGGTAACCATCGGGTCTGGTCTCATCCAACCGGATTTGACTTGCTAAACGTTAAGTGCGATTGCCGATAACAAGACAAAAAACAGCAACACTATAAACAGCCTGGTCGAAATGGCACGGAATGACTGACTACCCGGCCTGCTGCGTCAGGCAAACCTAGATGAGCTGCTTCGACATATTCGGACAACAGGTTCTCTAGGAATTTCAAAGGTAAGTCAGGCACTTCAACAGAAATGGTGGTGGATGATCCGAAAGGCCAACGCTCAATCCCGCAGTGGTCCCCCAGGTTGGGGGTGCTTTGGGTTAGCTTCCACCCTATTTGAAAAAAAACTATTATTACGAAGCATTATTGACGACCCTGCTAAACGAAAAAAGGACAACGACGTTCGTATCTGCACCTGGAATGTGAGAATATTGAACAGGAGAGGTGCAAGCAAACAATTAGCGGAAGCCCTAAGCTGCTACAAAGCAGACCTAACTGCCATCCAGGAGGATGGAAAACTGTGATATTTACTAAGAACTGTGTATCAGCAACAGTCACTATTCGGATGCGGATTTGTTGTCAGTGGCAAAAAGCAAAAAGCCTTATGTTTCCAAGAAAATAGCAAACGAATTTTAACAATCCGCGTCTGCACGGCAGTTCATGGACCTAACCATCGCGCCACTGAGCGACTACCGAAGATATTAAAATCGTGCTGAAGAGACATGCTTAGCAGTATTGTCGAAAACCATAGCCTACACGGCAATACGTGTGGTTACGGACTTAGGTTAATTGACTTCGCTACTGAATAAATTCCACTATAGCCAGCACAACGTTTCCTCACCTCGATAGCCATAAGATGAAAAGATCAACGAAAGGTGGACCAAATTGATCACATTACGATAGACTAAAGGCACGCATTTTGTATTTGGATGTCCGAGCATTCCGAGGTGCTTACATCGACTTGGACCACTACTTTGTAGAAGCCAGGACACAACAAACCAGAAATACTGTGAAAAAAAACTATTGTCGTATGACTGCAATCGCAAGACTTTCGCGTAACGCGTATCCCTTAATCTCTCGATTAACACCATACCACCAGCATCGAATGTCGAAGAACAATGGCAACAATACCAACAAGCCATTAGATCAGCCAGCAAGGAACCCCTGGTTTGATGAGGAATGCCGATAGATGCTCGCAGCCAAGGACGAGGCCTACAAAACTTAGCTGCAGGTGAAGAAGAGAGATACCATTGATCTCTATAGGCAAAGAAGATGGAAAGAACACTGGCTTTTCAGAAAGAAGAAAAAAGAGCGAGAAAAAGGCCGAGTCGAGAATATAGAGAGCTGCCACTCCAGGTACGATGTTCGCAAGTTTTTCTAAATTGTAAGCTTTCAAAGCCAAGTATACAAGGTTCGAACAGAATCCCGTCGAGATGAACAAAAAACTATCGTAGTTGAGACACAGTCGTTGCTGAGGATATGGAAGAACCACTTCTGCAGACTGTTAAACGGCGATGACGAACAACATTCCACTGTCAGGCAGAACGAACCATTAAATACTGTAGACGATAGGAAAACTACCAACCACCCGACCTAACTGTAGTGTGGATAGCAATATCTTAACATAAGCTTAACAATTCTGCCTCACGCCCTTCCCGCCGAGCTTTATAAAGCCGGCGTAGATGACTTGGTAAGTAACATCCACCAACTGATAGCCGAATTTGGTCAGATTAAACTATGCCTGAAGAACGGAACCTCAGCTTCACTTACCCGATCCACAAAAAAGGAGACCCTCTGAACTGCACCAACTACTTAGGCATAAGTCTCCTCAACATCGCATACAAAATCCTATCTGCCGTAATATGTGAACGTCTGAAACCGTTTACCAACTGAACGTGATGTCACTGCCACGTTTGCTAGTGTCGAGAACGAAGCGGCAAAAATGGGTTTAACAGTAAATGAGAGTAAGACTAAGTATATGCTGTCAAAAGAAAAGGACACACAATATCGACGAATTGGACAGAACGTCACCATTGACAGATGTTATTACTTTGATGTAGTACGGGACTTTGTCTACCTCGGCTCCGATATTAACTCTGACAACAACATCTCGTCAGAAATTAAACGAAGAATTACTCTTGGCTAGGATATCTAGAACGAATGGACACCAATACACCGACTCGCATAAACTTTAATTTCAAAGGTTTTAGTATAATAGCGTTATAATGTCGATAAAAATGTTGGCAACCCATGTCAAAAAGTAATTTTTGATAATATTTCGAGGGTTTATGTGTCTATGTATTTTTTAAAGTGTAACACTTGTATTTTTGTTGACTCAAAAAATCGATATTTAAAAAAAATGTTGCTATGAAGATTTTAAGTGGATATTAAAAATAGTTGAAAAAAAAAAACAGTTTCTGAAATAACATATTTAACATATTTTTTAGGTGTTTTCCGAAGAAATAAAGGAAAATATTTGATTTTAGCAGCTTATGTCATAAAATTGACACAATTGTCTCCGTAGAAGTATATTCTATATTTATTATACATAGAACATAGATATTAAAAAAATATATTTGTTTTGGTTCTGAAAAAGCGCACTCCGAATATAAGGACGGACAATTTTCCTCCCATGCGTGGTCGTTATAACCGAATTCTACTGTATTTCCAAATGCAAAAACACATTGTACATCAATATACATAGAATAACTTTTTTATTTTCTTAAGTTGTAATAAAGATTTTTTCAAAACAAAATAATTTCGTGTTTGTTTAAAACTTTTTTAAATGCGAACACACAAAATATTGCAGTATGACTTTATAAAGAAAGAAGAAGTCAACACATCCTCAAATAGACATTATGAATACATCCGTTGTATCAGAGGAATATATTATTTTTAGCCGTCACTGTAACAGCTTTTATGGAATTTCTTGACAACTGACTGGTATAATCTGTAGGTATAACTTCTACTGTTCTTTTTCCTAACCTTTATTAGTCATTGTAATACTTAAAAGGAACTTGAAAATTCAATTGACATCAACATTATTGATTGACTAGATACTTTGTAATATATTTAAGTATATATTTGATATGAACGAATGAACTCAAACAACATGCGCTTTAAAAATTGTCCAATGCGGATTTTTTTTTTGGTCAGGTACATGTCGCTGCATAGCTCGTATAGTTCTTGATAAATATTCGTCGGAGAATTTTTCGCTTAAAACGACCTAGGATTTTTCATCCGCTTCTAATACAGTCCTTGCTTCGGCGCCGCGCTCGTATACCAAGACTGGGATGATCATAGTCATAGTCACTAAGGAAATCATTTAAGCTAGTAGTTGTTTATGGAAGATTGTACCTTTAGTGTTTGCTTGGGTGTTTCGTACAATCTTCTCAACAATGAAATTGAAGATGTCATATGTGTGTGTCGCCTTTCTTTTATCCTGTTTTGGTAAGTTCGTTGCCAAACCAAATAGATCAGCGAGAATTCTCCATCGTCCTCCTGCACAGACGAGTTAAGGGGTATATAAATACTAGACATGGCTCTGTTAGTCCGCTTCTTTAAATTTACGGCAGTCTTGATAAGCTTACCTGTAGATATTGCTATCCTCTCCACTTCACTTAGGTCGGTTGATAGGTTGTTTTCTGTAGCTGCCGTCGTCAATATTGAATGGTTTCTTTTGTATTACAGCGGACTACTGTTCATCATAGACGTTTAACAGAAGTGGTTCTACCATATTCTGAGTATCGAGTGTGTGTCAACCACGGCCTTTTCTTTTTCATATTGACATGATATTCAAAAGAATAAATTCGAAATGTATTTCCAAAAATGTCTGTTGAACAGAAGTGGTTCTACCATATTCTCAGGTTATCTCAACTACGATATTTCCTTGTTAATAAAGGCAGGATATTCTTCGCGCTTGGATGCACCTATTCTATTGAACGTTCCCACATTCCAGGTTTGGCTACGAACGTCGTTGTCCTGGCCGAATATCCGTGCCAGTCATTCTAACTAGGCTTTTTTTTATAGAGTTACTGTTTTTCAACTTGTTATCATTGCTCATCCAGCTGGGAGTTAAATAAAAACCATTTTTATACCATTTGCATTTATTAAAGAGCAAAGGTGACTAGCGGGTCAATGATATGCAATAGTCTACTTGTGTACATAAATGAACATTTTATGTAAATACATAGATTTATATACCTGTTTATCAATTTATATTTAAGATTTTTCATAGAAGTATCACGTTAAATTCCCTTTCTCATTTCAAATCACTCACCGTCCTTATGAGATAGAGAAAATCCCATGAAAATGAGATTTCATATCCATTACCCATAAGGTCTGAGTAACCGCATACATAAAATAGCAATAAAAGCGACTGAGAGTTTGCCTATTTCCTCTGTGTGTGTACTCACCAAAATCTGTAGTTAAATATTTTGCAGGAAAACAAACTTCCCTCTTAACTAGGTAGTTTCCACTACACTACAAGACACATTATAATTTGTTGATTTTCCACTTAAAACCCATGGAACATGAATGGATCTCTAGCTACGAGCTTCCGAATCTATTCCACAGGTGTATTTGCTATACATGTGTGTGCGGTATGGTGTGCACATAAGAACTAGTTTGAAATGCTTCCGAGCTGTGGCCATTATTTATATTTCCTCCGCCTCTAAACCCCTTTGCTGGTCACCGATGTCCAAGTCCATGCACCAACATAGACATTTTAATATTAAATCCCCTTTGAGTCTGTGGCAATGGGATTTGAGCTTAGGTAAGGAAATCCGCCCACAACTGGTCGAGGTTTCGTCTGATGTGCTGATATGGTACACATAAACTCATGGACGTGCACGGGAATCATTCTGCATCGTAATGTTTGTTGCATGTGAATTGTAACTGTTCCTCTATATATATGCCTACCAGTACCATTCATGTTTCGTTCCTCACTAAACTGTGCAAACATAAGCTTGCATAAATTAGGAATTTAGTTTTAGATTTTGGCTCATGCTTTATATGCATATATGTACGTATTCAAAATGAAAGAGATAGAATTTTGCGGATTCGCAATTTGGTGCTTCCCATCTATGCCCACCTGAACATTTATTCTGCTTGATGGAATTCAAAAGAATAATTTCAAAATGTATTTCCAAAAATGTATGTTAAAAAAATTCTCCCTTTAGCTTATTTAGTAGCTCAAATACGACATTGTGTTGTAATTAAAGGAAAAATCAACAGCAGAAGTGATGTTAAGTGTTAAAAAAATCTTTTGTTGTTCAATTAATTAGGTCCCAAACATTTGCTCTTGTCGATATTGGAGTGGCCAAGAATCGGAAACACAAATAAGTAAGTTAACATAAGTTGCTGTAGCAGCAATGCCAAAAGTACGATTCAGATGTACTCACAGTTTTAATTGACGAGGCCAAAGGATACTCTCATAAAATAGTAAAAGCTATTTCATTTACAGAGCAGAGAAGCTTGATTTCCATCACTCACGCCCATGAAATGCGGACGGGAGAAGTATTTTATTTCGAATATGACCGGGTTGGGGCTTTTAAAAATACATGAGTCCCCATATGGCAGCTCCACGCAGTTTGTAAATCGTCCATTTTGATTCAGCCCTTAACGCACCCGGACCCAACCCAAACCCAACCCCGAGCCCAAGCCCATATTACAGACGCCTCCACATCCACACCGGAGCGACTGGTCAGACACCCCTCGTTATGTATGTGCGAACATTAATCGAACAGAAGTGAAACGAAACAAATTGGAATGTTTGCTATTGCGCTCGCTGATGGTTGTGAAGGAGGCCATTAAGGCCTTTTATTTGACTAGTGAATTATTCAAATTACTAATATTGATTCGAAAAAAAGGTTGTCCAACTTTTCCCTCCGTGCTTAGTTGTTGCTGGGTTTTAACTAAAGCAAATACGTCATCGAAATGCAATAAGAACACTTTGATGTTTACTGCCGTTATTTTGGATTTATATTCTCAGGATTGAAATGCAAACAGTAAACACAATGGCACTTTGATGTCCGCACAAATAAATTTGGGTAGATTCTCTGATGCATGTCGACTTTATGGTGCTGTGAGTGTTACGCAATGATAGCGTAATCAAAGTCAAGTAATACGATGATGTAGTAATCATAGTCAAGTGAATGCAATGGATTATGTATTCTGCTCAACTATCAGTATAATATTTAGAAGAAAATTAATAGTTTGCATCTACAATAGTGTTTGTCGTATAAGGATAACTTTTGTTTAAAATAAAATTTAAGCATTTGACATGATAATGATGGAGCAGTAAATGAGAGTAAGACTAAGTATATATATTAGTATAGCTAAGGATCGGGCTAATTGGAGAGGAATGTTGGTTGAGGCCCACATTCATTCCAGGCAGTAGCACGACTTAAGTATCGACTGTGACTGGACTACGATTTTTCTTTGTTCATCTCGATAGTATTCTGTTGGCCTTGATGCTGATTATTATTTACAACTACCTATCTACATATTGGGGAGCCCTAACTTTAGCAAGGATTGATCAAAAAGTCTCGAAAATCCGGAAGTCCTAAAACTTTTTTTTTATGTAACGTAATAAAAAAAAACAAAAATCTTTAAATTTAAGAGTCATATAGAATTGCTTAAAATTTTCAGATTTTCAATTTTTTTTCAATTCAATTTCTAAAACAAGAAATTTTTGTATTTAACCTTTTTGTTGTCGTCTCCAAATTTAAACGATTTTATGTTACTGTCTTATTCTCTTTGGGGAATACTTTTTCCGAGACCATAGAGAATTTGCCGACAAATCAGGAGATTTATAGCTTAATTAAGGTATCTAGGTTATTCAGAGATGTTGCGGATGCAGAATTTATAAAATCCGCGTATGCGGAAGCGGATGCGAATATTTTAAGACTCACTACCGTGGATGGAGATTAAACTTATTTAAAAAAAAAATATACATAATTTAGGTGCATAAACAAATGTTAAATATTTTAGTTCTTAGTACTCTTTATTAAATAATCAAACGCTTCATATTGAAATTTAAAAATGTGCGCATTATATTTAGAAAATATTAATGTCACGGCCTTTTCAGCTTCCAACCGGTTTCGAAGAGCTTCATATATTAGTCCCGCACCACTAAATAATTTCTGACTTGAAATACTGGCTCGTGGAAGCGATAAATATCTGCGTGCTATAGCATTTTGAACTCACCATGATTAACGCTGAACCAGTTAAGAGGACTTTCAGATACATTTATCCTCTTTTATTGCGGTACGAGAGCAATTCCTTAAGAATAGTACCAGGGCTAATATGGTCAGATGTTTTCTCTTGGCTTTCATCTTGAAGAATCCAGCATCATGACAAGATCGCTTTTCAAACATGGATTACTAGCCGTACCGGACGTCCCTGGTTTTTCCGTATCTGTACCTTTTTTTAAAGGAATCTCTCATTCTCATGCTTTTAGCTTTTTCGAAATCTGTAATTTCATTATCAATATTTTTGGCTTTCAACATATCATCTTTTATCTTTTCTTCGATCATTGGATTGAAAAATTTGTACTTAATGCCAGGGTTTTCTCATCCAAAGCAGAAAATTTAGCAGAAACTTCAGTCTTCAAAGTCGGGACTGCCAGCAGAATCCTGTAATATTGCTATATGGTCACCCAGTATTTTTTGTATGCGTTTAAATTAATGGGATCATAGTGTTATAATCTTTTACATGGATTACAATGTGCGTTCAGTTGGGTCGATTGATGTCAGTTAATGTGCAAGTGTACTAAAATTAGTCAAATATTGTTTCATAGATTTTTTTTGTTGATTGGACTTGAATTGCTTTTGTTATGTTTTATTAATTTGATGAGCACCTAAATATTCAATTAGAAAAAGCAAGAGCAGCATTCATGTCGCTTAAAAGCCTTTTTCATTCCAACTATCTAAGATCCGACGTGAAGTTTTTTTGCTACCAAGCATTCGTTCGTCCAATTCTGACTTACGCGTGTCCTGTGTGGTGGAGCATTAACCCATCGCATATGGAAAAGCTGCGAGTGTTCGATCGCAAATGTCTCAGAGCCTGTATGCAGATGTGAAGGAGTGCATGTTCTGATTTTAGACACTAAATCTCAAACAAAAGACTTATGGATGCTTCCGGTGTGTTTAGAATTGACAATGTCATTCTGGAGCTTGTAAGTAATCGATTTGCTGGTCCGTCAAGTTTATGCGAAGGTGGATACATTCCGCCAGAGGCATTCCCATTTATGGATGCATATAGCTACTTATCAGTCTCAACAAACGTCCCAATAATATACCATGCTGCAAGGAGAGCAACAGATAAAAGAATCCTTTACGAGCCTTTTGAGTCGGTTAATGGGAATACTGCAATAGCATACTTGAATGCGATAAAAGTAACACTAAAATGTTGAATAGAGACGAATAGGTACTGGTGGGTACACTGGACTGAAGCCAAAGTAAGTAAGGCCCTGTCATGTGATTTTTGATCTAACGATAACTGGGAGAAGTAAGCGTTGTGCTTACTTTTTACTAGTTAGCCGATGCAATAAAGACCACATGACAGGGTCTAGATAGGTTTATATAGGTTTAGATAGATTTAGATAGATGTAGATAAGTTTAGATAGATTTAGATAAATTTAGATAGGTTAAGTTTATCCTGTAAGTTTTATTTTTATATAGTTTGGAAAACAAAATTGCAACTGTCCTCTAATAGGTTTTATTCACATTTTCATATTTTCAAAAAAATACACAAATATGATAAAAAAATTAGTTACAAAATATCAAAATGTACCTATACATACATAGTTATAAAACTACATAATGATCATTAAATTTGTTCAACTCTTCATATGTATACCTTTTAAGTTTATTTAGGCTATTATTTATTAAATTATATATATTATGTGAATAAATGAAGGTTTAAAAAAAATTAATTGAAACATTGCTATTTTTTCAATATTTCAAATAAATTTTTCTAATTTTATTGTTTCTTCCATACAATTTTCGGTATTTTGTGTTTTCGGAATTTTGTATTTTCGTGATTCTGGGTTTTTTATGGATTTGATATCTCGCGATTCTAGGCTAATGACCTCACATATCAAACAAATTCACTCACCAATATTGCTCGAAAGATATCAACATTTATTTAAGTGTCACAAGAAGAAGCTGATCGGAAAAAAAACCATCAAAGGAATATGTTGAAAGTCATTCAGATAAATCTGAGGCACACCTTGAGTATATCTGATGGTTTTCCGAAGGGAGGAAAACTTGGACATCGGCATTATCCAGGAGCCATGGATGAGAGACTCCCAGGACAATTAATACAACCTGTTTTACAAACAGCAGGCCACTGGTAAGCCTAACATAAAAACTCGCTAAGAAACATATTAAAGCTTTTTTATGTCCCAACCTTAGCTCAGACGACCTAACAGTGGTGAAACTAGAGGGCGCGACCAAATCCACTTATGTGACCTCAACGTTCGTGGCTCATGACATACCAGAGGAGGCGCATAACTCATAGCCACAACAACCACAGCAGATAATATGGGATATTATATTATATGGGGATAGTATGGGGAAGCTCAGTAGAGAAGGAAAGTCATTTTTTGATTTTCTTTTGACTACCAATTTATCAATCTGCAATAAGGGTACGACCCCAACCTTCTTCTTTACGAGCACGGAAACACAGTGGGTGTGAAGAGGTCCAGGATATTACATTAAAAACAAATAATGATGGCTTTGGGATTGATAACTGGAGAGTTTATCAGACCACAGATGGATCCTCTATGACTTGTGTCTCGAGGCTGAGTCAATCAACCATTCAGGAACCCCAAAAGAGTTCATTGAACCAAGATCGATATGCAATATCTGCAACAAATACGATTTCTGGCAGCTTATAACGACTGGTTAAGGCTGTATAAAAAAGCCATAAAAACATCTAAAAGAGAGGTCTGGCTGGATTATTGCCATTCTATTGAAATCAAGTACTCCGCCTGGCTAAGCAAAATTCTGTCTATGGAACATACCAACCCTTTTTTTCTGAGAAGGTCAGATGGTGGGTGGACAGAATCCTCTGCGGAGACCTTGTAACTCCTGTTAAACACACACTTTCCCGGATGCAGTGATATTGGTACGGAACCCGGGAGATCTTGCCAAGTAAAAATTGCACCACACAGTAATGTTAATTCAGTAGTTTCAGAGGAAAAGATTTCCTGGGCTAATAACAGTTTCTCTCCGTTTAATTCTCCGGGACCTGAAGGCATCTTGCCAGTTATGCTACAGAGAACGCTAGACCTAACATTGCTAGGGTTGGCGACAATTTTTAGAAGCTGCTTAATACTAAACCACGTACCTTACTCGTGGGCACGCGCTCGATTGGTGTTTATACCGCAGGTGGGCAAACGCGGCCACTATACCGCTAAGGACTTCAGACCAATCAGTCTAACCTCAATATAACCTCCACGAGGTAGTGCGGACAATCGAAAAATCCTTACACTATAAGGAATACATGCTAGTCTCCTTCTTAGATATAAAAGGAGCTTTCAACAACGTCCTCACTGGAGCTGTTCGTGAATATCTGATCGAGCTAGGTATAAAGGAATCTAACTATTAGTCATTCGGTAGTCCTTATGCTAGGAACAAAAATTATCCCGGCATCACTGGGAAATGGCCACTTAACCAAATTTGCTCATTGGGGAACCCCACAAGGTGGGGTTCTAAACAAAATTCTAGTTAAATTAGACAAGGTTAGCACATGGGTTACAATTTGTGGCTTCGGCGTAAACCGTACGAAAAAGGAATTGGTGCTATTCACCACCAAACCTAAAATACCCTCCGCCTTTTTAATAGCCAACTACTCACACTATATTGTAGCGCTAGATATTTGGGTATCATGCTTGACCCAAAACTTAACTGGAAACACAACATCGAACACAGACTAAGGAAGGCCTGTGTTGCCTTCTATGCTTGTAGCAAAGTGGGGACTCCAACCAAAAATAACCTTGTGGATGTACACAACAGTGGTACGTCCAATTCTCACATACGGCTCATTAGTACGGTGGCCCGCATTGAGTAATGGATACAAACCCACAAACCTAAAAAGACGCTAAGTTCGGCGCCAACGGATGCCCTTACTTTGCTATTGCATCTCTTGCCTCTCGATCTACACATTAAAGATACCGTTTTATGCAGCTAATTGAGACTAGAATGCAAGGCCGTATGGCCACAGTAGTATCCTGGACTCGTTATCAAAAGCCGTGGTCACTTTTCCAACAAACTACATAACACCTATACTAAGCTTCAAGTGAGTAGAGCTCAGTGGAAGAGAAACGAATTAGTAAGTGACATCGACACGGTCGTCTACACCGAAGGATCTAAGATAAGTTGTGGTGTGGGGTCCGGAATCTACTCGGAATCACCGAAAATATCAATTTTATATAGGCTTGTACGCAAGTGGGGCGTGACAGTACGTAAAAGCAAAATGTGTCCATTCTCATATATAGCCAAAAGGCCATAAAGGCAAGGGTCCGTATCCCGCTAGGTGCGGTAAAGGGACAAATACATTAATACTAAGGCCGACTCCAAATGGAGAAAGTTAACAAATTGCGTCATATCGAGGACGATATGGCTTTCCTACGACAAAAACAGAACAAACGATCTACTAAATAGTACCCACCCATATATCGCATGAATTACGGCGATAATCACGGGGCACTGGCCAATTGAAGATCATGCGGCCAAACTAGGGATCCCATACAACTCTCAATGGCGCAGTTGCGGGAACAAAAATGAGAGAGAAACACTCTCCCATTTCATCTGCAAATGTCTGGCACTTGCAAGAGTCAGATTGCGTTTTTTTTCGATAACCTTAGCGAAATCTCGACTAAAAGGATACACGATCTCTTAGCCTCACAGGCTGGATCTCTGACCGGCTGCATCAGATCCACAACAACAATCATAATGTAGGTCACACGTGTCGTGGTCTACCTGCCTGCCTAAACGAATCATTGTTTTTTCATGTAAGTCCACCATGCCTTAAACAACCTAAGGATCTCGGTTGTAGGATATAGTGTTTTCGCTTATGATTACAGTGCCAATACGTCGACTGATTTTCTGTTCAATCTATGTTATAAGTTAAAAATCCATGCTTTTCACGTGGTCAATTTCTTTTTCCCTATTCACGTTTCAGAAACTATTAAGATTATTGATTTACGCACCAGAAAAGAAAACTATGTATGTATCAAAAAGCATTAGAACAAACAATATTTTTTTGAAAAATTTGTATACCCTATCCCATAGGGATATAATAGTTTTGATACATAGTTTTTAACATAGAGAAATAAAAGCAAGTGCAGTGTGTGGTAATCCATTTCGCGGCTCTCCACCTCGTTTGCTATTTGCCTTTGCCGCGCCAATACAAGTGCCGTATGTTTTTTGCATTTGGTAGAGCGAAGGTAATAACTATAAGTATTAACCGATGAATAGCGGGCCGTGAATTGAAGATATGTGAAGTATTCAATGCAAAATGTCGTAAGGGCATAACACCTATTGTACATTTTTAATATCGAATCTTCACTTTACTTCTCTGATTAGTTTGTAGTCGGTATTGTGTCATTTATGTCAGTCTGTGATAATGGATTGGAAATTAATAGTGGACGTGTGTAATAATGGTGGGCTAAGGTCAAATTTTTTTTTCGGCTTCCAAATACAAACCAGCTGTTTTGGCACTAAGTGAAACACAGGTGGGAACAAATTCTGACTTATCAGAATTAATCTTACCTGGATATAATTTAGTGCAATCAATATTTTTTTACCGCGGTCTTTCCACTTATATATTCAATAAATTTAATCTGAATACGGCCAATGTTTCAATCCGGAATTAAGTTTTGTATTGCTGAAATTCCATGTCCGTAGCTATTTAATCCACTACTGTTTCATTTATAGAAGCCCAAACCTTGACAGTACACAATTCTACGTGGATTCAATATTCTGAATAGACAACACCCGAAGGAAGGTATGTTGAGATATATACTGAGGTAAATAACCTAACCCACCTTGTAAATGAACCGACACGCATACCGGATGTTAACAGTCAAGCCAAGACTTGTTTCAAACCGTTCACCCTGATAAAAACACCATCGATGTATTATCGCTTCTTCATTCGTCAGACCACTTTCATATCATCAAATACTCCAACCGTAGAGTTAAAGAACAAATTCCCAAAAAGACGGCAATACAAAAGAGCCAATTTTGAAGCATTTAACAGTTATTTTTAGAAACTTTACCTATTCACTACGTTTCCTCGATAAGGACTACGTTTCCTGATATGATATCAAACATCATTCTCCTTGGTACGCGATCTTATATTACCCACAGAATAAAAAGTATCAGACCAAAGGCAAAAGGATGGTATGACTTGATGGTATGTCGTAAAGGCATAACACCTATTGTACATTTTTAATATCGAATCTTCACTTTACTTCTCTGATTACTTTGTATCAGATGGAAAAAGACAAACTTTCGGTTATACAAGACCAAGACCCACAGAGGAAAACCAAACAAAATTCAAACAAGCAGGATATTACTGTAATTCCCATTTAAAAAAATATAAATAATAAGGCCTCATCATCAGTTCCGACGCTCATTCACAATGACATTCCAGCTGTCAGCTCTTTAGATAAAGCAAATCTCCTCCTGTTCTTGAGAACGTAGGTCATTCTATGGGACAAATTCACTTTCGCACTCGTACAGTCGCAAGAGTTTTATTTGATCTTGAAATTCATAAGTCCAGATGGTATATCAACCATTATTCTGAACAGGTGTTCCTTTACGCTAGCAAAACCACTGGGTAAGCTTTTCTATCTATCCTACTCATCAGGACTCTTTCCGAGTAGATGGGAAACTGCATTTGTAGAGCCTGTACCAAAAAAAGCCGAATCTTCTTCTCCCTCTAACTACCAACCAATTGCACTTTCGTCCTTCTTTCCTAGGTCATGGGAATGCTAACAAATAGTCAGCTTATGAAATATCTCGTAACACGAAAACTTCTCAATAACCGGCAGTATGGTTTTCGCAGCAACAAGTCGACTGGTAATTTGATAACATATCTCACCGAAAAGTGAAACCAATCAATCCACCATAGTTGAAAAAGGAAGAATGTTTCACTTTATATTCAAAAGGAATTTGACAGGGTTTTGCATCAAGCCCTTTTGTCCAACATGTGTGCATTTGGAATCGATGGAAAACTTCTTCTATGGATTAGAAATTATCTTTCAAAACGTTCAATTCATGTTGCTTTGGAAGGTTTCAAGTCTGCAACTCACCAAATAAATGCTGGTGTCCATCAAGGCTTAGTTTTTTTGTCCGACCCTTTTTCTCATTTTTATAAATGATCTCCTGTCTGCAACTTCTTATCCATTTCATTCCTTCGCTGATGACAGTACTCTCAGCTTCTCATTCGTTTTCAAGTCCACGTCCCTCATCTTCGAACGTGGACTATAAACGAAGAAACCGAAAAATTTTCTATGCTAGGTATGTGTTTTAGTAGCGACTTACGTTGGAACGACCACATATTCCAAGTCACTAAAAACGCATCGAAATGTCTCGGTTTCCTTAATCGACGTAAGAAATATTTCAGCCATTCTGATTTGTCTACAGTACATAAAGCGTTTATACGCCCTTAACATGACTTCAACTTCCACATCTGGTTGGGTGCAACAAAAACAACATTGCAGCTCCTAGATAGGATTCAAACACGTGCGAAAAAACTTAAAGAAGACATTAGAATGCGAACTCTTTAGTTTCTCTCGAACATCGTCGAAATATCTCCTGCCTTATATTGTTTTTTTTTTCGCTATACAATCTATGCTGAATGCGAATCAGTTCATAACCAAGCCTTTCTTCGGACGAACGTTAAAATTTAGAAATTCGTAAATAAACAGAATATTACGAATGTGGAATGCTCTACCAAACTCTGTTTTTCCTTTTCATTATAACATACAGGCATTTCAAACCAATGTACATCGATATTTCCTTTCTTCTTATCTTGAATTTGCTTAACGCCCGCACAGTGCTAAAGGTTATTCAAAACCCCGATTGGGTCGTACGCAACTTTCTCTTTCGCAGCGAGTTAATTTGACGTTTGTAACAATCTGGTCAAAATACACAATAATATTTATTTCGATTAATGATGCTAGAATGATATAAATAATGTCGAAATGAGATTATACGAACGTTTATTCCGTAATTGAAAGTAATGGGTGTTGATGTGAATAATAATGCTTTTCCATTATTGGCCAAATTTGAAAATTGCGTTTGGGGATAATTGGACCTAAACCAATTATGTGGAACTCATGAAAACACACTAATTAATTTCATTCAATTTGTCAAAATAGTTTGCGAGAAATTGACAATTTTCTTTATATGGCCTAAGTACAAGAATCCGTTATGTGGATTTTCTCGAAAAAACTGGGTATGTAGTTTTGTTAGAACTAATATGTTTATAGCATATAAGAAGTTTAATCAAAATCGTCAGAGCCGTTTTTGAGAAAATTGAGGTTATAAATGATTTTTATATCGCAGGTACCATTAATAACATGGCTAAACGCAAAAAAAAAATGGCCTAGAATTATGACCAAACAAATCGGTCAAGTCGTTTAGGCTGGAAAGGCTTGTACGGACAGACGGACCGACGAATCGACGGACGGAGTTCCGACACCACTTTTTTGAGTTCCGCTATCATCGTAATGTTAAAATCAATCAAAATCTCGAGGTCGAAAATTTTGACTATCTTTTGAATATCTTTCTCTTTATAAGAGAAAGTTAAAAAATATGCCAGATCTACCTTAAGATACCTTTTTAGAAACATTTAGTTTTTGGCGAAACCGTAAGAAATTTTGAAAAAGTGTCTGAACAACATATCTAGACAATTATAATGTCTATACAAAGTTTTTTTACCACGCCCACTTTTTGGGGCATTCTAGTAAAAAAACGTGTTTCGGTAAAAGTTTAAAATATTCGATAAAAATGTTTGATGTAAAATCATTAGATAATACAAATATATTGTCCATATATTGTTTTAACGCATTCCCACTTTTTGGAGGAGTTTTCAAACAAAAACCGTTTGTATACCCTACCCCATAGCATTACCAGGCGAAAAACAAAATCATAAAAGATTTTGATAAACTGTCCGAACAATATATTTTTTTATTTCATAGACAGGACAACTTCTGTCGGGTCTAGCTAGTAATAAATAAAATTAGCCTTCATAGAAATTAAACTAAAATAACTTGAATACATATTATCAACCTATTTAAGAATTTTGTGAATTTTTGAAATGATGTACTTGAGAAGAAAGTGTTTCTACAAATATTTTGACTTCATTTTGATAAGCAATGCTTTTGTTCTACTCTTGCTTCTGATCTGTAATTATTCACTGAGGCCCTATTCACCTCTATGTTCACATCTTAACTCGTCTCTATTTGAACATTGATAAGATTCCAAAATCCGAATTCTGGAGGACTATAAGTCGCATCATCCCTTTGTGTTTGCAATCTGTCGCCGCTTTTTCTTCGCATGGCATTAAACTCGAGGCAATTAGCTCTAAATTGTTTGTTACCCCATAAAATGATAACGAAACAAAGAAACTGAGAGAGATATATTCAAATTGCGTTTCTGTTTAAAGAAGATTGGAATGGCACACCACACCACACCACGTTTTTATTGTTGGCCATATAAAACATAGGCTACAAACCTTTATTTATTTGCTTCCCATAACGTGAACGCTGTACGTTTCATACGAGGCACCTCGTAAATTTGTTTCAAAGAGATATCTGTACCCCTATATTTGCTTATTCAAGAACACAAGTTCTGATAAGAAGGGTCCTCAAACTGATGATCTCCTTCAGGATGGCATTGTTTGCATCTCAGCGGCGCGATAAGATAAGATTAATATACTGTCGACGTTGCTTAGCTTACTAGTACCTACTGACGACGACACGGAAACTGATTCTAAAAATTCACAGTTGTCAAAGCATTATGATTCATCAGCTAATTTTCAAAATTAGGGTGCAGCGAGAAATTTCAACAATTATCTAACACTCAAACACATATACCTATTCGTATCATTCATGTCGATACAGCGTTTTAAAGTACCCCTTACGGTCAATGTGGATGGACCTGTTTTCGAGGAGGAATGCCAACTAGCCAGAGAGGTTAATATTTGCTTTAGCAAAAAGTAATTCCATGTAACAAGGTGTTTCCCAGAGAAAACGCCGTATTGTGTGTACAGCTATATCTCCGAGACTTTTCATATGTAATCATCACCTCAGATCGTCGTGAGTCTGGACTTTCGGCGGATGTTTGTGCTTAATTGATTTAGCAAACAATGATCGTTGGTGGTGATGAAAAATTCGTGTCTTAAAAAATGGCCGCTATACCAATCCACTTATCTGCTTATTTATTTATTTTTTAACGACTTAAACTGAATTAATGTTTTTTTTTATACTGATGGTTTCATTTATATTGGATACATCTTTTTAGTAGTATGAATTTGAAAGACTTTTGTGTTTCCTTTATTTAAATTTGATTTATTTACATTTGAATATTTTTCATGTACTAGTTGGTTCGGGCAGTCTAAATAACTTAAAACGGTTGGCAAGTAGGGAGCCACTAGGACCCCCTCACGAATAATCAGTAATTTTTCGTTGAAACTACTAGGTATTAAAACCAGGACAGTGCGTAACTCTTAAAGATTTGAAACAAATGTATGAAATACTGCGTTCTTAATTGGTAAGAAATTAATAGAATGATTGAATAATTGTCCAATTAAGTAAGCATGTTAGTATGTATGTTAGTAGTATTGACCTCTTATAGGTTCTTCTACCATTTCAAATAATAGGAATACAATACATACAGTATTGGTCAAAATATGAGAAGAATATTTTTTCCACCGCCACGCGCCGCAGTTAAGCAAACAATCAAACAATCAAACTCACTAAAGAAAATGACATAAAAACATTTCTTCTTTCCAGGTCATTTTTTTAATATATACATTAATTATCTATATTTTTATCTCAATATGTCGCTATATGACTTACTAATTAGTGCAGAATCAGGTACATATATTTCTGAAAATGAAAAATTAACTGGCCACTCGTCGGTGCCTTATTTAAGCGATTGCTACATCCTGTAGCCAAATAGTCTAAAATGCAAATAAATTATATGGTCCAACGCTAAATCAAATTCCCGTAATTGTTATTATAGAAAATGAGCTGAAAATCCATTTAACTAGTGTAAATACATTAAGTTATAAAACTAATAACTAACGTTAACCATTAAGCAGAGTTGTTTCCCATAAATGAATATTGGTAAAAATTAAATGAAACACACACATACGGATGTGGCAGTGATCACTCCGTATAATCATTCAGCAGTGCAAATATTTGATTTTCAACGGTTTTTTGCACTGTTGTTTATTTCTGAATTTGGTTTTGTTTTTATCTGTCTCCATCAGTTGAATTGATTTAGTGAGTGCTTTTTGTTTCCATTAATTTGGGCTTTGATGCTGATGCGAACACAGTTTAAACTACTTTCTGTCACAATGTCGCTTTTATAAATATTTCGAAACTTACCGTCGGCCTTCCCTCCATTCAGCATCAGATCGATTATGTCGCGAATATATCTGCTAAAAACTGCTCAAATACGTCCCCAACGGATTTGTATGGCGGAGGGAAATAAAAAAAATTAACTATTGAAACAATAAATGCGAAAAGCGGCATTTATTTATTAATTTAGTGTACACAAACAATCCTAACACACACACAACGTTCTCATAGTTATCATCAGTGGCGATGGCGGCAAAAATGTCATGTTTGTGTTTCCGCCAAATATCCTTTTTCAAATATTTGGAGTAATGATTTTGACTTGTTTTTTTTTGTTCGCTGTTATTTTTGACTGTGGTGACGAGGACTTAACGTAGTCGTCCTTGCCGGTTCGATTCCTTGTTAGCCACTTTGTGTGCCGTGTGCAGCTTTCCATGCTGGATATTTATTCAGCATTCAGCAGCAAGAGTTTTCGCAAATAAATGATGATGAGACCGGAGGGTGGATGTGTGTTCTGACGTTGTGGGCTTTTGGGCCATCGGGGTATTGACATTATGAAGACGCGACGGAGAAGATGATGGAAAAGATTTGCTTTGCAGAGATTTACTGAAATGTTTATGGCACACGACTTGTAGTTATATGTGGCCATTTGCACTTTTAATACATAGTCCAATACATTATGGATATTTTCTATTCGGAACGAATTAAATTACTGTATAGTGTGTATGATTTAAAAATATATATATATATATTCACACACGTTTAAGAATAGAGAATATGTAATTCTAAAGGAGTTGTTAAATAAATATTACCCTTGCTTGCGTTTACAGTGTCTACTTAAAAACAATTGTTCATTCTGATAGATAAGGCAAAGACAAACGCATAAAAACGTTCTAAAATAGTAAAAATGTATGTTTAAAAAAACGAAATATTTAGATGTGATTATGCCGGCAGGAAAACGTTTATTCTTATAATCTATATCATGGCATTCTTTACCACATTTCATGTCCTCCATTAACAAAAATAACAATATCCATTTTGCTTAGCTTGTTTAAATCGGAATTTAAGAGTTAGGTTCCTTCCTGAGTAAATAGGAAATGTAATCATTGCCACTGTCAAACGTCGCCGACCGCGCACCCCAGCAACGAGGAATACTCTTCAACGCCACTCAAAGTTTGCATTTACCCTGAGCTCCACTTCGACTTTACCCGCTGCTCTAGAACCTACACGAATAATAATATTTGCAATCAAAATATTTGTTAGAAGGTTTACTTTCATTCGTTTGTTTGCCGTATCATTGTGAACTTTTTCGCTTTCAATGGGTGGATTTATACTTCTCGTTGGACCCGTGCTCATTGAACTGTGAGGCGAAGCAGTTGGCCTAGGTCAAGAACAATTGGTAATTTACATTTGATTACAGAAGTTTTCAGTTGTTATTTAAATCTCGTTTTCATTGACATAAGTCGTATGCTGTTCTGTGGTAATAAAATATTTGACTTATAGCTTAGAATGGGCTGAGTAGTATTAAGTGTTAATTTTTTTTTAAAGAAAGCATGTTGTCCGATTTATTTAGTTTATCTGTGTAATTAAAGAGAGTATTGTTTATGCATATGTGGCTTTTGATTAAACGATGGACAGCTAACATAGTTACTTTCTTACTTAAGTGGCTCTACATACCAGAATGAATCTGGGCCTGGACCACATTCGTCCCCAATTAACCCAGTTCCCAGTTAACTGCCTCCAGTGGCGCTTTTTAGGCTGGATTTAAATTGTGAAGCAGAGAAGTGGACACATTTCTTTTATCAACGAAGTACTGCAAACGATTATACAACAGGGACAAGCAAATCTTTCACTTACTTAAGTGGCGCTACAGTCCAGAATGAACCTGGGCCCAACCACACAGGTCCTTAGCTAACTGCCTCCAGCTGCACACGCCAAGTTGTTTGATTTCAGTTTAAGATTCTGCGTGCGAGCCGAAGTATTGGTGTTCAATTTCTCTATAGGTCCTAGCCATATTAACGTCCAATGCAGAATTAATTGACTAGGGGTATATCCCTGTACAGCTCGTGTAGTTCTTGGTTGAATCATCTTCTATATAGCTTTGTAGTTCAACTCTAGTTTAAAGGATTTGTATAATAAACTTTGAATTAAACAAAGAATACAATTACTTTTGTCCACGCGGCAATGTTTTTGTTTTGAGGTTATGGAAGTAATTTATTTATAATTATTGGTAATTACTATCTTGGTATATTCAAATGAGAGTAAATTAGAATAATAATTCACTTATTGTTTGCGGCTGTACTTTTATATCGGAAATCCCAATTTGCTAAATTAAAATTCGTCCTTATATCAGCACATGTAGTAGTACCAGATCACACATGTTTTTGAACGTCTTTCTTACTTGAAATAGGTTGTTATATTCTCTAAGTACTTGATGAAACATTCATAATAACCGATGGATTATTAGGTGAATTCTTGTTTAACCCAATTTGACTGTATAGTTCATAATGTCATTAAGCACTCTTTCATGCAAAACAACAATAACGTTCATACCTATCTCCTATTCAATTGATATCATCTATGTGGTAAACAATGAATTGATCAGATTTTAAATCAAGCAGTAAGTTACCCCTGTATCCATCCCACCCCATTATCATCTCAATGAACACCATGAACACAGAAAGACAGCTAAATTGAGCCATTTGTCATGGCTAATTTTCACATATGCTATCAATTGTCAAGGGTGGGCGGCGGTATTGTCAGCGGAGAGCGGAAGACACCCTCACACCTAACACATTGAAAATTTAACGCATGTGATGTGATAATATATCCCTCAGCTGAGTACAAGCAACAAAGCCAAAACAACCCGACAACAAACCACCCATCAACGCGGTTCCCTTTTAATTGAAAGGAATTATAAACTGTACAATATATTTGGTTATCTTAAGTCCGGGATGTGGATGTAAGGCTAATGCAATGTTGTTGTTCTTTCATTAAATACGTCAAAAGTTCCGAAAAGAAATTCCAATCGGGCAATTGAAATGTCTGAACAGTGCAAATGGAAACAAAGAAACTGCACCCCTCAACAAATTCGCTCGCCAGCCTTACAAACACAGAGGGGTGAATGGAATAGAATATCGACGCGACTCTAGAATTGTTAGCACAAAGAAGAATAAATGGAAAAGGATTTACACATGCAGTACTAGGCCGCAAAAGTGCGTACAATCGCAATCAGAACGAGGGCAATAAAATAATTGTGACAATAAGCGCCTCATTATTGTTTTTCTTTCTCCGTTTATTCGATTCTCTTCACCTTCTAGGTTTGCATTTGGTACACAGTTTAATGGTGTTGCAGGGGTGGACATTTGACAGAGATCCCTAGCAATAGTTTCTCTTTTGAATTTTAATTCAGTGCCGATGCGCTGTCGGTAGACTGTTTTACACATCACGAAATGCACACATTTCCGCCATAATGTGAATATTGGCATGTGCGCTTTGGGATTTACGTATCTAAAAACAGTGGGCGATTGTTTAGAGTTTTGGGAATGTCAGTCAGGATTTGTCATATTTGCCGCATGGCATTTCAGCAAGTGCAACTCTTATGAATCAAAGTATAGACTTATTACACACATGCAATGGTAAATAATATTTCCCTCGGTTTTTATTTGCATCGAGTAAATAGCAATGCGTATGTACTTGAAGTTATTGGTTTCTCTAAATCTCTTCAACGCATTGTCCTTCTTGTAGAGTTTAACAGACATTTCAACAATTTACGATCAAAATTATACATTCAAATATTGGATAACCGCAAAACAAGGGAGAAGAAAGTTTTTTATTGTAAACAGCGGAAAAGATATTCCCAAAAGACAATCAAGCGAATAGTAATTAATTTAGTCCTTAGAATAGCTGACAAAAAAACTTCTTTTATATATGAGTAATTGGCAAACTTTTTTAAACTGTTCGAGTGAGATGAGATGTAAATGGAAATGATTTGGGTTCAAGAGGGTCGACATTAATTTTCCATTTCTTACACTACGAGATATAATTAATGAACCGATTAAGAACAAAACGGAACTGAAATTACTTTGTGAGGTGGACATTAAAGCTGGTATATTAATTTGATTTAATTGTTGTATAAAAAAAAACACATCAGTTCTTAATAATTCGATATAGATTTGATAAAACTGCCCCAATTATGGGTAATAACTGCTGTTTCACATTTTGATTGAAAGGATTGTAGGCAATATATGGTGATTGGTGATTAATATATGGGTATACTGGGGATAATAGCTATACTTATGCTTTTAGCTCTTATATAACTTATAATATAATATTAACCAAAAAGTAGTTGCAACAATAGATTTCGGATTTAACTCGGCAATGCCCAGTCGTGTAGCTCTGACAACACATCAGATGTGCTTACTTTTAACCTCCAAGTGGCAACCATCGGGTAAAGGTCTCATCCAACCAGAAAAACAGCAACACTTTAAAGAGACAGGCCGGAATGCACGGAATGAATACCCGGCCTGCTGTCCCAGGCGTAACTAGACAAGCTACTTTGACATATTTGTCTAGGAATTTTAAGTCAGGCCCCTTGAACGGAGTTGGTAGCGGATCAACCGAAAGGCCAATGGCAGCGCTCAATCCAGTAGGAGATACTGATGGCCCCGAGTCGTAGGGGTATCTAATAAATTAGAGCTGGCCCTCCAGGTAAGGGGTTGTGCTTTGGGTTAACTACGCAACAGGCTCGTTAGTACCCAGGACCTAGCTTTGTTTATCACAACCATTCATGTGTGCGTGTGTACTTCTTAGCACGTTGGCGGGACTTCCTGTTTTATGCCGAATCCGAACGGCTAAGTTGAGATAAGCGTTTCATGATTTGTCAGATCATCACGAGGGGAGGGCCAGTTAAAAATTATTTGGGTGTTGCTACGGCTGGGAATCGAACGCAGATCTTCTGCGCGGCATTTCATCGCACTAACCATCGCGCCACTGAGCCCGACCTGTTGACTACCCTGCTAAACCAAAAAAAGGACAACGACGTTCGTATCTGCACCTCAAGAAATCTCCGTGTTCCTTGGTGGGCTAATGTTTGCTGGTTCTGTTCAATATTCCAAGTTGCCAAGTCTTCTCAAAGGATGCGGTTGGCACCCACAAAAGTCGTGCCGTTGTCGCTATAAAGGTCATGACAGACTCCACCTGCCAATAAATCTCGTGAATGCATCCAAAAACACTTGTGATGAGAGGTCATCCACCACTTCAATATGCACCGCTGCCATGTAGGTTTTCACCGCTGCACGGGATCTCTTTGCCCAAATTCGAAGGGTAAATGGACCATAGTCAACACCTGTGGCAGAAAATGGCCGTGAGGCGACTACTCTTTGCCTAGGTAACGAAGCCATTTGTTGCATAAGTGTAGCTAGGTCCGCACTGCTTGTCTATCTTATAGTATCCAAAAACGATTACGACGACTTTGAAGCATTAGCTGTGTGCCGCAATGGAGTGTACGATCATGAACGTCCTTGATGAGAAGCCAAGTTAAAGCACCAGCTTTCGGTAAGATGATTGGGAAACGTTGATCCTCTGGTAGTTACGCTTTATACAGGCCGCTACCGACAAACAAACGACTGGAGTGAGATAAACTGGCACTGTTCCGAAGTTGATGAATCTCTGTCGCAAACCCTTTGTTTTCCTCAATGCGCAGAAGTGTTCTCAAGGCATACCTTAGTTCATCTGCACCGACTACGGTTTTTCGCAAATGTCGACGGCTCGGACTAAAACGCAAGATGAATACCAATGTGTGAAGAACGCGCTGAATCAGCTCTGTCAGTGTAATGGTTAGACCATCACGCCATCTCGTTGCTAGTTAAAATGTCTCCGAAACCACAAACGCTCGGGACGAGACCTTCTCTTCGTCTTACACGGTGAGTTTTTCTTCGTTGCTTAGATTGTTGTCATCTGCTGGGGGGACCGAGTTGTCCTTCAGCCAAGCAGGTTCATGAAGCCACAAATGATGATTCAAATATCCTCCGCTCCAATGCCGCGACTGTCGCAATCAGCTGGATTCTGGGCCGACCGAACATGGTTCCATTGGTCGGGCGATGGAATTTCTTGGATTTCACGAACACGGTTTCGAGGTATCGTCGCACCCTTCAGTGGAGCGACCTTTGTGCGAGCAGTAAGAAGCGAAATATGTGCAAGCTCGTTGGGGCGAATCGTCTTAATGTATATAACAGCAGCATAAGCCCGAGCACTGGCATCGCAAAAACCTTGATGATTCTTTTAGCCAAAGTCTCCAATAAGTTTTCCAAGTCTCCAATAAGTCGAGGACATCGACTTTGATGGAAATTTCCAAGCCAAATCGACCTAAGTACGAGAAGGCCTACAAGGTGACAATTGCAACATTGAAAGTTCTTATCAATGCAGTTACTCAAAAGTGGGATGAGCCAATGGACTTATCGCAAAGTATTCAAACGATTCAACGATTCAATTAAATTGCCTATAATCGAATCGCCTTCATTTTAATGCGACAGCGTAAGTAATTAACTTTGGTGCACGACAATCCCACGCTTTCAAAAGTAAGCGAATTTGAAAGGAAATGCAAGTTGCCCAAACGAAGGGCTTAAGATCTAGGATGATACGATCTGGCGTTAGCCTTAGTGCTGCGCAAGGAGCGATTCGAAAATAAAAAGATCATTGCACAGGAGCATTTGCAACGTATTTGTGACCATCACAAACCAAAAGCCAAAAAGTGTCTGCAGTAGAGCGGAGGGTTATAATTGAAAAATCGGCAACCATTTAACTGGACGAAGAAATCTTCAGCGACCGGTCGATCACTGGGATGATCTGATAGTGTTCATCATCACCTCAAAGTTGGATTCATCAGCAAATAACTACAAATATTTTTGTTTCTAAAATACTAATGTAATAATCCATGTAGCATAAACATTTTAATTAAATAAAATTCGAAAACTGCTTTCATTCAGTTTTAGGTGACAATTCAATTATTGTCATCCCCTATTTCCCGTATATCAACAAATGAGAATTTTGTTAAGATTAAACAGTTCACTTTCCTGTATATATTTCCTGTATATATATATATATAACATATTCAAAAACTGCAATCAGCAATTTCCTAACAAAAAATAAATTGGTAATCATTGATCTCACTAAGAAAGTTTTTTGTTCAAATCATCTCTAAAAAATCTGTCGATTGTATTGCTTTGGTCAATAGAAGACGTGCTAACATAAATGTAAAAAGGATAAATATATCATTCGGATCCAATCCGGAAGCGTCTTTCGTCTGAGTCAATCAATATGCTCTTAAGAAATTCCGGTGAAGATTTTTCGCTCAATTGCGCCACAAATCAAGCACGAGCATTAACAAAAGAGCAACTGAACTGTGTATGAAGGACCTTCAACAATTATCCTTTCTCCTCTATTCAAGTGGTGATTATAAGTACACATGCCTAAAATTGGATTGTTCGCCTTTAATGCTGAAAAAAACGTACCTTTTCAATGAGTTCCTTAGTCTTGTTACTCTTTTGAATTAAAGTCGGAAATATGAGATTATCCTGTTTCCTTTTGGTTTGCGGTCCGCGATTGTTATGTGAATTTCTTGTGTAAACATTAAATGGCCGGATAAGATGTTCATTTGGTACAATCATTAGATAAATGTATGTTATTTTAGAGGATTTGCAAAATGTTTAAAGTATGTTTCGGTATTTCAGAATTTGTGTGCTATAGGTAGGTGCATGAAAACCGAAGTAAATATAACATATGTTTCACACATGGCTCATGTCTATGTTTTCGAATATTTAATTATGTTTGGACAAAAAATATACGTCTATGTGTCTATTTTATTTAATCAAAACGACAAACTAATCAACTATTTGCAACACAATTGTAAAGTTTTGCACTGCTTTTTTTTAGAGGTATTCAACTTTGGAATGGGATTAAACAAAAATGCTTTTCTTAAATTGACATAAAATTTACTTAATTTTTCTGGCATAACAATTTATATATAATTTTTTGGAATATGACCACCAAGGATGGCTCGGACGTAATCTAACCTGGAGGTGGTCAAATTTTCGATGAGTTTTTTCAACATTTGTATCCGTACATCGGAAATAACGCGGCGAATGGTTTCCTCCAAGTAGTCAATTGTTTCGGGCTTATCGACGTAAGCTACCGACTTCACATATACCTACGATCCACACTTAATCCATACGGTCAACATGACCGTAAAAGTGCCTTTCTTTTCGAAATTTTGCAAAGAAAAATTGCACAATTTGGAAGACGTCAGTCTATTCTTGTTAAAACGCCAAACCAAACTAAAAATAAATCACTTGCCAGCTGACAAAATGGCCGCCAGTTAAAATAGTGTTGTCAACATAAAGTTCTACACCTCTAAAAAATCACCCTTTACTTGAAGAAACTGAATAGAATAGGGTTGTTGAATGATGCGATTTCATTTCTGCAGGATAAAACTGAAACCGTTGGCAGTCGTTCTTTTTTTGTTACCATTGACTTTGTGTAAAGGCTATAACAATTGATGAGAGGAGAATCAAAAAGTGATCCATCAATCGTTCTCAAGCAAACTAAATGTTTTGTCGAAAATATTTTTTTAAAGTGAACGCTGAAAATTATCAACATGAGGGCTATCGATGGGACAAATATATCAGAACATAGAAGCAAATAAATGAACTATCGAATAGTTATATTATTCGAAGTTATTTAAACTTTACCTGAATAAAAAAAAAAACATTTGCCGCATCAGACTCGTTAGTACCCAGGGCCGAGCTTTATCACAAGCAATCCTGAGTGTTTGTGTACCTCTTGCACGATGGCGGGACCTCCTGTTTTATGCCAACTCCGAACGTCGAATTTGAGATACGATTTTCTTGACAATTGATACTACTCGAATGATTTGTCAGAGTAAAAAATCATTTAGGTATTGCTACAGCTTAGAATTGAAGACGTTCTGAGCGGCAGTTCATCGCACTAACTATCGCGCCACTGAGCCCGTCCTTTACCTGAATTCGAAAGCTTAATTTGGGTACTTTGATATCTGATTAAATATATGTATACATATTTTATTTTAAGAAAATATACATACCAAACCAAGTATCACATCTACAAAACATGTTAAAAATGCATCCAACGTAGAACACGTGCATATAGCCAAATTCTTGAAATTTTCCGTTGAAGGCTCTAATAGCTTTCTTTATTCGTATTTGAATAGTATTGCATTTCTATGACTGTCAAGTTCATCCATACCAAAATTGTTTGCTCTAAGAATTTGCTTATCAATTTGTGTGCGCTATATAAAATATTTGTTTATATTTAATTGAGACGTGCTGATGATAATCGCTTAAACTCTCGGCACAAGTTGGGTATCCTGTTGGATGAATATGGTACGTGCTTTCCAAATTTTGCACCACGTGTGTTACTATTTGGCATCAGTTTGTTTGTTTGTTTGGGGAAAAGTTTTGTCATTCCACCTCCATTCGCTTGTCTTGGCTTTTTCCAGACGGTCAGTACATATTTGCAATGTTGTCCCTGAGCGAAACCACTTCGGATATAAAAACAAATTTAGGTTATTAGGAGAATTCATGTCGAGGTAGATTGGCAACTATGGAGATATCCGTAGAGATGATAATTCCATAATTACTTATGTTTTTGATGAACATTTTTAATTTTAATTTAAAAGTTGAAAGGGGAACTCAAATTAAAAAGGTTGGACAATGTTCTAAGTTTTAAGGTACGATTTATTTAGCTATTTCTAATGTTTTCTTTGGAATTATTCAAATTGAAATGAAACTAATTTCAATTCTGTAGCATTAGCAGGACATTCATTTTTTGTCATCATTGTATGATCATTGTTATGTGATCTCGAACAAATATCAGAATGCCATTTATATTTTTAACATTCTCTTAAAAGAGAAAGGGGGTGAGAGTAATGCTTACTTTCAATTCGTCAATAATATGTCGAATTATTCATGTGAACAAAGAAACAGTCTTGAGTTGTAATATCACATAATCTGTGCAGTAATTTTGAAAGTCTCAAGCGTGAGCACATAGTATAGCGAATTGTGCGTTCAGCCCATTTTTTGAACCATAACTTGCTATATAGAACAAAACCAAACAAAAATGCCATGGCAAATTGACAAGACCCACGCTTTATGCCATTAATACTTAAAAATGGAGGTAGAAAAAGTACCTTACTACCTCAATGTTACATCTGTCAATAGTGACGTTCTTTCCAATTCTTCGATGCTGTGTGTCCTATTGTGTTGACAGCATGTACTTAGTCAGTTACTGCTAAACCCAACGATGAATATGTGGTGAGTATCGATTTGAATTTATTGGGCTTTTTCCACGATCAGGTTGTTTCACATATTATGCATTTGTAGCTAGCACAGTTCAGAGAGTCTAGGCGGGAAGGCCGTCATTTCCTTTAGTCTTATTAAGCTTGACTTTAGATATTTCTTTGGCCTGTTTTAGCTTTCGTTTCCAATATTTAATATTTGGTTTTGTCTGACAGCGGAATTGTGTTCGTCATCGGCGTTAAACAGTCTGAAGAAGTGGTTCTTCCATATGCTTAGCATCGACGCTGTCTCAACTACGATATTTTCTTGTTCATCTTGACAGGATTCTGTTAGAGACTTGTATCCCTGGATTTTACGATTTAAACTTTGGTAAAACCTCCAAACAACGTTCCTCTCTATATCAATTGTCGCGCGCTTTTCTTTCATCGTACTTCGTTAGGTTTTGTCAAGGAGCTCGTAGAAGCAATCATTAGCTTTATCACATTTTTCATCCGTCGGGGAATGAGCGCATATAACTTTTATGTTGGCGAATTTGGTCTTAGTGCAGATTGTTATGATCTGCTTAATAATGTCTTGGCTCACATTTCTAATAGTTGTGTTAAGTTTTATCAACATCGTGAAGAGCTATTTTGATAGATTTCAATTATCCCAAATATGATTTGACTTGTCTATAATTCTAATTTTCCACAACGTATTTTAAACATTTAATATGAAACATTTAACATTTTGGTTAATCTATTAATAGCAAGTTTTAAAGTATGGGCCTTTGGATGTGCTAGCTAACAGACACAAACATATCTTGTTCTATATTTCAAGAATGATCGTTGTTAATAGTCTTTAAGTTCTTATTTTTCATTTATTTAGGTTTTCTATTTTAGTTGATGTTATCTCATGTTCGTTGCAATCAGACACAAATCCAAAAGAACAACAAAGAACTTGTGCTCTTATCTCGGATTTAATTACAAAGAGTCGCGGCAATTTGCTAGTTGACGATGACACAAATTGAAATTAATCCGTGAAACCATACGGATATTCGCACGTTTATCTAACTGCAGACACGTGGCCTTAGCTCTGCCATTTTACGTTCGAACTTGTTGTCCAAACACAGTGCTGCGGGTAACATTGAACTACACGATTGTATGCAGAATTTAAAGGTTGGCCTTGTTGTTATTTGTCGGCACTAATCTCAGGGTGAGGGTGAAATTCACTGAAGCGAAGGGGTGGATTTATCTACCACCACATTTTGTCTAGATGGCACAATCTTTGGGTGCGCTGCAGTAAATCTCAACAGAACAAAGTATTTACTATAATTTAATGTTGAACAGATACTTTTAGAATCGCATTAATCACGTTCAGCTCAGCGCTTAGTCATGTGTCGGTAAAACCTTCAAGGGTGTGACAATGACTGATGTGAAAAAGTGTCATCTTATCATGAGGATACACACCTCTATGTTAAAAATGTATTGCATAATATCGACGTTATTAAAGGAATACAAATTTCCCTACCAACGAGAGCGTGTACAAGAACGCATTTAACTTCAAATACTTCTGAAAGTTGGAAATATTTTTGAGTATTATTAAGTGTATATGCAAGTTAAAATTAATAGCTGCGGTGCATTATTGTTCTGGTGAGCATATATAGATAAATGTCAAATGTTTAAATAATTACAATGTTTTAATTAAAAATTAAAAAAGTTACATAGGTTTCAATTCCGTTATTGGAGTTTTTCGAAAAAAGTGGGTTAGCAATTACTTATTTAATATTTACATTTTCAATCTACTTAAGTTTTATCAAAGAAGCTCGTTTATCAGACTTACACAAACATTCCTTTTATTAACTTTCTGTTACAAAACAAAGATTTTCATGAAATTTTTTGATGTCTTACTTTGGATTATTTCTTAAATTTTGATAATATTTACTTACTTAAGTGGCGCTACAGTGGGCCTGAACCTGGGCCTCAACCAACATGCCTCTCCAATTAGCCCGGTCCTTAGCTAACTGCCTCCAGTTGCGCACTCCAAGCTGGTTGAGGTCGGTTTCTACTTGTGCGCGCCACTTAAGGCGAGGTCTTCCGTTCCGGACTGAGTCCGACGTCTGGCTGGGTGTCGAAGACTCTGCGAGCCGGAGTATTGGTGTCCATTCGTTCTACAACATGTCCTATCCATCATAAACGTCCAATGCGGACTTTTTTGACCAGGGTCATGTCGCTGTACAGGTCGTATAGTTCTTGGTTGAATTTGCGTCTCCATTGCCCAACAACGCAAACGGGACCGAAGATTTTTCGAAGAATTTTAATCTCAAATCAACCAAGGATTTCTTCATCCGCTTTTGAGACGGTCCATTCTTCAGCGCCGTAGAGCTGGACTGGGATGATCAGGGTCTTATATAAGATCTCCTTAGTAGTTCGAATGAGGGCTTTACAACTGAATTGCCTTCTTAGCCCGAAGAAACAGCGTATGGCAAGAGTAATTCTTCGTTTAATTTCTGACGAGATGTTGTTGTCAGAGTTAATAGCGGAGCCGAGATAGATAAAGTCCCGTACTACCTCAAAGTTATATCTGTCAATGGTGACGTTCTGTCTAATTCGTCGATGTTGTGTGTCCTTTCGTGTTGACAGCATAAACTTCGTCTTGCCCTCATTTACTGCTAAACCTATTTTTGCCGCTTCCTTCTCTATACTAGCAAACGTGGCTATGACATCACGTTGGGCCCTACCAATGATGTCAATATCGTCGGCGTATGCTAGTAGTTGTACAGATTTTTGGAAAATTGTGCCTCTGGTGTTGCCTCGTGAGTTTTGCACAATCCTCTCAAGAATCAGATTGAAAAAGTCACATGACAGCGCATCGCCTTTCCTAAATCCTTTTTTGGTATCGAATGTGTCGGTGAGGTCGTTTCCGACCCTGATGGAGCAGCAAGAATTTTCCATCGTCATCGTACGCAAACGGACGAGTTTGGGCGGTACACCAAAACTAGACATGGCTCTGTATAGTTCTTCTGTATAAATGCTGTCGTATGCGGCTTTGAAACCGATGAATAGGTGGTGGGTATCGAATTGGACTTCTAGGGTTCTTTTCCAGGATCTGCCGAAGTGTGAAGATTTGATCGGTTGTGGACTTTCCTGGCCTAAAACCACACTGATAAGGGCCGATCAGGTTGTTGGTAAACGGTTTCAGGCATTCACATATTACGGCAAATAGAATTTTGTATGCGATGTTGAGGAGACTTATGCCTCTGTAGTTGGCGCAGTTTAGATGGTCTCCTTTTTTGTGGATCGGGCAAACGATGCTGAAGTTCCATTCTTCAGGCATACTTTCTTCTGACCAGTTTCAGCTTATGAGTTGGTGGATGTTCCTTGCCTAGTCATCTCCGCCGGCTTTATAAAGCACGGCGGGAGACCGTCATTCCCGGCAGCCTTCTTAAGCTTCAGTTTAGATATTGCTATCCTCACTTCACTCAGGTCGGGTGGTTGGCATTTTTCGCTGTCGTTGCCAATATTGAATGGTTCGTTCTGCCTGACAGCGGAATGTTGTTCGTCATCGCCGTTTAACAGTCTGCAGAAGTGGTTCTTCCATATCCTCAGCATCGAATGTGTCTCAACTATGATATTTCCTTGTTCATCTCGACAGGATTCTGTTCGAGCCTTGTATCTTAGGCTTTGACGTTTTACACTTTGGTAAAACTTGCGAACATCGTTCTTGGAGTGGCACCTCTCTATATCCTCGATTGCGCGCTTTTCTTGCATCCAAAATACTGGATGCGTGCCTCTTGTCTATCGCTATGTGTACTGGCTGTAGTGGCATTACGTTCCGTAGCGAAGTCAATTAGGTTAAGTCCGTTACCAGACGTGTTGTCGTGTAGGCTATGTTTTCCAACAATACTGCTTAAGATGTCTTCTCTTCCTATCTTTGCCCTAAATTCTTCCAGTACGATTTTAACATCGTTCTTCGGTAGTCGCTCATAGTTTTTGTCAAGGAGCTCATAGAAGCAGTCCTTAGCTATATCATCTTTTACCCTCCATTGGGGGGTGAGCGCATATAAGGCTAATTTTGGAGAATTTGGCCTTGGTGCGGATTGTAACAATGCGTTCGTTATGTCTTGGAAACATAAGACTTCTTGTCTAAGTCTGGCACTTATAACAAATCCGCATCCGAATAGCCTCAGTTTCTGTTCACTATAACACGGTCCGTAGTAGATGTCAGTTTTTCATCCTCTTTTTGCCCGGCCCATCCCATCGTATTTTCTGGATGGCAGTACTGTCTGCTTTGTAGCAGTTATGGGCTTCCGCTAGTTGTTCGCTTGCACCTCTCCTGTTTAATGTTCTCACATTCCAAGTGCATATACGAACGTCGTTGTCCTTTTTTCGTTTAGCCATTACGTCAACAATAAAATCAGTCCTTTCCCAGGCTATTGGTTGCTTCGTAACATACATTTTTCCATGGCTGAATAGATAACCCAAAGCACAACTCCCAACCTGGAGGGCCAGTTCCAATTTTTTAGATTCCCCTAAGACACGGGGCCATTAGTATCCACTACAGGGTTGGCTATTCGGTTCATCCGCCACCATCTCTGTTCAAGGGGCCTGACTAACCGTTGAAATTCCTAGACAAACTGTTGTCCGAATATGTCGAAGCAACTTGTCTAGGTTAGCCTGGGACAGCAGGCTGGATATTCATTCCGTACCATTCTGACCTGGCTGTTTATAGTGTTGCTGTTTTTCGTCGTTTTATCGCGCTTATCGTTTAGCAAGTTAAATCCGGTTGGATGAGATCAGTACAATTGGATGGTCCACTACAATGTTGAATATAGGATCGACATTCTCGCCACAGATAGGCCATCGTTTCCGAAAAGCGGTACTTTCCTGGATCTTTGACTGCGAGACACAAGACTGACAGTTACTAACAGAGTAGGTCAACACCCGCGAAACTGTTTACGGACGATTGAGTACGACAGTGATCACTGCGGACTCTCCGCCGTAATACAGCTTCCGAACGAGCTTGTGGCACTGTATTCTTACAACTACGGTAAGATGCGCTGACCTCGCTTCACCAACGCCTTATCAAGAGAACTACGTTCGAGGGCCATTTCACCACCAAACAACAGAAACCTAACAAACAACGAAATCGACGAATACTTAAATTCAGGCCTTAAATTCCAGCGACCCGAGTATGTTTCCACAAATTAATAAGATCTTTAGGAGGAAAGGTCATAACGACCTTCCGTGTATTAAGCTCCAACGAACAACTGACAATACAAACATACTTTTGACAGCAGGAATTGATCCGGGGGAAGCCGTCTTCGACGACGATTTCTATGTTATTGAAGATCCTCAGGAGAAAGTGGAGGCAGTGGGGGCTGTCTTTCAGGAAGTGTATAAGGTGAATGATAGCATTCGCCCGAACCGCGTCCTGGAAAACAATGCCCTGCTCCATCATTTCTATCTCCGAAACGACATAACGCAATGGCGATCTGAGAACCGTGGTTTCACCCGGTTTGATGACGAAAACTTGGCAAACGCCATAGTCGCCGCGCGAAGTGGGTCCAGTCCCCTGTTAATCTCGAAGGTGGAACTCCAGATCATCTTCGATTCCATAAAGAAAAAGAAGTCAGCGGAAGTCGATGGTATATCCAACATTGTACTGCGACACTTACCACCTGAAGCTGTGGACATTTACGCCACGCTGTTCAACAACGCGCTGAATAATGCATATTATCCAGTACGTTGGAAGACGGCGGTGGTTCATCCTCTTCCGAAAAAGGGAAAGGACAACTCCAATCCGGCGAATTTCCGGTCGATAAGTCTCCTTCCGAGTATCAGCAAGGTTTTCGAAAAGATTCTCAATCGAGCACTGTTCAAGTGGTCTGAGGACAATAATATTATACCAGAGAACCAGTTTGGTTTCAAGGCTGGACATGACTGTATTCATGCCGCCTCCAAACTCGTCTCTGATATACAATGGAACAAAGCCAAAAAACAGTGCACGGGTGCATGTCTGGTTGATTTAGAGAAGGCTTTTGACACCGTATGGTTAGAGGGCCTCTATCTAAAGCTGACCAGGCTTGGCATAAGTAAACCACTGCTATATATGCTTCATGACATGCTGACTGGTAGAACGTTTGTTGTCAAAAGTGGCAATGTAACTTCTACCACAGAATTCTTCATTAAGAATGATCTGCATTTACACCAGTGATATGATAGGTAGTCTTACTCAGACAATTGCGTATGCGGACGATCTTATCGCGTACAGAACAGCCTCTACTGTCGAAGTCATTCGAACTCTTTTGCAGCGGGACTTCGACAAGATCCAGAGATATTGTGATGACTGGAAGTTGAAAATCAACTTTCAGAAATCAGAAACTATCCTGTTTAGGACACCGTTGTCTAGGGCCTCTAGGGATACGAGAAAGAACTGGCGAAAGCTGGTGATCGTTGCACCAAACGGGCAGCCACTGGCGAGTAAAAGTGTAGTAAAGTACCTTGGCATCTGGTTAGATCAGTATCTATATTTCGGAAGACATGTAGATGCTGCTCTGACTAGAGCTAGGGGAGCATTTGCCCTGACAATTGTTTTATAGCAGTCGTCTTGACAGCAGGGTGAAGGTGATTTGCTACATGGCCCTCATTAGGCCGATGATTGCCTATGGGTGCCCGGTGTGGTTCAACGTTGCCCCATCTCAAATGGAAAAGATACGGGTGTTTGAGAGGCAGTGTCTGAGGAGCTGCCTTGGACTTCACAGAACACCAGTATCTGACTACACAAAATTCTATTCCAACCAGGTCCTATACATACAAAGGGGCCAACATAAACAGAATAGACAATTTTCTGGTGAAACTTATTCGGTTTCACGCTGCAAAAGCGATGGCTTCGAACAATAGTCTCATCTTTGGGGCCTTCTATCCTAATGATGAATATTTTGAGAGTGCGCGTTTAAGCGGCTTTATTCCGCCCGAAGCTTTTCTGTATTTGGATAGTCGAGGGCTGATACAGGATAGATCGGCGGTTCCGCTAATCTACCACGTCTTCCGACGAACTGTGGATAGGCAGCTCCTATACGACCGAGACGTCGTCGCTCAGGGCGGAGGAGAGCGCCTGCGGTTCAGCAGGAGTGTGTCCGATTGGGACCGTCGGAGTAGGTCACAACAGGAGAACCTGTTGTGGTGGTTGAATGAGTATTAAAGATAGTTGACTTAATATTGTTATTTTATGGCCGACTTACATCGTTTTAGTCTTAGGTTTAGGTGCAAAGCAGTCATGGTGGCACAAAAAAAAATATAAAATAAAAAAAAACGCTTGCTGTGGCTGTTCTAGTTTTTAAGTTATTTTTAGGTAGTTTTAATTAATTTTAAGTAGTTTAAGCTAGTCGATAAGTAGTTTTAAATTAGCTTGTAAGTTTAAATAAAATAAAAAAAGACAAGGAACCAAGTTTTTCAAAGTTTTCTTGGTAAACATTTTGTTACTTTTATATTTATATCTTAGATAATAGGCCGAAAGGCATTAGAATTAAGCTATCGAGTAATTTAGGGCGCCCGCATAGAGCAAGTAAGTTAGTTAAGTAGTTGATAAATAGGCTAGTTTTTTCATGAATTTTTGTCTAGCATTTAAGTTAGTTTTAAGAAAAATAAAATAAAAACGAATTAAAAAAAAACAAGCAACATCCACGAGAAGAGATTTGAATTTGCATATGATATGCTATGCATCCACTGGCTCATTATTTAGTGCAAGTGTAAGTGGGACATATACATCCCTAACATAGCACTTACAATATATATGTAATAATAATAAGATATAAAATTTTTAATTTCTAAGCAATATTTGTTTGCGAACAATTACCGATTTTTGTTATGTGTCCTACAGTAATATTTCCTAAAATTAAATTACATGTTATCTAAATTAGTCTAAATTTTTACATACCTTGGTACTTTAAAGACAAATTTAGATAACATTGGCTACTGGCAGTCCATATATTCTATGTTAATTGCACGTAGATACATACTGTCTAGTCACCTATAACCTTTTATAATATTTGTAAATAAATAATATTTCAGTAAGCATTGCTGTAAATGTAGATATATAGAAGTATATGGTATGTGCACAAACTGTACCTAGTTCACAATCACAGCTATACCCTTTTTTTCAAGACCTTATAAATAAATTCACTTTTGCGCCTGGCACCAATTCAGGACAACGATATGAACTTGCATGTACCTTACCAACCCATGCCCCAAATCCTATCGCCATGTTTTATAATTAGGTTTTACGAAAGTTAATTAAAATTCAGTTATAAAAGCGGAAAAAGTTGCCTGCTGTGTGGAATAAAAGTTTTCATTTGTTATTCTGTAATATTCGTGTTTTTTTACTTAATAATTCTCCGTCTTTCACTTCCTTTCGCCATAAACCACCCCCTCTCTTTGTCATTTTTGAAAAAAAAGAGGAAAAAGTAGCTGCTCCGTACGAATCTTCATATTCACAGACATAAACGTATGTATATCAACTTTTCAGTGAAATTATGGCCAACAAAGAGGACATTTCATTTTGTGTTCCTTAGCCGAGGATAATTAAAATGACTCTGGAGGAGCTGTTATCTCATCTGACCAGCAACAGCAATTGCTCCAAAATGATGTAGCACACAACTCAATAGCGATAATACGAGTCACGAGTCCTTGATGCTACAGAAGCAAAATTAATTGCGCGGCAGCGTCGAGAAATCCATGGACAAAGGGTGTGTCGTATATGTCGTCGCATTGTTATGGCTAATAATTGGCCTGAACAGGGCTGATGGGATGTGCTCTATCATCGCTTTTTGAATTTTCGTCCGTGACCGTATGCTGTGTGACTGGATTATAGCAACAACGACCCAAGCTGCTCATCATTCAGTGGATATGATGGCTGCTGTGTTGTAAATGTTAAGACTGTCCTCGACGATAGCAGGTTTCATATCGATAATGGTTTAAAACACCCCCTTCGAAGACTGGACATTTATTTATAGATAATATGGACTTTCCCGGACACAGTTTACTTTTATATTTTACGAGCTTAATTTCTAACCAAAAAATGTCAACCCATTTGTGTATGAACCCTGATATTGATGAATAGTTTGTGCTTTTATATTTTTAACTTTTTTTTATTTTATTTTATTAATTGTATAAGTCAGGACAGTATCAGTATCAGTACCAGTATTTACATCTTACCATAACTTTTGGCGATCAATGCATCAGCAAATGATTAATAATAAGATCAAATATTGGTTAGTAATAGCCAGGTGGTGGACAGAATGCATTGAACTTGTTTGTTAAAGAGATTGGAAAAGTCCACCGGAACACATATTTGACCTACTCCTTCTTTTTCCACTACTGGTTTACCGGAATGGATTTAAAAAGTATTGACATCGTTTCTAATGCTGAATAGTTTTATTGTTGAAACTGCAATAAATCTCTGCTGTTACTGCACAGTTGTGGTTTTCAATTTTTTGGGCGAGGTATGTAGCAGCTATTTCGTCGCACTTCATTTGAATTGATGGCTTCTTTGGTTTCAATGTTTTAGTTTTGTCCCTCATACTGCAAGGTATCTTCGTCTCAATTTTGTACACTTCATGTTGAACTGTATGTGACTGTGTTTGATTGCTTTTGAAAACAAATTTAAATACAGTAAAACATCAAAATATCCAGGCATATGTACCTATGACATATTAAATCATTTAATTTAAAATACATGTGTTAAATCTCAATGAATTGATTATAGTATTTACTTGTTGTAATGGACAAAACTGTATACAAACTATATGAATTATAATATTGTTACATTCTTAATAACGATCATTAATATTTGTATATATATATTAAACATAAAAATTACATTCTTCTTGTTTTGTTCGTCCTTATCGAAAAAAACACACACTTGTAAGCTGGCCACTAATATGTAAGCTGCACCTCGTGTTTAATTCAAGCTGTTCTTGCTGATAATATTATTATTATTTTTATTAAAATATTAATATACAATTTGAAATTGTAACTAATATATTAGAATGAGCAAACTAGCAGCAAAGGCTTTCGGCTGTTGGTCATACTGATAAGATCAGAAAATGTCAGACACAAGTACTATGATATTTCTGGAGACTTAATTGTCTTCAAAACATGTTGAAAATGTATCAAGAATTGATTTCTGGGACTCTTAATACTTACTCATTTATGATGAATCTAGCATACCAATAGTAAATAATATCTAACTTTTATACTTTTATGTTTCCTTTATGTATGTTTCCTTTGAGCGGAGCATTAGGTGGTCAATAAGGAACGACTAATTGTCAAGTAGTTATTACTACGTTTCAATATTTGGATGGTTTAAATGGAACACGAACTTCTTCGTTGAGAGTCAATGGAGCAATCTTATAACTTCGCTATTGGATGGGTGATTCAGTTTTGTAATGTACAACAGCCGAAATACAAAAATACAAATTGTTGGCACAACAGGGACGAGCTTTCTCACAACCCTTCATGCGTGTATGTGTGCAAGTGCACGATGACGGGACCTCCTGTTTTATGCCGACTCCGAACGGTGAATTTGAGATAAGCTTTTCTTGTCAATTGATACTACTCGTATGATTTGTCAGATCATCATTGATATAGTGTTGCTTGGAATCGAACAACGACCTTCTGCGCGGCAGTTCGTCGCACCAACCATCGTGCCAATAAGCCCTAGCACAAGTCTTTGCAAGTCATTATTTTTATCATATAAACTACAGAGTTAATTGAAAATTGTTCGATTTTAAACAATTCCTAAAAATGAAGAAAATGATCGTTAAGATCGTTATTTGTCAAAAAATATACAATTTTAAGTAAAAATGTTAAATGTTATTCAGAGAAAATCTATAAAATTCGTTCACACTTAGATATGAAATTTAATAAAAATCGATCGTTGTTAGAGTAAATTCCGGAGCCGAGTTTAACAAAGCCACTTATTACCACAAAGTTATATTCGACATTGATTACGTTATGCCCAATTAGACGATGTTGTGTATTCTTTGCTGCTGAAAGCGTATACTTAGTCCAACCCTGATTCAAAATTGGTTTGACAAATTTTCGCCGTTATACAGTAGCAAATGTGGCCAACGTATTATTGTGCTAGTTTGATTCGGGATTTCTGCACTATCGTCTCAAAAATGTTGTTAAGTCACTCAAAATATGTCACCTTGTCTAATTCATCTTTTTTTGGTATTGAAATACGCCATCTAGTCCTCATTTTTGCATGCGAATGTATTAGCAATTATCAACTTGGAATAATCGATTCTGTTTTCAATGGGTATGCAGTGTGACTGCATACCCATTGAAACACCTTGGTACATTTTAGGTTTTGACTTAATTATTCGTTAAAGATAGAAGTAGCTGCGCTGAGGTGTAACTATGTTTAGTAGTCGCTAATTTGATAGTAAACACAACCAGCTATTATAATATCATTTTGTTAATGATGTACTAACATCGTGTAAACATAAAACCCAATACATTTGTCAAAAGCGGTATCGGTATTATAAAATGCTGTTTCGACGCAATTGCTTTCTTCTCACTACATAGATTTGATATACAAATTACCACAAATCCACATCCTTTGACTGCATACCAGTTCGAAGAACTCAATTCCTCATGCAAAGTGCTGGGATGTTTTTATGTCACCTGATGATGGCAATGCAAACATTTTTCTTGCTCAGCTGAAGACCTTTTCTGCCACTCAATAAGTGAACTCAATTGATGAACCACTTGTGGTTATGGTGTTGTTGTTGGCGGCAAATTCCAGTTTGATTTCCAGCACACAGTAAATTTACACATTGTGTATAAAATATTTTAGCAACAGAAGGACAAGATGAATACCATTCCATCTTTTTTGTGTTGTAATCTTTTTTTTGTCGTTGTTCTTTTTCCTTGCCGGAAATGTCCCACCAGACATTCGAAAACAAAAGAAAAAAGATTGAAAAGGAAACGAAAACACTGTCTCCTGCCGTCACTTGCCACTTATTCATGTAGATCAATTGCACAAACATTTCAATTTTTCAATTACAAGCCTACGAACATACATAGAAAAGCCATAATATTGACTGACTTCAGGGCGCATGTCCTCCAGTATTCGTTCGTGTATTGCTTTGTCGGCCATATTAACGGTGGGTGGTGAATCAGTTCACCCCATCTGAAAACCTATTTACAATAGTCTTCTCGAGTATCTATGGTCTATTTCGTCTGCCCACCCCCAAGCGATGTGGCTCGACAAGTGCCCCTCTTTTTGCTCGTACAAAATGATGCTTTAAACTGAGCGAATCGATGTCTCCTTGTAAGGACTACAGGTCTGTGTGTGTATATACTGGTAGTCATCTCTTTGAGTGCTAATGTTATGACGATAGTTCAGGGAGAACCGTTCCTTGTGAGTCGGTCCTGAGTTCTTCTTGCTCTCGCTCTCTTCACCGTTTTGCCACTCTACAAATAAACAGGTATCCCCACGGGCACACAAGAGTCGGGGTTTATTTACACATGTTGTCTATGTATATACACATCCGAGTGGTGGAAACGTCTCACACATATATTTGTGTGAGGAACATAAAGTGGAGGTTTTCGTCTTTCTATACGGGGTTGTTGGGGATTCTTTTTAAATGTAGCCCGCAACCCGAACCCACCACGAGAGCCCTTACCAAATTACTATATATGTGTCGAAAACTCTACAGGGATCTATATATCTAAACCTAGATAATGACATTTTATTGAGGAGACTTTAATGTCCTATATCCTTGTACAAATATATACCAACGTCGTCGTCGCTGGATGATGTAGTAATGTCGGTTTGCGTGGCCGTGCCGACTGATATGAGTTGTAAGCATGAACAACGCTACAAACCGATATCCATTTTGTATAACACGCAAACTGCCTAAAAAGTGGTAGCATCTTATCGAACACATTTCGAAGCAAAGTCATGCCAGCATATTTCTTTGTCCTTTTCTCTACTTTGCAGTGAGGAAAATTCGTTTCTTAATTAATTTAGTAGGTACATTAAGAATGTAGAAAAGGTGAAGATATGTTTTATGTAGTATTCTCAAAGTTTTGTAACGTTATGAGAGATATAACACACTGAACAATTTTAAAAATCTTGTACATAAAGCTACGCCTTCCCACGGGCCTATTGTACCAACATTTTTAACTTTCTCTTATGAAGAGAAAGATATTGTTTTCGGTAACATTTTCCAACTCGGGATTTTGATTGATTCTAACATTACGATGATAGCGGAACCCAAAAAAGTGGTTTTTGAAATTTCTTCCGTCGGTTCGTCGGTTTCTCGGCCCGTCTGTTCGTACAGGTCTCATTTTTTCTCGGAAACGGTTTCAACGACTTTGATTAAACTTCATATATACTATTAGCATATTATTTCCAATAAAACTTTTTTTTTTTATAATTTACACGTACTCAAGGGGTTAATACCCTTTTATATGTTACCATAGTACGAGCGTTAGTGAAGGGGGAAGAAAGAGAGGAAAGGAAAGATTTTGGATGTAGTGGAGACTTAAACTCCATGGGTGGTGTCCGAACTAGCTTCGGGGAGTCACTTTTTCTTGTGTTCGTTAAATTTGAAGAAATTCAAGATGGTGTGCATACTTTTAGGTATTACACCGACCTTTTATTTCTTTTAAATAAAAGTGAAATGGATTTTGGTTGGGATTGAACGCGCAACCTTCCACTCAACAGACGAACACATTACCACTACACCGCGGCCACCCACAAAAAAAAAACTGCATACTCAGTTTTTTTCAAGAAAACGATTTTTGCATTTAGGCCATATAAAGAAAATTTCTCGCGAACTATTTTGAATGAAATTTAATTTGTTTACTAGCGTTACTGTTTTCATGAGTTCCACATATTTGGTTTTGACCCAATTATCCCTAAACGGAATTTTCAGTTTTTTTCAAATAACTGAAAATTATTATTAATCACATGGTCACCGATTACTTTCAATTATGGAATAAACATTCATATAATCAAATTTTGGCATTATTTATATCTTTTTTATCATCATTTATCAAAATAAATATTATTGTATATATTGGCCTAATTAATAAAAACGTCAAATTAACTCGCTTTGAAAGAGAAAATTGCGTACGACCTAGTCGCACCTACCACTCGTTATTTATCTGAATATAAATAGTGGACCATTTTTGGAATTAGTGTAGACACCTAGTCTTGCTTGTATTCCATAAGGCAAGAGAAAAGGCAAAGTAATGACAACCTTTCAATAGCTTAGTTGGACCTTAGTTGGACGTTTTTCAAAAGTCTGCCAAGCATCCAAAAATATAAATGATTCATGAGATGCTTCCCAAATATGTCGTTCGGATTCGGCGTTTAACAGGAGGTTTCACTCTTCGTAGCAAAAAATAATACTTTCAACACATTATGCCTTAATATACTTTACCTTTATATACTTAGCTTTTAATTCATCTAAACGGAGTTTAGATGATGGTTGGGTATTGTAGAACGAGGGTAGACTCTGATTGGCTTTAACTTGGCAATGCCCAGTGTTGTAACTCTGACTACACGTCAAGTGCTTTTTTTTTTGCCTCCAAGTGATAACCATCGGGTAGTGGTCTCATCCAAACGGATTTGACTTGCTAAACGATAAGGGCGAGTGTTGATAACACGACGAAAAACAGCAACAATATAAACAGCCAGGTCAGAATGGCACGGAATGAATACCCGGCCAGCAATCCCAGGCGAACCTAGACAAGCTGCTTCGACAGATTCAAGGGTTAGTCAGGCCCCTTGAACAGAGATGGTGGCGGATGAATCGAAAGGCCAACGGCAGCTCTCAATCCCGTAGTGGATACTGATGGCCTCGTGTCCTAGGGGTATCTAATAAATTGGAACTGGCCCTCCAGGTTGGGGGTTGTGCTTTGGGTAACTACCCAAACGGTTACGAAGCAATCAATAGCCTCGGAAAGGACAGATTTTATTGTTGACGTAACGGCTAAACTAAAAAAGGACAACGACGTTCGTATCTGCGCCTGGAATGTGAGAACATTAAATAGGAGAGGTGCAAGCGGACAACTAGCGGAAGCCCAACTGCTACAAAGCACACATTACTGCCATACAGGAAATACGATGGGATGGGACGGGCAAAAAGAGGATGAAAAACTGACATCTACTACGGACCGTGTTATAGTGAACAGAAACTGTGGCTATTCGGATGCGGATTTGTTATAGGTGCCAGACTTAGACAAGAAGTCTTATGTTTCCAAGACATTAGCGAACGCATTGTAACGATCCGCATCAAGGCCAAATTCGCCAACATTAGCCTCATATGCGCTCACGCCCCAACGGAGGAAAAAGATGATATAGCTAAGGACTGCTTCTATGAGCTCCTTGACAAAACCCATGAGCGACTACCGAAGTACGATGTTAAAATCGTGCTGGGAGATTTTAACGCAAAGGTAGGAAGGGAAAACGTCTTTTGCAGTATTGTCGGAAAAAATAGCCTACACGACAATACGTCTGGTAACGGACTTAACCTAATTGACTTCGCTACGGAACGAAATGCCAATATAGCCAGCACACGGTTTCCTCACCTCGATATCCATAAGGGGACATGGTGGTCTCCAGATCAACGAATGGTCAACCAAATTGATCACATAGCGATAGACAAGAGGCACGCATCAAGTATTTTGTATGTCCGAACATTCCGAGGAGCCAACATTGACTCGGACCACTACCTTGTTGCAGCCAAGGTCAGAATGCGGATATCCACCACGCCACAACAATCCAGAAATACTGTAAGAATGTCGAAAGACTGCAATCGCAAGAGACCGCCAAGACCTTCGCGCAACGCGTATCCCTAAACCTCTCAATTAACACCATACCACCAGCATCATCGAATTTTGAAGAACAATGGCGATTAGATTGGGCGCAACTGATGTGCTAGGTTTCTCGCGCCCACCAGCAAGAAACCCCTGGTTGTATGAGGAAAGCCGATAGATGCTCGCAGCCAAGAACGAGGCCTACAAGGCATACAAGAAAGAAGAAAAAAGAGCAAGAAAAGCGCGCGATCGAGGATATAGAGAGGTGCTACTCCAGGAAAGATGTTCGCAAGTCTTACCAAAGTGTAAAACGTCAAAGCCAAGGATACAAGGCTCGAACAGAATCCTGTCGAGATGAACTAGGAAATATCGTAGTTGAGACACAGTCGATGCTGAGGATATGGAAGAACCACTTCTGCAGACTGTTAAACGGCGATGATGAACAAAATTCTGCTGTCAGGCAGAACGAACCATTCAATATTGGCAACGACAGCGAAAACTGCCAACCACCCGACCTGAGTGAAGTGAGGTTAGCAGTATCTAAGCTCAAGCTGTATAAAGCCGGCGAAGATGACTTGGTAAGTAACATCCACCAACTCATAAGCTGAATCTGGATGGAAAAAGTATGCCTGAAGAATGGAACCTCAGCATCGTTTTAGAGACCATCTAAACTGCGCCAACTACACAGGCATAAGTCTCCTCAACATCGCATACAAAATTCTATCTGCAGTAATATGAGAACGCCCGAAACCGTTTACCAACAACCTGATCGGCTCTTATCTGTGTGGTTTTAGGCCATGGAAGCAACCACATATTCATCGATTTCAAAGCCGCATACGACAGCATTAATACAGAAGAACTATACAGAGCCATGTCTAGTTTTACCGCCCAAACTCGTCCGTTTGGGCGGTAAAACTCGATGGAGAACTCTCGCGACCTCACTGACACATTCGATACCAAAAAAGGAATTAGGCAAGGCGATGCGCAGTCATGTGACATCTTCAAACTGATTCTTGAGAGGATTGTGCAAAACTCACGAGCCAACACCGGAGGCACAATTTTCCAAAAATCTGTACAACTACTAGCATACGCCGAAGATATTGATATCATTGGTAGGACCCAACGTGATGTCATAGCCACGTTTGCTAGTATAGAGAAGGAAGCGGAAAAATAGTTTAACAGTAAATGTGGGCAAGACGAAGTATATGCTGTCAACACGAAAGGACACACAACATCGACGAATTGGACAGAACATCGCCATTGACAGATATAACTTTGAAGTAGTACGGGACTTTATCTATCTCGGTTCCGCTATTAACTCTGACAACAACATCTCGTGAGAAATTAAACAAAGAATTACTCTTGCCAACCGCTGTTTCTTCGGGCTAAGAAGGCAATTCAGTAGTAAAGCCCTCACTCGAACTACTAAGGAGATCTTATGTAAGACCCTGATCATCCCAGTCCTGCGCTACGGCGCTGAAGCATGGACATTCTCAAAAGCGGATGAATAACTCCTTGGTCGATTTGAGAGGAAATTCTTCGAAAAATCTTCGGTCCCGTTATGGAGACGAAGATTGAACCAAGAACTATACGAGCTGTACAACGATATGGCCCTGGTCAAAAAAAAACTCCGGCTCGCAGAGTCTTCGATTCCCAGCCAGACATCGGACGCAGTGGAGGAAGGCTTCGCCTTAAGTGGCGCGCAGAAGTAGAAACCGACCTCAACCAACTTGGAGTGAGCAACTGGAGGCAGTTAGCTAAGGACCGGGCTAATTGGAGAGGCATGTTGGTCGAGACCCAGGTTCATTCCGCCACTTAAGTAAGTAAGTAAGTAAACGGAGTTTTCGCTACATTTCTTGTTATTAAAAAAAATTGTTTTCTAAAGCACATTTCAATTTCATATTTGCGACAAAATCAATTTAAATTTCAAATTTTAATGTTTCATATCTTTAAATTCTTGCATTATTTTACGACTTTTTTTTTGGTAAATAAAGATTTTGTTTAAGAAGGTTGCACATAATTTTTCAGTTGAATGACATACTGTTAATGATATCCCTGTACCTAACCTATATTGCAAATTGTGCAATAATTTACTTCATACAATTATATATTATATTTTGTATAACAATTCTTGGAAGCCCCACGAAGTTCGGAATATAGATCCTTCGCACGATAACAAAACTCTCAAATTTTTAGTGCATCATTTCATGTATTCAAAAAAGGGTATAAAAACTTTTTTCATTATGTGAAAATTATGACGAATTGCCCTTTATTGGTTATTCAATCCGACGGAATTGGTTTGGCCTGGCGTTAACAATCAAAATAAGAAAAAGTGAACAAAGCAAATGGAAAATTCATATTTGAATCACGAACTACTGCATTGACACAGATTGGCCCGCACAACAGAGATAGGTACCGCGTTCATTTATAGCAACACCAGCAAATGTTGAAGTTGTGACTAGCGAGTTTATAACGTAAGAACTAATCGATGAGCAGTCACTTATTGGCCTACGTTCATACGTATATACCATAAATTTGCCGTTGGAGCAAATCATGGTGTTTGGTGGTGGGTCCCGGCATAATGACACTCCATACAGTCGTTGGTCGTGTGCAACTACAAAATGCAGTTGTTGTGCCACGCCGCGCCGCGGTCGTTGAAAATCGAAATGCGAAGCCTTCTGACATTTTCGTTAGCTTATCAGTTAACATGATTGCTGCAACTCCATCATGGTGGTGTGCGATGTCCTTCCTTCCTACTTTCCACACTCGGTTACGTTTACCTGGAGTAAAGATAACAATCGGCTTTTGTGGGTATGTGCGGTGAACAACGATAAGAACTTTAATTAGTTGACAAACAGTTTTACACTCATCTTCTACGAAGTGCATCGGGAATAACACTCGCAGTAAATATGATATCCTTATCAGTAACGAATGTGTTTATATGTGAATCAAGGTGTGCACTTTTGCGCACTTGGATTCAAAATGAATGCTAAATATAGGTGCTTGTTCTTCGTTTCTATGGAATTTTTAGTTTCATATAAGCCGACCATATACATATGCAGGCCCAATTTTTAGCTTTGTTTGTCATATTAAAATTTATCATCCTCTTGAGATTTTCAGATAAGAAATTACAAACCCCTTTTTTTATATTCGAAGTAAATAGAAATGATATCTTATACATATATATCAACATTAGTACAGGGTTTTCATAGGTATATACTTTTGGTTATTAAAGTGGTATGCGTCGTTCTTCTAAAAAAATAGGTACATTAGTCATAATAAAATTAAACTTATATTGACTAACATTAAAACAGTTATACGAGGTTAGTTAAGTTTTGTCATGAACAAAGTTTTTGTTAAAACATCGAACAAAAGGACTAAGACTCGCTAAGACTCTCCATATGATAGGTATGTTAAAGTGACCTTTTGGTAGAGATAACGATTTATCTCATATTGTCTAAATAAAATATTTCGGTAGAATTAGCATTCCCTGATTATCTTGGGCAGCCATAAAAGGTGGCGTTGACTTTTTTAGTGTGACTGAAAGCACTATAGTCACGGTCATTCAATATCGTTTTTAATAAATTTATTGGTACCCAAAAGATGATACCAACATATAATAATGGTGAAACTTGATTCGTTGATCATTTTAAAGCTGTTTTGTTATTGCCATTTCTTCGTCGAATTTTGGTCGTTTATACGAGGAATGCAAGTGGAAAATAAGATACAAGGGCGAACTTTATGAGCTTAGAGTAAAAATATGTGAATGTAGTACAAATGGTAGAAACACGTAATCCACATTGGCTTAATGGTTGGGTAAAACTTAATGGGGGTTTCTAAAAACGGAAACTTCTAACTAGGTGGTGATGGTGAACTCAGTTTCTCAGATAAACTAATGGTATATTCTTTTAAAAGTTGTACATATCCTTAAAAATATGTTTTTGAATAGTTATAACAAAAGGAAAGGGAAATATGCAACCGCATGTTTGTTTTTGGGAGGTCGTATTGAGAAAAGATTACTCAGATATACGTTTGATACAATACTAAGCATTTTAAGCTGCGCTATTCTTTAGGGTATATTTGTGCATACATGTTTTGGGTATAAATGCATATTTTTGCATATTTCACTCGTAAGGGGAAATTTTGGTATATTTTTTGCATTTTAAGACCATATTTTAGCATGTTTGTGATTTTTTAAAATAATTTTTGCTTACTTGTCATTTTTTGATCAACTGTTTGTGTGAAGAATTAAAAATGGATATTTGTGGAAGTACCTACATAGGTACAATTTGTTCAATATGTGGCTGCCTTTGTACAGAGCTGCGCGAGTAAACCCTTTTACCATCTGCATATGACAAGTTATATAGTTTTAATTCAAGTATTTTACCCAAAACTAATTCATGTTATGTGTCTAGCACTGCAACTTTTTTTTACATCAATCAATGAAATTAGAAACGATTGATCAAAAACTTATCGCATAATCAACGATGCAGACATTGGAGTTAACTCGATTGACTACAAAGAAATGTTGTGTTGTATAATTTTAATTCAAGTATTTTACCCAAAACTAACTCCTGTTATGTGTCTAGCACTGCAATTTTTTTTACATCAATCACTGAAATTAGAAACGAATGATCTAAAACTTATCGCATATCGATTGACTACAAAGAAATGTTGTGTTGTCTGTCCGTTTGAAATTCAGCAGTGTATGAATACACAGTATCTGAGATAAAATGACATTTAAGAGAGTTGATTGGTTATTCCACTACATTTATAGCAAATGGCATAAATCGTAGATATCTCAAAATTAAAAAAAATAGTTATACACTCCTTGCATTCAGGTGAGGATAAGCAGTGTGTCCTTTAACTAGATATAGCTTACGTTAAAACGATTATTTTGATATTATATATTATATTGATGTACCATATGATACCATGTGATTCCATTGTTATTCATTCTGTTTACTAATGTTCTAATTAAAATTTATTAAAAAATTGGAATTGTGTATTTATGACTATCTGCTTCTTTAAAAGGACCTAAACACTTTCAAAAACTTTTCAGTGGGAATACTAAAAACTGTCTAAAGCTAAATAGAGAAAAATGTCCTTGTAAGAGCTGTAATAGAAACATTTCCATATTAATCATTAAATAGTTGTCAAACACAATCATCATTAATTGTTTGGTCCACGTTAGTATATTTGTTTTTTGTTTTAAATAAAATAATATTTACTGCACATATATAAATATTTTTTTGTTATTATTTAATCAATAGTATTTATATTCTCATTGCATGTGCGATTGATAATTAAGTAAATAAACTCTTAACGCATACTTCTGCGTTAAATGTACCTCTTTTTTTGGAAGCAATCTGAGATATATTTACTAAACAACTGAGCATTCAAAACCTTAATTGGCTGAAGTTGAGAAACTTGCTATACGGTGTTGAAGAGCAAAAATCGTTAGGTCAATATTTATTTTAGCATAAGATATGTATGTGAACAAAATTCTTTAGCCACAATATTTCGATTTAAAACGATGAAGAAATTAAAAAAAACTGTAGTAATATAAGGAAAACACTTTTCCACGAATTAGAAGAAACTTTGTCGAGCACTCGTCCTTGATACTACATAGGATTTGCACGAAGCATAAAAAAGCCTATTTCTTATGTCGGTACAATACACATGTCGTAAAGTAAATAGGTATATTAATCAAATCAAAATGGACAGCTGAGTGGATCCTTCGACACGTATTTTTTACGTATATATTACGTTGTAATACTAACCGCGGGGTTAGTTCCAATCCCGAAAGGCTTACCTCTTGCAAAAGTCGGACAAGTTTGAAACTGTCATTAGAACTTTATATCGAATTTACCTTTCGGAATCGGCGTTTAACAAAGTCCCATTCTACTTAGTGGTAAAAAAAAAATTTCGCAAATAAAATGAATGACTACTTTTGGTTATTAGCTCTGTGTAGTCTATTTAATATGGAATGATGGAATTTGGTATTTTAGGATATCATTATTGAAGCTGGAAGTACCTACGGGTTTTCAAATCCGTTTACTTTCAGAAAAAATACCTCGCTGTTGTGGTCAATTACTCTTGGACTATTCTGCACTCGTTTATAGATATGATTTCCCCATACCCACTCCTAATATTATGTTTTGTTTGACTAAACAAACAGGGTTTAAAAAAATGTTTTTTCTTAATTTTATGATATTTAAATTATATTTTTAGGATTCGTTTAATTGCGATAATAACATGAAAATTAATAAAAACTTGTTCATACAGAGTTGCGACATAAAATTATCTAATTTATTTATATTTCTTTATTTTTTTAATCTTAATAAAAAAACAATTTTATCTATTTTCCTTTTCTTTTCTGTTTTGCAATTCTTTTAACCGAAACATTTTTTTCCTATCGTTGTAAGTTCTGTTTGTCGAATTTTGTAGACGTAATTTTTTTACATTTTTGTTGTTTTATTTCTGTTTCTATGTAATATTCTCGGTGAGAATGCAATGTCAAAACTGAACAGAAAAAGGAAAAAAGTCGGTTTCGGTTGCTTGGTGGGTTTGGCCTTTAAAGCAATTAAACTCAATATTTAAAACCATTTTATCTGTCATCTGTCAAAAACATCTCATAGTTTATCGAGTTTACTCTAGTTTAATCCTGAAAATGTAGTGATCTCGCACTGAAATACCCGGCCATACTGCTATCCAATGAATCACATTCGTTTCGGACTATGCTCATAAATGTAATGATGCACTTTTTTCAATTATCATATTTTCCCAACTCATTTTCATACTGGATATGTGGAGCGATTTGGGCTACTCTGATACAAACACTCTGATTCTATTATAAAGTATTTTGCCTAAGCAACTTAAATAAAAACACTGTCTGATTAAATTTAAAACATTGAAAATATTTTTTTATTTACTGTGTATATATGTACATCTTTTCTCTTTTTATTACTCATAGTAATATGGGTTCGTGACAAAAACGCTATTACTTTAATTATAGAACTTTACTTAATTTTATATGTATACTTATTTAATATTTAATAATTACAATAGCTACATTTTTTATATAACTTGTAATGGTTAATGTTTTTTTATGGCTTTTTGCTGTATGATTACATAAATTGCATTTAATTACATTTTAACAAGTTTTTTTCTTTTATATATATTTTTTTTTTAATTTATGCGTGTTAATGGAATATGTCATATTATTGCAATATGATTCGCTTACTAGCTACGTTTAAAAACTGCGCCTTATAAAATGTCCAATTCACATAACCTATTAATGAATATTTGCTTAATATTCGTAAATAATCTGTTTTAGCTTTAATAGTATTTATAATTTTTATCGAATTAATTCAATATATTACAAAGTTTACATCGATTAAAAGGAATAAAATAAAGATTACATAAAAGAAATGTAAATATATATATATTTATGTATGTATATATTATTATGAATGTGCAGATTCAATATAGTATTGGTTAATAATTCGATTTGTAAAATTCGATTTCTCTTAATCGTGCTCAAATTGAAAACTAAAATTGCACTATTGATTTGTTTAATATTTTATTTTATGTTTTTATTTACATAGGATAATATAATTTTGTGAATTCTTAGTGCACCAAAAAAAGGTAATAATTTGAATAAAATGAAAAAAAAAATATAATCATAAAAATGGCACGGAATGCTTAGCATAAGATGTATTATCCAAAACTGTGTGGTATATTTACTATAGAGAACCCCAATATTTTGTTGTAAAATGTATTCGTTGATTTAAAATTTAAGCAAATTGGTAATTGTGACTCACAAGGGGCTACGAATGGTTTCGCGATTTGAAAAGAAAATGATAACAAAACGTATAACTTATTAGCTATATCCTTATCACCTAAATCACTTTTGATTGTTGCTTATTAAAAATAAAAATATTCTAGAATCCATAAATAAAATATTGTAGTTTCTGTAGAAGGCGTAACTATTGAATGGAAAAGATATTTACATAAACCAAAGCACAACTCAAAGATGATGTAAAAGATGTCTACATTGCGTATGTGTAAGTGCCATCATTTTTATTTAACTCGAATTGAAATTGCGTGTACGCAACTTGGTGCTAAAAATTCTTCAGAAACCGAACGCCTGCAAAGCACAAAAATCTTCCCCGCCGCCCACTGTGAGAGATTCAGGATAAATGTTGAGTTAGGAGCTTGCACACTTTAGGGGTAAGCACTGTTGTAGCTTATTTTGCAAAAGAAATAATCTAAATGCGTTTAAGCTAGCGGATACTGATGTCACAAGCTGGTGGTGCCCGTTGGCCCATGGTATCCCAAACTTTGGTAGTAGGAATCTTGACCCAAGGCAGCGTGTGAGTTGGTGAGCGGACTGAGGGCATTATAGCTGGCGTACTGGCTCATATCGTACATCTTAATGTCGGCCTTGGACTCTGTTGGTAGGAGCCGATTTATCGAGAATGGATGATTCGAGGGGGTGTAGCCAGTTGGTTCCTGCTTTAAGTGATGCATTGAATGGTAGTCACTTATGAGCGATGGGTGGCATCGGTTGACCATGGCAGAAAGCTCCTCTTGCTGTAATTGTTGGTGATGGTGATGATGGCTGGGAGGGATGTGCTGCGATGCCTGTTGTCCCAAGCACAGTTCAGCGTTTGCATGTAGCATCGCTAAAGCTTCAGCATCCTTACTATGAGCTGAACCTAGAAGGCCTGCGCCTGTGGGATCTTTGCTATGATGGTGGTGATGGTCGCGATGATGCTGATGATGATGTTGCGGGTGATCATCATGATGGCTGTCTTTCTTCCCTGGACTGGTGGCATCTAGACTGCTGTGCGAAGGACTCTTGTGTAACTGTCGAATGGCTTCTTTCTTTTCATCTTTGAAACGCTTTTGCCGCCGCAAGTAACAGCCGTTCTCAAACATATTGCCGGAATCTGGATGAAGCGTCCAAAATGATCCCTTTCCGGGCTTATCTGGAGTACGCGGGATTTTTACGAAGCAATCATTGAAGCTGAGCGAATGCCGGATGGAATTTTGCCAACGCTGTTGATTCTGTCGGTAAAACGGAAACAAATCCATGATGAACTGGTATATCTCCGACAGGGTTAGCATGCGGGTAGGGTTGTTCTGTATTGCCATTGTGATCAATGAGATGTAGGAGTACGGAGGCTTGGCATGAGTGTAACTTCGTCGATAAGTTGTTGGTTTCTCGACGCGGGATCTCTGTAATACGCTGGAATTGGGTGACCCGGCATCTAAATCGCGAGCATTCGCCATTGAGGTGTAGCCACTCATCGCTGCCATGGTCGACATTCCACCGCCGCCCATACATGAGCCCATGTTGCCGAGTGGCGAGCCCATTGACGCATAACTCATAGAACTCGGCGTCATGCAGTTATTGGCCATTGAATTCATTGCCGCCGCAGCCGCACCCATGCTACTCATACTCGCAGCAGCCGCTGCTGATCCGAGCACACTGGAACCGAAGGTTGCTGCACTTTGTGGTGAAACTGACGTCATACCGCCGACTGTCATACCACCCATTGGATTCATACTGTAAGCCGATGGTGTCAAAGGACTCATGGTGCCGCCGTTTGAGGATACATTGGTAACTGCACCCCCACCACTACTGTTCCCTCCGCCTGCTCCGGATCCACCGCCACCGCTGTTTCCCCCGCCAGCCATGCTTACTGTGGCGCTGGTTGGGGCGTCCGCGTACAGCTTCTGCATGATGTCAATTGTTAGGGCTTGAGGAGGATATCCTCGGTCTGTTTGGAGCTTAATGTTTGCAGTTGTTTGGTATCACTTTGTTCAACAAAATAAATCTGTTTCAAATTGTTTATTCCAATCACACACTTATTCACTTTTCCAGTACCAATGAATAGGTAGGCAGTTATTTCTGTTCAATTAAGTAATCCTCCGAACACTATAGGGATTCGCAAAGCATTTGCTTGAATATCAATCTAATGTCACACAGAATATACTTCCACACATCGGGGTATTTTTTAAACAAATTACTTAATTACTGGTAAATAAAAACAAATCCGCACCGAAAATTATCAAAATTGGCTTGTCAATGATTTTGGTAAACATAATCTTATGTTTTGTGATCCGGTAGTATACACATTGAAGAGCAAATACAATTAATACCGTTTGCTCGTTTATATAGCTATATAAGTATGTATCTAATTGATTAGACAATTATATTTTCGTTAATACAAGTTGAAAGGTATCTTTGTTTATTTACACAAACTCGCGTGGTGTTCTTTTTATCGCAACAGGTTCACTCTCAACTCAGTTCATTTTAATCTAAGCGAATGCTCAACGTTTGTTCGCGTTCATCTTTATTGACAATTACATAAGATTAATTTATTTATTTTAACCACAATCGATTTGCAATAGAACAACAGCACGATATGTTATTACAATGGTCTCGTTCTCCGCCCGACAACTACTAGCATATATTGTGGATATAGAAAGTAATTTCCGAAAACAAAACTTTTAAGAACCGTTTATTTTTGGTTGCAAATAAAAAAACCGAAATATCGACATAAAGTCGAGGTGATGACAATAATAGCAAAGACAACGACGGCGGTGATGATGCGCTGGTGATCTCTAGCTGCTCTCGAATGCGACTGTTTGCAGAGGGGAATACCTACTTACTATTTGGCTTACTAACAAACATTGAGCTCTCAAGTGTTCTTTGGTCGCGTTGCAAGCCGCTGTTATACGCTTTACCCACCCCAAAACGCATACATGTGCGCTTGGCAACGGTTACCCGCCTTTCCTCACCAACCAACACCATACACACGCAGGTACTCGTAAATCAATTTCAATTTCTATCTCAGTTTGTTTGTGTGTTGGAAGCGCTTGCGTACCTTGTCATACCAGTTGCTCTGCGTCCCCTCACGCGGCTGGAAGGCGGTATTTCGTTGGGTTATACAGGCTGTGCCTGGTTACCAAGGTGACATCAGTTTCGCTCCTCCTAGCTGGCTTTGGGAACGCCCATATTGGGTGTTTCATATTCCAGAGATTAAGCACATAGTCTGCTCTCCTTCGCTCTTGTTAGAATTAAGTGACGTAATTCATCCGTAGCCGCACCGTACCCACATCCACAAACAGTGATGAAGTGCAGCTGTTCTCCCAAGAAAACCGTCAGAACGATTATCGTTTTTGGGGTGATAAGTTTCAGATGGATGTACGCGATATACCCCTGTCTCGCTCGATGTTTTCTATTTGTTCAGAGAACGATTATGAGATACAAGAATGGAAGCACAAAAGGCAAAAAGCAAAAAATAAAATACCCGCAAAAAAGCAGCACACAGATAAACTAAAAACTGGAGGCATGTATCTATTGATGTTACTGCGTCCCATCTGCCACCCTTCACTCACGAATTATTCTATTCAATGAAGGACATGAGGCGCGCATGCAGTTGACATACCACAAAACCAGTCTAGTCGCCATCTGAACTCGAATTTGACGCTTATTGCTATTTTTTATGGAATTTTGATTTTTCGTCGTTTTTTTAATGTTCGAGTAGTACCAATTTTTGGTTGGCTACAAATGGTATCCGAAAGTTTCAGTGCACCGTTCCGATATACACATTGCCTTTGCAATGTTTCGTTCAATTCTAAGACTTGATTACATTCGGCGGAGTTTTGTTTCGATTTGTGGGGATTTTTTTGTTTTGCAAGGTGTTTCGCTTGAAGGCAGGGGATCGCGAATATAAAATATTCGCGCGCATTCGTACGCTTTTGTGTGGCCTTGAGGATATAAGCAACAAAAAATCAATTCTCCCCGCTACAGTGGCTCAAGTTATCCAGAGCGTCTTATGTGTGCAAGTTTCTCAACACTTTTATTTAACATGTGGTTGGTGGTGGCAGCTTTGAATCGCATTTCAAAGAGTAAAGTTCGTTTCAAGAGTGGACGTTATCCTAACACGAATTGCTGAAACACATTTTTTACTAACAAATTAATGAACGTCGGGACATAATGTTATGGTTCAAATTTCGAAACGTCTCCTTTCGGAAAAGTGTTGTTCTCTTTTCGAAAAAAATATTGGCTTTGTGTTTTATTTGAAATCATGTGAATTTGGTTTCTTGGTAGCCGTGTGTATATTGCATTTAACTTTGATAAAGAAGCAAGTGCTATTGTTTAAGATTGGACTACATACAGATAACAACATAATTGAAATAGGTATACGTACTTACCTTATATTAAATAAAAATAATTGCAAAGACACCGTGTCTGTTGTTTCAGTGAATTTTAGATGACGTGAATTTTAAAGTAGGTGCACATAAAATTTAATTTTGTCTACAAATGAATTGACATATAAATTAAGTTTACCTAGTGTAGGTAGAAACCAGCCTACTTAACCTGGATAATGCTTTTAATACTATAAATGTTAACATGTTGCACAGTAAAGTATACCTACAACGTTACCATTTTTTTATTTTGAGATAAGTAATAAATTAAAGACAATTATTTCTGAGTATCGTTGTGATTTTCAACGCTCTGTCATATTATAGAAAAACATTTTGTTTTTTTATATTTTGATTAGAAGTTTTTCTTTTTATATGGCACCAATATCGACTTCAACGAACGACTCCATATTGAATATTTTAAAATTAAAATTGGGAAAACGAAAACATGGTGCTCTTATAGGCAGTATAAATATCTTACACAACATCCAAACTTAGTAATTTAAAAACTGCACTAGTGACGGAGCCAATCTGTTTTCTACACAAATGCACGCATGCGTTCTATTTTAAATTCCATTTTTATGTGTAATTTGTGACCACTATTTATGAATTTTATTTTTGTGGATAAGAATACAAACAACTTTAATTATTGAATTAAATAATAGAAATAGAAAATGATATCAAGCCGCATTTAACAGTCAAGGCACAATATCTGCGTGATGGAAAGGGAAATACTAATTAAGGAGGCAATACACGCTTTTAAGGAAACTTAATAACAGTCTTTATTTCCAATTTAGTTTTTTACATCATGAAGTTTAATTTCATCAGTGAGTGGAAGAGCAGTACAAGTGCCAAAATTTATTTGTTATGCTGAAATATCGAAAATGCTTTACGTATGTTAACCTAATAATCAGCAAAATATATACAAAATTAGATGCTGTTCGTTCATTTTGTGGAAAAAAAAACTGTTCAAATCACAGGAAACTCCAGGCTAGGTTTCTGTTTTCTCCAGAGTAGTATTTTGTACATGTACTGTTCTTCCACTCACTCACCGATTCAATTAAATAAAGCAATCGATTTTTTTTAAGAAAAAAGGGTAAATGTTTTATGCTACCATTATAAACAATCCGGGCATTTGGTGAAAAAGTTGTTTCTGTAGAGGACTAGCGATCGAACTTAACAGATCCCACATTTATTTTTCGTTTTTCGTGTACGTGGCAATCGTTTTACAGTTTAATACACAAAACAAAAAAATGCCGATTTAGTTCCAATTCGAGCAGCACTTGGACCAACGAAACAAACGGCAACAATTTTATACCTAAATATAAGATCTAGATACATTGCAGATTTTTCTCCTCTTTTAGGGGGCAATTTTGTTTATATATATATGTATATGCAGTATATATATATGTAAAAAAAAATAGAAAGGGAAAATATATAAAATGTATATATATATATAAATTTATACATGTATAACATATATATTCTATAAAAAAATGGCAAGTACAATACAGTTTTGAAAACTATAAAAATTATAGCATTTCGTTTGTTTTTTAATAAAGCTATTTGGTAGCTGTTGACTTGGTCAACGCGGTTGCGATTCATTAAAAAAAAACTGTTTTGATACTATTGGCTATAAGTGTGCAATTGAATTTTTTATTTTATTTAAAAACTTTTTTTTATAAATTTTTTTTTTCTTCATTAAAATTGTTGTTATTTTCTGAACGAACAAATGGACTTGTAGTTAAGTTAAGCCAACAACAGTTTGCATAAATGGGATGCAATAAAAACAACAGAAATATAGATACTTTCACATTATGGATTCTAAAAATTCAGAACAGAATTTACATTATAGATATGTTAATGTTAATTATTGTTTCGAATCTCATAAAAAAACAACTACTAAGACTGATTTATTTTTGCATAGGTTTATTACTGAACCCTATTAAGTATCATATAAATTTTATATAAGATATGGCGATCAGTGCTTGTTGATCTCCACAGGCTGAGCAGTGATTCTAGTTAAACCTTCCTAAAGGTCCAGTTGCAGCTATCATTGAAAACCATCATGTAATATTTTCTTTTACCCATTGCAGCTTTTTTATAAATTTAATCATTAGCGAGTTTGTGTCAAAGAGATGCTTTTCATTTCCAAACAAGATTATCCAAAAATATTTAAAATTGGAATTATAGTTTTCGCAGAAAATCACTTTTTGTTTTTCAATAAAAATATTTATTTTTGTGAAGTATGTTTTCCATTCCACCGACATGAAATGGAATTTTTCAGTGATTCCTATAAGCAGCTATGGAGGTAAAATCTAGTTCCACCATGTTTTGTGGCCCAAAAAGTACTAATATTAATAACGCAATATAGAGGTAATTTATTTATCTGTTGAACAAAATGTTCAAAGAAATAAACAAGAATAGCCAAAATAAACCAAAGCAGTGTTTGGATATCAAAATCTGAAATATTGTCGTACCTACATCACGTTTATAAATTCATATAGGTAACGAATATTTCTATTCATTGCTCTTCACTTAACGAAAAAAAATAAGTAATTATAAATATTATTGGTTGTGTCTTGTGAATCTTAACAAAGTCGATACATAACATACTTGTACAAAATGGGTCATGAAAAAATAATATCGTTTGAATGTAATTTATATATTTAAACCGAGAATTATATTTTGAAAAGTTATTTCTGATAGGTGCCGCGGTCCAGCTGCAATTTTATTTGAATATTGAGGTCACATATCTGTTCAAATATACTTTTAAACAAAACCAAGGAATATAACATTTACAAACTGAATTAGTTCAATCGTTTGTTGTTCTATATTTTAGTGTGCGGTAAGGAGCTATTTGGAATGATTTTCTTTAGCAATAAATCGATACAGCTAGCAGCATTTAACGAGAGTTTATATGCTGGACTTAATTATTGTGCGAGCTGTACTTTTGATACATTTTCGGCAAAATAAGAAACTGTTTTTTAACATTGGTAATCAAACATGAGCAATAATAACGTTAGTTACCTTACATTATAAAAATACGAATGTGTATGTTTAAATGTACTCGAGGACTTACGGAATGCATAAGCAAATATTATGCACACACAAAGAAAGTTTCTCTTTTTCTTTCTAGTTAAAAATGTGTAGATACGAATATAATCCAGTTTCTTATCGATAAAAGGTATATAGAAATATACGTACCTAACTATCTATCCACAAATATTTATTCAGGCGAGCCGATGACGTCTTACAACATATGTATGGATACATCTTGGTAAATACACTATCAATTATGGAAATTCCGGAGAGAAGATACTTCCTGTTTTCGGAAGACCAAAATAAAGTAAAAAAATTACCTACATGAGGTAGACGGAAACATACGATGAAATAGCTTTCGCAAGTTTTGTTCATTGCTGATTAAGAAATTCATAACATTGAGTTGGTAAATATCCAAGGATTTTTCTCTCTTATTCATTATTATAGAATGTTGGTGCAAAGGGTACATTTTGACAATTTTGATTCAGAAACACAAATTAAAAGAATGACAGCACTAACTCGCTATAACTAAATGTATTACTATGTGCCCACTTGTCAAGCATTTTTTCGAACAACTTCTGCCAGGTTTCTATAACCTTACTGAAACACGATCCAAGATTATTGCAAATGTTTGTTGAATCCCCTCTTCTTGAAGCATAAATAATATTAAATATGCTTTCAACTTCCATATGTTCCAATATTTCATTTTTTTTAAATAGTTTGAACAGTAGAGTTCATAAAATTAAAAAAAGTCCCCAACATATTGTCTATGATATTTTCGATATATCCACTAATTAGGACATTAAATACTAAAATTATATTTATCAATATTTTATTTGATTATTTCCAAGTACAGTTTACAAAAAAAAAAGCTCTGAGGAAATAGATTAGCAGAGATGAAAAAGGAGACTATAAAACATCTCAATTACTTGCGCAACAAAAAGTTTTCATTTGTTCCAGTCTTATATTAAATTCAAATAATCTTCGAATATATCACATTTATTAAACGAATATCCTCACTCGGTCACAGAAAATAATTTGCTTATGTGCCACAACAACTAGAACCGTAATAAAGACAAATACTATTCAAAGCATTTGGGTAAACAAAAGTCCTTTGTCTATCGTTAATTAGGCTGGTGTTATTGCTACCGCACAGAACCAGGTATACTACCAAATTATTGAATGGATGTCATTTCTCGAATGAATGTTTAGTTCTATAACTCTTTTTTCCGGTGCAGCGTTGTAAAAAGGGTTAAATTAAGGTTTATGACAGGAAAGCGAAGGTGTCATGATCATTAGAGTTTCAACAGAAATTTAATAAAACACTATCAACACAGATCATTTGTAGGTATGTTTCGGAAACACATAAATGTGTCCAAAGAAAAATGTATAACTACATTTATGCTTATGTTATAAAATCGTAAGACATTCATTGAGATAAATTTGGGAATACCAACCTGCAAAAATGCATGATTTCACACAAATGTTTTTTGTATTAGTAAAACATAATGATTCTTTAAAAGCCCGTTTCAAATCGATTGTTTTGATGAGCAAAGTTAAATTTAATCATTATTATTTGTGTTAAGCAAATTAATCAAGATCATAGTGTTTATTACAAAGCTTGATCGCTTTGACCGAAACATGAAATAAATCTACCTGTTGTTTCAAAAACCTATTAATTATAGCAACATTCGAAAGCAAAACATTCAAGTTCATCACTCGACGATTCGCAAACATATGTAATCATTTGTGCATTATTATTCAATTATCGTAAGTATGTTGATATATAAATATGAACTATTTAACAAAATTTATTAATTTAATAAAATCAGTGTTAATACTAAATGACATTGCTGTTTCTGTCCAAAGAAAATATCTATTTACCCTTTGAAAACCTACATCGCTTACAGGTAATTAGCAGCTTATATCAAAGCTGCAAAAAAGAACCACTTTGTAAAGTCCCTAAAGAAATTAAAAAAAGGCGAAGAAGTTACATAGTTCCTCTCCAATATTTGTAGTAAAGACAAACCTCCTATTTAAGCCGACTCCGAACGGGGAATTTGAGATAAGCTTTTCTTGACAATTGATACTACTCGGATGATTTGTCAGATCATCACGAGAGTAGGGCCAGTGAAAAATCATTTAGGTGTTGCTACGGCTGAGAATCAAACCCAGACCTTCTGCGCGGCAGTTCATCGCACTAACCATCGTGCCACTTAGCCCGTCATTTGTAGTAAAGTAGGTTTTATTTATTAATATTTTTGTTAACGAACAATCTGGTTCAGGCGCCTTACATTTAAAATTGCTCTAATTATAATGTTTCTTAGGGTTTATACAAATGTAGACACAAAAAAAAACAAATATATATATTTCTCCAAACTCAATTTTCAACCAAAAAAAAAATGCATATCGATATGATATGATAGATGAAACAGAATTCAGCACAAAATAATAGGTACACAATGTAGACGTAGAAAAATCTATTAAAACTCAAAGGTGAAGAGTAACGTGAGACTGAGCGCCGACCCACTCAAAGCTCTAACAGTAATAAGCTTGTTCGATTCAGTATCTCTCCAAACACGCAGCCGATGAATATTGGTACAGGTTTTTCCTAGTAGCTTTGTAGCAGCTAAGTGCCTCTCGCATCTATAACGCACTCGGCGTTATTTACAATTTAAGTGGATTCTAAAACGTCGAGCAAATATTGAATTTTAATTTTAGAAAACCTTACATTACTTGTTGTTAGTGGCCGCGCGCTGTAGAGTTGGTGATGTTGATATTATATCGGTATCGGTATATCTCCACCGAAAAGCAAATGCGAAGATGTGGGCCGACTTTTTTTTGTACCATTTAATTTTTGTGTAGTTTCTTAAGTATGGATAATAGCGGGGAACAGCGGCTTTGGCAGATAGTCTGGCACCATCCCCACTGTAAACCTGTTACACCGGAGCAGTTGTGAACTTTGTGTAAAGTTCTACTTAAACTATTTATTTAGCTTGGGAAAGGGCATTTGAATGGGCAACGGTCGGTGATGGGAACGTGGTTATAAGTGCTAAACGCACAATTTATTTACTTATTGTTAGATGGGTTCTTTTTGGGATACCTTTTCAGGTGAGTTCTGTGCGAGAGCGGTTTTCACCTTGTGTCCCTCATTCACCAAGCAGCGCGCACTAAGTATATGCAAAGAAATGATATTTTGTGTATTTGTTATTAATTCTTTTTATTAGCTGGTATTATTGTGGAGCTTTGTTTTTTGTTTGTTGTTTTTTTTTTAATGCTTAATATAGGAGGCAAATAGATACATATTTTGAGAAATTTGAAGTGGATCATTGTTGGTAAATGCCTAGGTGTTTGTCTTTTCGTTTAACTTTGACTTGTTCATTAGACATCGTTGGGTGATAATGATATGCAGCGACGGAAATTACGTATTTGTACGAAACAAACCTTCATGTTTGCTCCACAAATAAGTGTGTTCCGCCCATGTTCATGTATAATAGATGATATGGAATACAAGTTGTATTTTGATGTGTAAAAATATAAAAATTCAAGGTGATTAGCCAATGAAACATTTTCGTGCTGGTGTAAGCTTATGTTTTACATTTCACCTTCGTGAAGTCATCATTTGAGAACGACTTAACCGATTTCATTCATCTTTTTCATGAAGTTTTCTATTACTTTGGAGAAAGTTCTTACGGAAAGAAAAAAAAAAACGCAGAAATTGGATGAACTGCGATGAACAAATACTTCTCAAAAAACTCACACAACAAACTGGATAAACTTTCCAATCAAATTACACGTGCAGTATATTCTTTTATTTAAAATGCAAAAATCACGAATCTATAAATTTTGTATTAAATATTGTTTTTTTGGTAAGTTTTGGTAGAATAACACGAGACATGGCTGTACAGAAGAACTAAGGGAGTCAATTTTCCGTTGAATTCTTCAAAATGGCAGCTTATGCAGAGCTCACAATGCAAGTCAAAGATATTTTCGAGCAAGTCAAAATGACCAGCAACGCGAAGCGCTTAAGTGGAATGGTATCCAAATCCATAGGTAATGTAAAAATGTTGCTTTTAATCCGCATGGAGTTGCATTTATCCTGTTAGTGTTTGGGACTATTATAGATTGACTTCCTCCAAGATGCTGCGCTTTCGCCAAATGCTAAACAAATATAAACTTTGTTTTCTATAATTTTGTCTACATTCTTCCCATTAAAACCGATTAATTTATGGAAAAAATATAAATATCATATGGCCGAAGATGTCTGAGAACATCAAATGCAGAATTGCAAATGAACGAAGAAATTCACAATGATAATCATAATTGAGGACATGTGCTTGAGCTCAACCTTTTGGTAAAATTCTGCGATGGCCAAAGTGTTACAGCAATGCTAATTGGTTGTTTGGGTCTGAATGCCACACAAAAAATCTTTGGAGGCACACGGTGCTAGACTGAAAATCAGAATCGGTTTGTTGGTGCGATGATTCAATTGATGGTTGGTTTTTAACGTATGGAAACACGTAAATATCAAAAGGCATATTTTTTATACCCTATCCAATAGGGGTATATTACTTTTGATACATAGTTTGTAAAATAGAGAAATAATTTAGCTATGTATACATCAAAGTATATGGATCGATTCAAAATTGCTAGCTGAGTCGATTTTTGGCTTAACAATAAGAAATTTTGAAAAAAGTGTCTGAACACCATACTATTATGTAGGTGATATGAATATCTATATTGTGCTCCTAATTTGAGGGCGTTTTCAGTACCGTTTTTCGATCAATTTTTAAACATTTCGAAAAAAATGTTGATGCAAAATTAATGATTAAATGAATGTAATTTTAAACATTTCTTTTATATATTACTTTTAGAGGCGTTTCATACAAAAATTATTTTTATACACTTCTTCATAGCAAAACCAGGCAAAAAACGTTGTGACAATTACATTTTCCATATTTAATCACCATAAAGTCCACATTTTAGGGCTATTCATTTTAAGGATGGGATATTATTTAGGGTATAAAAAGATCCTCACAGCGGATTGTAGCCTTCTCATATGTTTTTATAAAATTTTATTTTATTATGTCATAGCAAAGCAACGTCTGTCGGGTCAGCTATTTATAAATAAAGCGTTGTACAGCCTATACAGGACCAAAACCATGCTTCTGCCATGCGTGAGATTGTATTATATTTGAGACAGAATGAATAATGGGTACCCAGCTTTAAGATGAAGTTGGTCAAGATTTGACTTAGGGACCCTTTATTTAGTAGTCCGGGGCTCTAACTACTACTATTTTCGTATTCTTGGGTTATTGTCAAAATTTTGCATTGAAATAAATTTATTATTCTGTTTTTAAACCCGGACCTTGTCCAAAATTAAAAAAAATATCCAAATCGATCATAAAAAAAACACAATAACTAAGATATGGGATTGGTTTGGAATATATTGCTCTTATATTATACATTTATTTTAGGTCGTTCTGTTTATTAGTACCTAAACAATATTTAAATAAAAGGAAATCATTTTAAATTATTAAAACCAATGAATTTTTTTTTTAATTTGTCATTTACCCCGGCTGATTCATGTTTGTTGTTATTTTATCCAGTTTGATAGGTTCGATGTCGGTGATTAAACTTCATTTAGCTAATTTTGGGTTTTATATATTTTTTTGCATAACATATGTAATAAAAATACGCATCGTTTTCAAAATGTTGTTAGAGTTATTTGTAACTCTTACTCATAATGTTATATCTACCCATTTAACGTGACGATACCCATTAATTTCATAAATATTAACCTAAACATTACAAGGCCTTGTTGCAGGGACATTGCTATCTCGGTATCCATGGCCCGCAATTCTCACAAGGAACCTTTTAAAAAAACCTTTGAAGACTATTCAAATCAATTTTTAGTCTGGCAACTAGTCATGGAACCCAATATCATTGCTTCATTCGTTCGTCTACATCCATCTACTTCTAATATCCGTTATTACCTACCATTAGTTGGTCTCGCCTTTAAACTGCTATTGGTGACTAGACCCTTCTCCAAAACTAATGTTGATCAACGATGTGGAAATGTAAGACTTGTATATATTTGCGCATCCACAAAAATATGTATCCAGGCTGATATCATACCCAACGCTATTTCAAAAGTGGCGAGACGTAACCATAAAGCACTACAATCTGGTCTAGAAAAACAGTAATTAATGATTACGGGACCTAATAAAAAAGAAACAATATACATTCCACCACACACCTCAAAAACAGTCCGTATTCCAAACATTTTAGTGGAACACCGCATAAGACAAAGAGACCCATAAAGGAAGTTTACTAAAACAATTGTTATCCTTTTATCCTAGAACAATGTAATCGCATGTAAAATAAACAAAGACTGGGTGCCAGTGCTTGCCAACGTCCTTGTGTCTGCGCAATAAACAGCCGCCTTGGACATCCCATTCGCAAAGGATGTAGGTATACGAATGTGGCTGGCGCAGTTGGTTTCTACATCTACCTCATTTGTTGTTGTACCAACCGCGCTTTACTTTCTCGCAGTTGTGTGAATTATCGAAGCTACATTTACAATATTGGAAAACTGGACAACCTTTGTAATGTTTATGCAAATACCTACCTATGATTGGTGCCGGCAAAATGACTTGCTTTTTTTTTTTTAATGTTATGAGTATACTCGTATACTAGTGAAACAATTTTTAACTAAAGGACATCATATTTACTAGACGTCGTAGAGAACATCACGATTGTTGAGAGGTGAACGACACAAGATTTCATCGCCGTCGCACGCTAGAGTCTAACACTATATGCAAGTGATAGCAATGACCACCCAGTGCGTGTTAATAGTCGGTGAATTAGAAAGATTTTCTTACCGTATTTTTGTAATCCATTGAGTACCATCAACCGTCAGACAAGCACCTCCATTACCATCGGAATAAAATATACTCAACGACTGTTGAGCACACCTTTTTGTAAACGATCGAATTGTTGTTGTATCACACACCCGAATATTGGTCAAGAATAATATTACCAAAGCCCGTCAGTGGTCATCATCACCAACATACAATCAAAACAATAAAGTCTCGATTGCCGAACCAAGCAACAGGTATTAAGCGCCACAGAGGAGTGCACATCTCAGAAGCATCTTTGAAATCGCTGCAGTTTGCACCCAGGCACCACAACACAACGAACGTTCAGATTCAGAAGCAGTTATGTGTTCCACGATATGAGGTTCTTTCGAAAGGTTATCATCACCATCTTACGTATTGTCTTAGGTGGCGTGGTTGCGTACTGGTACTCCATGTTCAGATAGAAGATTTCTATATTCTCCATCACCTCGATGACGACGATGATGACGACGACGCCGAATCTGATGTCTTAGCTCCTCTTCAAACGGGGACTACATCTCCTCTTGTTGAGTTAGACGTTAAGAGCTTTTGTGGCGTTTTTGGATACTTCATCATGTGATGATTTATTAATATGAATGTACCTATGAGCGTGTACATTTGCATGTCGTTCTCAAGGGTCAAATGTATACAGAGACATTTCGATAATTTTTGAATCTCTCACTTCAATTCAGTTAAAGTGCCAATTTGATTGTGAACATTCCCAACTCTCCGGTACACTGAAAACGGGTTTATGAAACGTACTTATAGTATTTATATAGGGACATAAACATATGTTATTCTACACAGGTTCCGACATGGTGCAAGAATGTAAGTGAATTACAAATAATCCGAGTTTCCAATAACAGTATAGTCCAATAGTCTAATACAATCTGATACATCCGCTCTAAAGCATATCAAAAACATGATTGGCACAACGGAACCTAGACTTAAACTTAAAGGAAAGGAAAGGATTAAACTTAAAGAAAAGGAATAAAGTGGTGATGTGTACTTGATATCCGAAAAACTTGACTTTGATAAATACACTAGGCAACTACAACAAGGCTCGGATCACATAGTTATATTAGCAATTTACATGCTACGTTATCAAACATCCTGATCGGGCCTTACCAGTGTTGTCTAAGGTCAGGAAAGTCCCCAACTGATTAAATCTTCACACTTGAAGTTGATTTCTCATACGACAGTAGGTATTGAAAGTATTTGGTATACCGCATAAATTTTCATACTCCATACCAAAATTAGCCAAGATGAGGAATTATCACGTGACTTCAAGAACATTCCTGAAAGAAATGTGCAGAACTCCCCAGCGAAGAGCAGATGAACAATGTTCTATAAATCTGTTCAACTTGATCATACGGTCATGGCACATTATCATGATTTTGACCACGATAAATTACTCAATAAGAATACCAAGCAAAGGCGAATGGTTGTCAAACAATGTGGTAGCACTGAAATAGTAGTTCATACCGATGGGTATACCATGGGTTCAACCACAGATCCATACCATACTCGAAGCTGCCGAATCGGTTAAAGTATTAAACTTATCACAAAGGATATTTCCTCTTGCAGACGAGCTAGCCAGACTATATGGGATCGTTTAGCTGTATCACCAAAGACTTATGGCCGGAATTAAGCGGTATCAAATTAAAAAAAACTTATAGCATCTATTTCTATAGCGGTGAGAGTGATAACAGGTCACAATCTGTTAAATAAGCACTCCCGTAAAATCAGACTTACTGACACATACCACCTATGCAGAAAATTCGGTGATCCAGACGTCATGGAGGAAATCCCTCACCCACTGTCTCACTGCCCCGCGATCTGCAACAGCCGTAGCGAACTCTTTGCCAGCTTCTACTACGAGGACCTTACGGAGCTAGCAACAGTCCATATAGCACAGACCGCCCAATTATTCTGTAAATCAGGATGGAGCAATTATCTTTTTGAAGCAGATGGAACAGCACAAACCATATAAGTATCACTCTTTACGCTTACACAACATTCTTTTTCGGTTACCAAATTCCTCAACAAAGGGTATCAATATGCGTCCACGTAGCGTCAACAGCCCCATAGAACCTGAACCTAATCATAATTCATAAGGCGGTGGGGATACTTACATCATTGGTAGAACTGAACGAAATGTCAAAGCCAATGTAGCGCCACTAAAGTAAGTTAGTCAAAATAGTTTGCGAGAAATTTCAAAAACTTCTCTGAATATAAAACCAAGAACGTTGATGTAAATAAATTCAACGATTTAGCCTTCAGCTTATTGCACAGAGTGACATATAGGGATAGACTCGCCAGACCCCCTTTCTCGGATTTGTCTTACTCTTAGTTTTGATTAATATATTAATTATTTCTAAATTTTCTTATTAAGATTATTCTTCATTAAAATCGTGGATTGAAAAATAAATGGGAAATTTATATGAGAGTCAAAAATCTTTCTTCCAAAAAGAATAATACTATAAAAACTGAACCACCTAAACATACAATGTGCATGGTAGATACTTATTACAGCCACTTAGTATAGGAACTTCTCAGGAATTGGTGCAGACACATGAATAACCTTAGTTATGACTTTGATTATGAATCACCTTTATATACTATACTGATATAACCCAGTAAGGGTCTCGTTTCGAAACCTGAAGATGCCTTATCTTTTGCGGGATCGGTAAACAGTCGCTATTTACTCGAGATAACAACTATAATTGAAACTGAAGCTACACGCCAGAATGAAAGAAGTTCTTTTTCTTCGTTTTTATCTGAAAACAAATAATCGAAATTTACATATAAGTCTATCTTATGTACGAGTACCTATACGGTACTGCGAGCCAGTGTGTGTGTTTCCGATTGCTATCTTAAACGTACCCATAAATTCGTGACTATATCTCGGTCGTGCCAATTCAATAAACGCTATAAATACGAAGACCAGGGTTAGGCGACAGAAGATACGAGTTACTTTTTGTAATGTGAAAGAAAATTCGTCTGTCGGTCACCCATTATGTTCTGTTTTCACATTTTTGCTACAAAATGTAACATGGGAGTGCTAATTGCTGGTTCATTTTATCAAATTAACAACTCCAATTTCTCATGAGTATCTGTAAACTTTGGATTCATCGTTTTCAATTTAACAGTGTAAATTGAATTTAATTGGAATTTAATAATTTTGTTTGCTTGAGTGCGAAAGAAATTTATTTTTATCAAACGGTTAAATATTCTAACCAATAAAAAAGCTTCGAAATTGGTGCACGTGTCCAAGTTTATGTAATCAAAATGACTTGTTTTTGTTTTTAATTGTTTATCAAAAGATGCTAGGCGATTATTTCTATTATATATACTATAAATTTTAGTATCTTACACTTCCTCAGTTTATCTATTAGTTTATAGGTGTGGGCAGGAACTCCGAGCAGAAATTAGAGGAATTTTCGAAAGGATTTTTATTAAATGACAATGACTTCAATGGCAACGCATGCATGCACTTTCATCAGAATGGGGCTACGGATTACGTTGAAAAAAATACCACCAATAGTAAAATCTAAATTCTGACAGACTCTGACAAAACAATGACCTGCCAATTGATCACCAAGATCTTGTGATGAACCGATCCATCTAGCTGTTCGAAGGAAGATTTAGAAGTCAGCGTACTAGTTATTGTAGATATAAGGTCCAATGTTTTGAAAAAATCCCACTGGTTGTGCTTGGTGATGGTGACTGACATCTTTTACCTTTTAAACAAACAAAAAATTGTTTTTATACAAATGTAGTATTGCGTATTTATAGTAAAATTTGCCTTAAATATTGGATTCCTCTATTTTATGCATAATTACAAATTGGGACATAATACTTTTTATATTACTAATCGGAAATGGTTAATCAATATTTTGTTACTATTTTCAGATCAGAAATCAAGATGCCTCATTAATGACAATCTGGACAGATAGCCATCAGCAAATAAGTACTTCCATTTGACAGATAAGCTGACTGTAAATCAACCAAATCGGCTGGTTGCACTGTATCGCGTTCGATAAGGTAATTAAATTAGGACCTTATCGATCAATCCGAATTGTTTTAACTTGTTCAACATTGATTTCATTTGTTTTTGACAGCCACTGTATATACACAGACAATCTTTTTAGCTGATAATGTTAGTGCCGGCAAGAGGTGAGCCAACAGATCTGGTTCCGCTATACGGTTCTCAAATAATTTAAGGTAGGTCGCCACAGTGGTTCTGATAACTAACATATCACCACACTGTACAAATATTGATTACTTTTCCCCCTAATAGATAAAGAATCATATAGGCCTGTTATGAGTGTCGTACAACATGTCAACTGAACAATTATGGATAACGCGAGCAGACATCACTTATTCATATTCACTTAGACTGACGACCGACGCGACGGTTGAGTTCTTTACGCTGTTACACCGTTTGCTGTGGGATATATTCGAAGTGGTGTTACTTAGCGATCTGTACAAATGTAATGGGAAGGAATTAATTTCCAATAATGTTCGGTAAGTTATGCAAATTGTGCAAGTCATTCAGCATGGTCTCGTATCTGAAGTTGTTCACGCTGCAACTCGAGTTGTACCGAAAAAAAATTGACCGAATGACTTGCGGAATTTGAGGAAAGGTGTTACCTCTGCAGACCCCTGAAGTACAACACGCGAAGAAGCAAATTATTATATGTTTCAGAATGAACAAATTAAAATTATTAACACATATACTTCTGTTGTTTTGTTTCCTGTGCTTCGATGTGTTTCACTTATTTTGTTTGGTGCACACGTCCACAGTTTTGACTTTCGTTTGAGGATTGGTGTTAACAAATTATAGGTAGGTATGGATTGTATGAGAACAAAGAAAGCGGCTAGATTGATGTGTCTTTGGGATATTAATCCGGTAGTACGGGTATTCATTTTCAAGACAGATAGTGGCTACGACGAAAAATTAAATAATTAACACCTTCAATTGGGAATGGTTTTTCTCTCCGTATTTCATGGGAATGAATTTTTTTTGTTCGAAATATTTTATGTGTGACAATTAAGAACTTTTGTGTGAAAGTCTACTGATGAGCTACGCCCTCAGATGTGGAGAATATATTGAGCACTTGATTAGTTGCTTAGTTGTTAAGAATACTAAAAACGAAAAACTTTTAAATTTAGTTCCAATATTTATATGCAAATATACTCAGGCGAAAATATAAAACAAATATCTATATGACAAAGTTACAATCCGTTGTAAGGCTAAATTGTTCCATATTTAATTATAAAGAGTATCTCTAAGTACAGTAAAGGTAATCATTTAAAGAAATATGCATTTAAATTGTAAACCTTTTTTATTATTATTAGTTATTAATAAGGAAAAATAACGTTTGTGATAAGGCTTAGTTATCGGATATAGACTCAGGATTTTCCCATACGGCACCCTTTTCCATACGATTTTGGATAACAAAAAATTAGTGAATATATTACATACATTGAATATATTTGATGACATTTAGCAGATACATATACCACTGGAACTATACACCACTGGATTATATACCACTGGAACTGGTCAGTATGCGCAAGATGATGTTAAATAATTCGTACTGCTCCATCAACTCGAAACCAAAACATTCGGTACCAGAAAGGGATCTGACAGGGTTATTTTCACAAAAATCTTGACAAGAACTACTGGCAGCTAAGGATATCGACAACAATGGTCAGATTCCACTCAAGTGCGTTTTTAAAATAATTTATACCTAACGCCGCGTTTGTGGTTATTTAAACTAAAGCAGCGAAAATAAGCTAAACCCATTTTTGCTGCTTGCGTTTAAATACACAGACACACTACATCAATCAACCGGACAAAACGTCACAATCGATAGATACTAGTAGAAAATGACCGTGTTCAGGAACTCAGATGGTATCTAAATAGTAGGGTAAGGTTATTTCGAACGCAGAATCGTACTTTAGTAGTCAGGTAAATGTCAAACCAACATTGTTTTGCAATTTAATGTTCTTTTTATGCTTTACGCGTAAAGGTATGCAAGATTTGGCACATAGTTTGTAATTTAAATTGAAAGATTTATTATTAATACTATTATTATTATTATTATTACAAACTTTATTTGCCGTTAAAAAACTTTTTTACAAACTTCGATTATTTAATAAAATCTTATGTCATAATCTACTTACTTACATGCTTAAGTGGCGCTACAGTCCGGAATGAACCTGGGCCTCAACCAACATGCCTCTCCAATTAGCCCGGTCCTTAGCTAACTGCCTCCAGTTGCGCACTCCAAGTTGGTTGAGGTCGGTTTCTACTTGTGCGCGCCACTTAAGGCGAGGTCTTCCTCTCCGAGTCTGGCTGGGAATCGATGACTCTGCAAGCCGGACTATTGGTGTCCATTCGTTCTACATGTCCTATCCATCTTAAACGTCCAATGCGGAGTTTTTTGACCAGGGTCATGTCGCTGTACAGCTCGTATAGTTCTTGGTTGAATCTTCGTCTCCATAGCCCGTCAACGCAAACAGGACCAAAGATTTTTCAAAGAATTTTCCTCTCAAATCGACCAATGATTTCTTCATCCGCTTTTGAGACGGTCCATGCTTCAGCGCCGTAGAGCAGGACTGGGATGATCAGGGTCTTATATAAGATCTCCTTAGTAGTTCGAGTAATGGCTTTACTACTGAATTGCCTTCTTAGCCAGAAGAAACAGCGGTTGGCAAGAGTAATTCTTCGTTTAATTTCTGACGAGATGTTGTTGTCAGGGTTAATAGCGGAACCTAGAAAGATAAAGACCCGTACTACCTCAAAGTTATATCTGTCAGTGGTGACGTTCTGTCCAATTCGTCGATGTTGTGTGTCCTTTCATGTTGACAGCATATACTTCGTCTTGCCCTCATTTACTGCTAAACCTATTTTTGCCATCACGTTGGGTCCTACCAATGATGCCAATATCGTCGGCGTATGTTTATAGTTGTACAGATTTTGGAAAATTGTGCCTCTGGTGTTGGCTCGTGAGTTTTGCACAATCCTCTCAAGAATCAGATTGAAGATGTCACATGACAGCGCATCGCCTAGCCTAAATCCTTTTTTGGTATCGAATGTGTCAGTGAGGTCGTTTCCGACCCTGATGGAGCAGCAAGAATTTTCCATCGTCATCGTACGCAAACGGACGAGTTTGGGCGGTACACCAAAACTAGACATGGCTCTGTATAGTTCTTCTGTATAAATGCTGTCGTATGCGGCTTTGAAATCGATGAATAGGTGGTGGGTATCGATTTGGACTTCTTGCGTTTTTTCCAGGATCTGCCGAAGTGTGAAGATTTGATCGGTTGTGGACTTTCCTGGCCTAAAACCACACTGATAAGCGCCGATCAGGTTGTTGGTAAACGGTTTCAGGCGTTCACATATTACGGCAAATAGAATTTTGTATGCGATGTTAAGGAGACTTATGCCTCTGTAGTTGGCGCAGTTTAGAGGGTCTCCTTTTTTTGTGGATCGGGCAAACGATGCTGAGGTTCCATTCTTCAGGCATACTTTCTTCCGACCAGATTCGGCTTATGAGTTGGTGGATGTTACTTACCAAGTCATCTCCGCCGGCTTTATAAAGCTCGGCGGGAAGGCCGTCATTTCCGGCAGCCTTATTAAGCTTCAGTTTAGATATTGCTATCCTCACTTCACTCAGGCCGGGTGGTTGGCAGCTTTCGCTGTCGTTGCCAATATTGAATGGTTCGTTCTGCCTGACAGCGGAATGTTGTTCGTCATCGCCGTTTAACAGTCTGCAGAAGTGGTTCTTCCATATCCTCAGCATAGATTGTGTCTCAACTACGATATTTCCTTTTTCATCTCGACAGGATTCTGTTCGAGCCTTGTATCCTTGGCTTTGACGTTTTACACTTTGGTAAAACTTGCGAACATCTTTCCTGGAGCGGCACCTCTCTATATCCTCGATCGCGCGCTTTTCTTCCTCTTTTTTCTTCTTTCTAAAAACCCGGTGTTCTTCCCTTCTTCTCTGCCTATGGAGCTCAACGGCAGCTCTCGTCTTCACCTGCAGCTTAGCCTTGTAGGCCTCGTTCTTGGCTGCGAGCATCTGTCGGCATTCCTCATCTTGCTGGTAGGGGTTTCTTGCTGGTAGGCGCGAAAAGCCTAGCACATCAGTTGCGGCTGATCTAATGATGTCATAATCTATGCTAAAAAAAAAAAAAATAATGCATAGTTTGAATAAATAGTCAGTAAAAGAAAATGTGTTCAAAATTTTATGATCTGGCGAAAGCCTCCCCCAATACTGCCCATAACTCCCTGTCTTTTGCGTCGTTGTACCGATTTCTTCTATGGTGAGTGGATCATTATTTTTGACATTATATTACTGTTAATGGTTGGTGCGTTGGCTACCAATGGACTTCCTGGACAAACATACGGATATCGAACTCCAACAATCTGTAGGTTTCAGCTAGGACAGGAAGATTAAGGTTTGCATAACCACTAGCCCAAATTTGTTCACAATAAATTCCACAGACGACAGAAAACAGACAGATTCTCTTCTGGGTGGTGGTATGTATCCAGTAGTTGTTGAATCGCACTACGTTTTTTCATTATGGATAATTCAAAGGAGATGGCTAATTTAAAAGGAGCTTTCTGAAACACTTTTATTACACAGATAAAAGTGATTCAGGAAAGGTCATTCAGAACTTTAAACTGGAAATCTTTGCATCACTGAAAAAAAGTCTGAGGTAGAGAATGGTAGATATTCCAATCGTTGTATTAAGGCATCTAGTAATAGAAGCAGTAGTTATTGTAACTACTCTGTTTAACAAAACGCTAAATAATATATATTATCCCGACCATTGGAAAACATGGCGAAACGAAACCTTTTTTTGTAGAGTTTGCATGTGAATGAGTCCTTTTTAATGCTCAGAAAAACAATTTGGACGTTGCCTCTAAGTGAGTAGGCAAAAAAGTCCATGGCTCCGTGCTTTCTCACAACCTAACGGCGAATTTGAGAAAAGCTTTTCTTGACAATTGATACTACTCGGATGATTTGTAAGATCATCACGAGAGGAGGGCCAGTAAAAAATCATTTGGGTGTTGCTACGGCTGGGAATCGAACACAGACCTTCTTCGCGGTAGTTCATCTCTCTAACCATAGCGCCACTGAGCCCGTATTTCAGTACCTTACGTGTAGTGCAAATTTGCCAAAAAAATCAAGAGTAAACAACATCAAGCTTACCAAATTGCCGTTCCGAATCTGCGTTTAAGTGAATGCCACATTCCTTCTACGAATAATAGAATGCGATGCGCTTGCACACTTAGACCCTAAAGGTCCGTTGTGGTACCACGTAGATAGGTTTGAAATCCGTAATACCTAATGCCTATTATTTAAAATTTAAAGATTTTTCCGCTGAATGCTATAAACGACAAGTAATATTTCAGTTCCATTCCAGTTCAGATCAGTTTTGTTTTCCAATTATGCTTTTCAATATTTAGCCCTTAGTCGAACGTACAAAAAGCAGTTAAGAGGCAAACCTAGATCCCAGCCTCTTCGATATAGATGACTAAGAAGAAGCAAGATACTCGCATTTTTATTGTCCTTTGAGCCAAGAAAAAGCAAAAATAATCATTCACACAATATTGTTTGTTTCTTACTTTTATTTGCTACTGGTTCACTGTTAATATAAAGAATCCATTACTTCTGATTTTTATTAGATGTAACGCCGCCGCCGCAATCGTGATCATCGTCGTCATGGAAGCGCAAGTGTTGTCGTGTCGGGTACAAGAGTCATTTGTAAAAACGTTCATTGGCATTGACGTGATGTATTCCAATGGACACTGCTGTCAGCTATACATCCCGGGAACTCTCCAGATCATTCACAGAGTCCGCTGAATGCTGTATTTATATATTTTTTTTGTGAGAATGACAGCTATAAAGTACCCAAAAAGGTGCTAATAAAGAGACGGGCGATGGAGTATACTTGATGGCTTTATCATGCCGCTGTAGGCTAAGATTGATATGGTGCCGTACCATTGTATCCATCATTTGATTAGATGTCCTGGGACAACTCCGAGTAAGTGTATTTTCGTGTGTTTTTTTTCCGGTAGCTGCATTTATGTGGATTTCTCGGCTCTCTTGAACAGAAGTTTAAATTAATTGCCACCCATTTGTAGTTTTATTGTGGTGGCTTCCTGTAAAGCGATTGTCAGGGCTGCGTGAAATGTTTTTATGATGGAAGATATCGACAGGTACGTGGGCAGGTAACTCATATACTCTGGCGTGGGCTATATAACATACACCTTCAAGTGGGATAAATGATGTCGGCGAGTGTTTCATCTGCAAGACATGTGGTCGACGCAGTACTGCCGAAGTGTGTAAAAATAAATACTCCGCAGCAACAAATTGTCTTTTTCTCGTTGACTAATATTGTGTACGCTTGAGAGGAATAATGATGAGGTAAACATGTTCCAAATTAAAAAAAAAACAGGTGAACATATATGAGATACGACTGCGCATACATCGTTTGTAGTTTTAATTTGTATCTAAATTCCACATAGGTATTGTTGTAGTCGAACTGTTTTGCTTAGGGAAACTGGACTACCGTTGTATTGATTTTATTTTGCTCGTGCATAACTTGAAATTAAGTGGTCTATGACACGCGCACAGTCTTCCTGAATGATGTTCTATCTACAAACCATTGTGGTCGTTTTCTTGATAAGGTTCCCATCATTACAAAATCACGTGCATCGGCAGTTGTCACGAGACATGCATAGGAAGGTTTTACTACAGTACCTAGGTATAAAACTTGAATGGGCATAATTGCATAATTTTAACTGAAATTTCATGAAGAAAAATTGTAATGAGTTTGAATAATTTATATTTATATTTTATCGTGTGCAGGACGTACTCATCAATGGGTGATTAGAATTAGTCCTGAATTTGAATGTAATTGCGCTACATTATAGTTTGTGAACATGCGTCTCTATATTTACTGCAAATGTATATTATGTGAAGCATGTTATTCGTATCTGTAGTAAATTTATTTCAGAAAAGAGAGAAGATTACAATTCGCACTTCAATCATCCTGAAAATAAAAATCACCAAAAAGTGAATGCTTAAAATATAAACACCCGCAAAAAGAGAGCGTGGCTAAAAACTCTACATAGATGAAATTTAGAACATTAAATTGTCTAAATATTTATTTCAGGAACTTTTGCGATTTCCTTATGTATAGCATATACAAAATATTTAGTTATTCTAGCTTAATGTCATTGTCATTGTGGAATGATTTTTGTTACTCTTAATTTTTATATAATTTTGTATTCAACTAAAAATAAAATAAATAAAATTGGAAACAAAATTAAAAGTGAACTAATTTTATGTAAGAGCAAAGGAAATACCGAAAATAATGAATGTGTTTATTAAAGTTATTTTATGAGATGAAAGTGTATCTGAATGTAAATGAACGCAGTATTTCTGAACTATTAACTGGTTAACATATTCAAATATTAAATATTTTTGTAAATACCTTCGCTAAAGCTCATCTAATAAAATAGAGATTAATTTTTTTATTTTCATTTTTTTATTCAGTCAATCTGTCCGTTTATGAGAACCATTATATGTTTTTAGCATATAATTGGGATATCAGTCGTTTTCCAAAATTCTGTTATGTGCATTTTGTCCCAAAAAATGCTTATACTATTTAATTTAGATAGCTACTTCTTAAATATTAGCTATTCATTTTGATCAACATCATTAAAGACATTTTCGAGATGATTTGCATTTTATATTCTTCCGTTAAAATCTTTACAACACGCATACCCGTAATTGTTGTTAATTCGACTGAGTAGTTTGGGATCCAGTATTAATTATAGACTCAGGACTCCTGACTCGAGACGGAAATATATATTTTTAAAAACCTAGTTATTCTACTTGGGGTACTTAAAAAATAAGAATTTGTGGAAATCTCAGCTTCGAATAATGGAGAAGAAGCGATGCAGGACTTGGATCGGGACTGAGGCATGATAGATAATATATAACTATATATTCTTAAAGTAACATATTTTTTAGGAAATAGCGAAAAGAAACTATTTGACTTTTTATTATGATTATCAGAATTTTTAACACTGAATTTAAAGCAAATTATTGAAGGCGTTCATGCAACCTAAAATTGTGGTTTTCCCTTATTGTACAAAATTGAAAATGAAAGAGACTTTTAGGCTAAAACTTGTTATAAGAGGATTACAGATGTCTTTAGCAACATTGGTTTCCAATTTCGTTCAACTAGGCAATTTAGTTGTTGGTACTATTATGGCAATTTTAAAATCACCCAGGGCATTAGCACCGCATTAAAACACCGTATCTGTTCCAAATTTTAAAATTTAAAGTCCTATATTTTCGGACTTCTTAAAAATACAAATATACAAACTTTTATCCTTATTCATTTTAATCCCTTATTGTACGGGTGCAATACTTTTTGGATAATCTTGGTACATATCATAATAAATTGGTAGTGGAGGGTAATCTGAACTCGGAGCTTACGAAAGAGGGTGCGAATGATTCTAGACTAGTCTAGTGTACAGCTTCATGAGCAATGTATAACACCCTCATTCTTTGAACTTTTGTGTAAAAATAAAGAAAAACAAAAATCTATTCATTATTCGTAGGTTTAGGCTAATGTTGGTGGTGGTGCGTACTTACATTCTGGAACATCCCTTATATAACGCTTGCTGCGAAGGGGTGATTTTTAGCATTGAAATCACCTGGACTTTTGTTGCCACGTGACTTCTTCATTCTTCAAATAATTTCTGATGTGACACTTTAATTGCAGGTGAGTTGATGCGTTTGTCCAGGTCACACGACCTATCGGACACCCTCCAATAAATAAATAGTCATTACATTACAATTTAACTCATGAATACAATAGGATGCGTTTACTCATGATGGCGGTAGGTATACTTAAAGTGACTTTTTTTATTCGATACATGTCGACCAGAATAGAGGTATCTACAATAACCAGTGTGTGAAAATTTTACCTAATCGTGGTTCGTGGGTGAGTGATAATGATGATGACCCTCTGACAATGTCGAATTAATATAGGATTTCGCCCCTGTTTCGTATTGCATTTTTAATTTAACGCCGAAGGGTAAAATGATCAAGATTTGTTAATGTTGCGTGAATAAGGAGCATGTCCAATGCTTTCCGTCATCAATGAAACATACGCTTCTCATATTTATTATTAAATAAATTAAACATGTCACATACTAACGGTGGGTCCTTAACAAAAGCTTAAATTTGATTTCGCCCTCAAAAAAAATTAGACATACAAATTTATAGATTTACAATTGTTGTAGGGTCATTATCTGTGTAAACAAAATAATATAGTTCACTAAATGGTGTTTAATATGGAAATCTTTTATTGTAGATTAAGAAACACTTTTTGTTTTGTGGTGACTCCTAAATATTTTCTAAAATAAATTGATTAGACAAAAGTTTTACCATAATAGCTCAAATTTATTAATACGTATGTTCAGTAAGTATATTAATCCTATGTCGTGATGTGTAGTGTGACAACATGCCGGCACGGGGTAGCTGAGCTACAGATGCAAGATATGTTCGAGCATGCCATATTATCGTGCATATTTACCGTTACCAATTTGCGTCAAAGAAAGAAATCCGTTTAATATTCTAGCTTAGATACCAATTTAAAAAATGAATCGAAATTGAGCGATCTGTCGATGGATAATAACAAAAAACATTCAAATAATTTATCAGTCATTGTCTTTGAGCGGATCAGCGCCAGCGCCAGCGGTTCGATGGTTCTTGCGGTAAACTGCAGCGGCACAGATGGGAGTGGAAGAATTTCCAAGATGAAGTCAACGGTTGCATCTACAGTGGTAGTCAGGATGGATAAAGTAAACCACCCATTTGAGCTGCTCCGACATGGTTAAGTAAGGCCCCTTGAATAGACATGGCGGCGGGAGAGAGAGAGGGTAACGGCAGTGCGCAATCCCGTAATGGATACTGATGACCCCATCTTCTAGGGGTATCTAGAACTCTGACTCTGCTTAGATAAAAATCGTTAGAGCTGTTTCTGAAAAAATTCGATATTACCGTTTATAACAGATGTCATAAGTTTTAGCCCTATAATGCTATCAGTTACTTGCGCAGATCGACAGGCGTTGGGTGCAATGTCCAAGTGGTCAGTGGGTTGGCCGAATAAGCGCAGGGATACTGCCTTAAGTCCCTAAAGTAACAACATCATAGTTATCTTCGTGGTCCCAACTCTTCCAACTGTCATGAAAAGCTGTCCTCTTCTTTATGGCAAATAATAACATAAGGTCCTGTATAGGTGTATTGCTTTAGTACCAAAGATTATTTTAGGTTTTGGAAGTTCACGAACGTTGCATCATACGGCCCAAATTTGATCTCAGTGTACCGCAGAACTGGCAGTAAGTGTATCAAGGGTGAAACTAACTTGCGAAGCAGCTTTTTTACTCGATAAGATCGTCGATAAAATCTTGCACCCACACTCAATTGCTACATGGGGCCTGTATCACGAATCAACAAGTATTGTACAAGAAGTAATTTTTAACTTATAACTAGAGTTTTTGTACGCATAAACTGTAGTTATAAGTTAAAATTTAGTTCCTGTACAATACTTGTTGTTTTGTGGTATAGGCCCCTGATGTCATATCAATTGCAATTGTTTAAAAATTATTGATTTTGTCTTTATTAGCCTTCGATCTGCCAACTTTCAAGTAGATCAAGTAAAGTGATTACTAAGTAGTTCTGCAGCGGAATATCGGGGCCACCATTGATTTTTTCCAAAACCCATATTTTACGATTAGAATATTAATTTTTGTCGACAAGTAATTATTTGTGTATAGCTACATAACTTCGACCTGACCATGGGTGGCTTTTCTGCCTCAAGTGGCTCATAGAATAATCATAGCGACGCATCAGGTCTACACCCATTGGGAAAGACCTTAATGACCAATCATTAGAAAAGACATGTACGTGGGAAAAGCTTTTTGTTTTGATTTAAAATGTATACATTACTTTGTTTTATCATAGAGAATTTTATTTAATTAAATTATTTTCCAATTGCACGTGACCCACTGAAAAAAATAACCACAATGCAATAACATTGTAATTGACCTGGGGGTGGTGCAGAAATTTCCCCCAATCAATCACTTTCTGTTCCTTATAAAGGAACTCATTGTTTAACAGGCAATAAGGACGAAAACACCCTCTTACAGACTTTAATAAAAAGGGTGGTTGATAAACAGGCGCGCACCAACGTTCACGTTAAGTACCTACCAGTTTGTTAAGCTCAAATGAACACACAAATCAGCATGAGCAACTGCGAGTATTAACAAGAAATGAGGAAAAATGAAAAGTAATTATTTCGCATAAACGCAGGACACATGCGAGTTTTCAAGTAGCTTGATGCGGCGTGCTATTGCGTCTGGGATTTAACCTCAAGTGAGTGAGAACTTTCTTTGCGTTTATTTTTGTTGTTGCATGTGGATTCGATCTAAGGAGGGTGAACTTAGCTTGGAGGTTTTTACACATGAATGGACTTATTTATCACTATCAGCTTGGAAAAACTATAGACTCTTCAACACAAAAAAAAGAAAGTGTTACATGGTAACATTGTTTTTAGAAAGAAAAAAATTATAACTGAATTTAATTTTTACATTCAAGAAAAAATATTCTGCTATATCACACATTGTCTATCTACTCTGTGGTAGGTATAATTTTCCCATATTAACGTCAACCTGCTGCTCTACCCACCCGTCAATGAAATCCCTTGAGTGGTTGCCTTTTCCTATTGCAATATCCTTTAAAAGAAGTCGTTTGAGATAAACTTTGATTGTATTCATACTCCAAGGAATATTGCTTCAGGCTAGCACACAACTTTGCTTTAAGGGTGCTACCATTCGGATGTGATGAAAAGTGGTGAGTTTTTTAATATCATCAAGGACCTGCGTAATGCCGGGCATGAAATAATAAAAGCACTTGTTTTCTAACAAATATGTACCGGATAATAGTCATCAAAACATCCCCAAGGGCTAAATCTTCTTTTGATTTCAATCTTTTATTGAAGGCACAAATTTGGGGTGATGAATGTGGATTTCGTTTTATATGCACAGTCTCACGCTGTTAAGCTATGCGTATAAGCGATTTTGAAAAAAAAAAAAACATCCTAGGTGTTCTATAAACTGGGATATTATAAATGTGGAATGACTTTATGCATGCTCGTATTCGGATATGTTAATTTAATAAGATTCTTACAATACAGCAAACATATATAGATATTAATACTTAAAAAAATCGTAGGTATACTTTTGCCTTTGGCACGTGACATTACATTTGTTTACATTATTTGATATTAAATTATGTTTCTTTTATATATTATTTTTTTCATAATTATAGTTTTGCTACATGTTCGTAATTTCCTAAGGCTTATTTTAAAATCGAATACAAAATAGAGTGTCCGCGCTCTGAGAGGGTCAAGTCTGTCATTCAAATGCTCTACAGAGACGTAGGACAATGTCCGACTTTGTGGGGATTTTTGCTTTGAAGACGGAATGGGATAGGGTATTTATTGATTCGCACAGCATATTGTAGATTTTCAGAAGCATAACGATTCACTGTATATTTACACTACTTAAAATACTGTTCGTCAGAATGACATTCGACGCCATTTGTAAAATCTATGACATTTATATACATTGTGGCAGTTAATAATAATTATAAATGGATTGTCACAACATATTGTTAAGACAGTTTATCAGAATCTTGTATGGTTTGACCAAAAACAACATTTTAGTGTATGAAAAGCAGGAGTTGGTTAAAATTAAAAAAAAAAATTTGCATCAAAAATGGGTTCGAAATGCTTAAAATTTTTTTTTACCGAAAAACGTTTTTTTTACTGAAAACCCCCTCGAAAATATAGACAAAATATAGATATTCAGGTTGACTACATCGATCCATATACTTTGAGGTATATCTAGCGAAATTATTTTTCTACTAATATACCCCTAGGGAAAAAGTTTTAATAACCCACCTTAGCTATATAGCGTAGTAGTGCAGTGGCTAGTGCAAAATACTGCCGCTGAGCTTATTTTCCCAGTCAATTTATCCGACCCTAGCTCTAGAAATGTTTACCTCAACTCAGTCGTCCCGCACTAAAAAGCCAAACATGTGAATGTTTTTTTTTGAAAATCTATACGACGACTTTCTACAGTACAGAACAAAATTTCTGATGGACTAAACGGTTCGTCGTAAGGGAAAATTAACAGGTAGATTAAACATTTAGAACAGCCTGCATTCAATAATTATTTTGTATTTTAAAGGCACTCATAGTCTCCTGTTGTGTCAACTCATAAACTCCCATGCGCACTTGTTTTTCTTAAAAAAAATTCATGTGAGAGAACAAGTATAAAAACAATGAGAAGGCACTGTGTGGATCGTTTTATGCCATATCCCATTCCATCCTTTAAATTAATATCCCTTAAATGTGGAATTTATGGCAAAGATATATTGAAATTGAAATTGTCGCAACATATTGTTCAGACAGTATATCAAAATCTTGTATGGTTTGACCAAAAACAACGTTTTTCTCCTGCATATGGTATGGCGTAGGGTATTGACATTGACATTACAGTAATTCGCACATGAATGCATCGAACTACAGACACATAACAGCACTGCCGACTGAGGCCATCGGCTGGGACAGATGAAGACATTAATACAACAGAGAGAGACAGATAGACACATAGAAGGAAAGACATATAACATAAACCTAAGTGGCACAGAGGAGGAGACATAGATTTATATTGTCTCATATTATCGCACAGGTGGCCTCAGATAAGCTGGCAATTTTCGTAGAAAACAAATGCTGCCGAAGCTGGGGCTTGAACCCGCAGCGTTTGGCTTAGCAGTCAACTACGCATTCCTCTGAGCCATGGCCACCTGCGGCGTAGGGTATAAAAATGGTTTTTGTATGAAAATGCCTCCAAAAAGTAAGCGTGGGTAAAACTGATGTGTCGAAGAAATTTTCGTGTTACCAAAAACCACTATTTTGCATCCAATTTTTTTCGAAATGTGTAAAATTTTACCGAAAAATGTTTTTTTTACGCAAAATTCCCCCAAAAAGTGGGCGTGGCAAAAAACTTAGTACAGTCCAAATATAGACATTAGGATTGTCTAGATATATTCTTCAGACACTTTTTCAAAATCTCTAACGGTTTGGCCTAAAATAAGGTTTTTCTACAAAAAAAGGGGCGTGGCAGTAGACGGATTTCTAAAAGTTTAACATTTGCTTGAACAGCACGTATCTACAAGGATCACATGTACCAAATTTCATTATCCTAGCTCAAAATTTAAGGCCCAAAAACCGGTTACCTACAGAAGGACGGACAGAGACTATGTTAGGATAGGGTATAATAACATATGAGAAGGCTACAATCCACTGTGTGGGTCGTCTTATACCGTCCTTAAAATTAATAGCCCTAAAACGTGGGATTTATGGCGATGAAATATAGAAAATGTCATTGTCACAACATATTGTTCAGACAGTTTATCAAAATCCTGTATTGTTTGACCAAAAACAACGTTTTTCACCTGGTTATGCTATGAGATAGAAATGGTTTTTGTATAAAAAACGCCTCCAAAAAGTGGACGTGGGTTAAAATGATATGTAGATGAAATGTTTATATCAAAATAACAAATAATTTTGCATAAACAATTTTTTGGAAATGATTAAAATTTTACTGAAAAACCTTTTTTTACTAAAAACGCCCTCAAAAAGTAGGCGAGGCGAAAAATCTTATATGGACAAAATATAGATATTCAGGTTAACTACAGTTTTTCAAAATTCCCTACTGTTTGGCCAAAAATAACGTTTTTCTAAAAAATGGGCGGAATTTAAAATTGTTTACACTTGTTTGAACAGCACGTACAAGGATCACTTGCACTAAATTTCATTATCATGGCTCAAATTTTAATTCCCAAAAACCGGTTACCTACAGACGGACGGACAGACGGATAGACATGCTTTATCGACTCAGCTAGCGATTCTGAGTCGATTCTTACAGTTTGAGGTATACCTAGCTCAATTGTTTCTCATTGTTACAAGCTATGATTCAAAACTAATATACACTTATTGGATAGGGTATAATGAATATGACATTTTACTGACCGTGCACAAATGTAATGTATTCATTATTTTTTTCAGTTAAAGTGTATATACTAAAATTATGCGAAAAAAAGGTATTATTTTTAATGGTCTATTGGGAGCAACTTATGGACCTTCATAGCTTTAAATAAAAATATCTTGCAGTTAATAGCCAACATCTACTGAGGCTGGAATTACCCAATTGGAATTACTAGTTTGTTTAGTTGTCTCAAAGTATCTATTTATATATTTTTTTATATTCTTCCTTATCTCACGCAGAGATTCAAATTTTTTGACTCATTTTAGGCTTTCCTACCTGATAGATTTATTTACTTGATAAACATTTAAAACTATTTACGAATGTAATTTTCCTGATAAGAATCGACAACTAGGTAACCCGGCTCAAACTCAGAAATTAAAACCAAAACTCTTTCGGATATATTTGTTACGTATGAAGCTCAGACTCCTAAAAAAATTGACTTGTCTAATTTTATTTTACTTGAAGTTTTTTGACATTATTTTGATCTGAGTGTAATATCCAATATTTCTACAATTTTATCCCGTTATTAAACTATATCTATTATACATGAATATCGTTACGAATTCTATTTCGTGTATTGCTACGTTTGACCCAGTGGACACATAATACAACATCACTCAAGGCGAATGCGCTTTAAAACTTGTAAAAAATCATGATATATAGGTTCCTTTTTATTTGTTTAGGGATACTACTTCTCACCTTTTTAAGACTACTCAGCTGAGCAATTTTACTTAAATTTGATTGATTTCGGAAACCTTTTAGCAAGTAGTCTTGAAATTCAAAGGTACAAAAGCGGTGCGCACCCGCTCACGTGCTTATCGGCGGTGCACATCGAAAAAGGATGTTTATTTGTTTGTTCGTTTGATTTTAAATCAATGTGGGAGGTCTTTGGTATCAAAAAGAACCAGTGTACTATGAAAACAATCCATATACATTGGCTCAACAATGTTTCGAAATGAGGAAGATATACATTTCACTTTTAAATTATCTGATGCTTATTAACTTGTTATGAGTTATCCCTCAGTCTCATTTTTGGTTTGGTGTGATAAACTAGAAATATTTCATTTTTTATGAGTTATCCCTCAGTCTCATTTTTGGTTTGGTGTGATAAACTAGAAATATTTCATGGTGTACTTTCACAAGGGACTCGTATGACACTGGGTAACAGAATCCCCGTTAGGGCATAACACAGGATCTAAATATCCATTAGGAATTGAGATTAAAATTCACCAAATAACCGTTGCAAGAAAATTCAACATTTCTGGGAGTTATTCTCTAGCAAATATTTGAACAGTTAAGTGGATGTGATGGATGAGTTGCCCATAAGTCGATGTCCTTTCGTTTAATCCATCAATGACTGATTGAAAGGAATTGAGTATCAATTTCGAACTAAAATATTAAATGTCATACACTAATATGCAAACGCATGTATGTGTATGATATTTATTTCGTTTAGCAAAAATGTACCATCCCAATTTTCGTTAACTCAATGGTTTCAATTTATTATTATATCGAAGTTTATAGTCCTCCGTTATCTTAGAAGGGAGGACTAAAACGAAACAAATATTTCGTTCGTTTTGTTGGATGGTAAATTTACGCTACAGAACAGATATATTTTAGTAAAAAAGTAAAGTTTTAGTTCTTACTTATCATTCTCTAAGATGAGACTATACTGAGATGAAGCATGCAGATTTTTATTGGAACTGGAACTGCTTAGGATATGTATTACATTGTTTGCTTTTTCTATGATAAAAGTAATTTTCTTTTTGTGTTGTTGTTGGTTGGACTATGTGTATATCGGCTGGAACTACAGTTCTTGTAGTTTTTCTGGACATCTGCAGCATCTCTAAACCTGAACAACATCTTTACTAGTGTTTTATTTAGAAGAGGGAGCACGGCTGCAAAAAAGGTATCGTAGTACAAAAGAGATAACTTATTGAAATTAACAAATTGAAATAATTTAAAAATAACTCATTTCGAATTTTCAGATTATATTGGCTTACACAATATTTAAAATTCTGTCATTGGCTTTGAGTATGAAAACGTTTAATGCGAACGCAATTTTTCACTTTTTTTATTCTCACTAGGCTCAAAAACATTTTTATAATCAAATGTCTATTTGATGTGTTGATCAGCCAAATAGAAATTCGGGGCCAAGAATAGGGCTGCCATACTTAAACGACAACTTTTCTAATGATCGATCCGGTTTTGTTATCGTATGGTTCCCCTACTTGTAGTTTAAATGTAAGGTTAAAGCGATGTAGCCACGAAAATTGTTGAACTTTTTTTTTTTAATTGTTTAATCTAATTTTCTGCAATTTTTATCGAAAACGGTTGTCGAATCAATGTTTTATTTATATTTGCTTTGAATATAAAGTCACAACATTTCAGTTTGTGTAGAAGTGGATATAATGAAAAAAAAGCGTTTTGTTTGCAAAAAAAGAAAATGAAATGAAAAAGCGAAAATTTAAACCCCAAATTACAACTGTTTGCATCTAGGTGTTTCAGTTGTACCAAATCACCAATTAGCGATTTTTTACTCATTCATATCCAAGCCTATATAGGTTAAGAAAAAAACACGCCTAATATAGATACAATGTTACAGTTTGGAAATTAAATAGTCCAAGTATTATTTAGAGCATGAGCAGTAGATTTGATCCTGTCCAGATTTAATGTGTCCTCTGAGAATTTAAAAAAGACAATCTAATAATCTGAGAAGTATTTATAGTCAAGAAAAGCTTGAACAGGGGAATGGAAGAATCACACACGAACACGTTGTGAGAAAAAAGTTGGCCCATCGACCTGTTGCGCCAAAAATGTGTATTTGTTACATTTTTTATTAGTTTGGTGGTTTTTCCTCAATGGAGCGATAGTTGCAAACTTACAAACTGAAGAAGGGCAAAAAGATAGGGTCTAACAAACATGTTGCGCTAAGAATGCTTTTTTTTGTGTTGATTATTATAATAGCCAATAGAAGACGAACATTTCTTAACCTGCATTGCTTCCAGATGACGAACTTTTCGTAGACAATAGTAAATAGTAAATAAATACTCATACTCATAGCTCACATACTTAGCGACTGGTTATTTTTTAATCACCTTCTTCTCTTTACTAACATCCATTAATGAAGCAGTCAATTTTCTAGTAGCAGTTCAACAAACAAATTTTCAACACCAAAAATGATATATCCCATCTCGTAAGTAGTTGATCTTATTTTTATTAAAAAAAAAACTATTCATCCAATTATCTTTAGCAATTACAAAAATGCATATTGTAAGCCGCCTTTGCCTCAAAACAGTTGCTCTACCTACCCCTCGAGGGTTGCGCAAAACAAACATTACGTATACAAACTTTTAAGTATCGTCGGATAGCCACTCCAATGAAGAAAAAATATTTATCAGACTTTCCAAGTTTCTAATTAATTACAACTGACCGTATTGTTTGTTTATGTGCCATACTCAATTCGGCACCCCATAAGTGACCAAATCTCCTTCTGAATGGATTAAAAAAAATGACAAATGAACAGTATGCTCAAGTAGCAATAAGAAAAGTTATACATAATACTTTTAAATAGCTTTTGAATTCTGCAAAAGTTTCTCCATAAATTTGACAACTTCTAAACCAAGTTACGAATCGATATAAATGATTGGTTGTTATTCGAACTATACAATGTGGAATTAAAGTTGGGGACGACATATGTTTCTAGCCTAAGTGGTGAGATTCATTTCGATAGAAAACGATGGGTTGTATTAACAGCTGCAAAAATGAAATTCTATACTTACAAAAATACTCGGAGAACGAAACCAAACCAATTTGAAGCCAATCAAAATGAAAAGAATCATTTTGAAGAAGTCAATTTGAGAAGATTTTCATTAATATCATTTTCATGATTTAATCCATTAAAAAAACGTTTGAGCGATTTTTTTATGGGAAAATTATTTTAGTTAGTGGGTAGCTACTCAGTATTTATAAATACGGTGCTAGTTGTTATTAATAACAATTGCAAGTTTTTCCTCCATTTCCCCTCCTGGATAACCGTATAGTTATTCCCGTTAAGCAACTCTCCTTAGTCAAAAAATCATCTGTAAAAATCTGAAGGCTATTTCAGGAACACTTGCAGCAATTTATTTATACAACTATGACATTATTGCATGGTTTATTTCAGGAATAATTAAATATTTGAAGAAAGGATCCTTTCGGTACATTTCAATATAAAAAAGCGTCATTTTCATCTTTCACACATTTGACTCAGCTGAAATTGGGTACCTATACGAAAAATCGATTCGACTAGGGAAGTGCGTCTAGGGTTAAAACAACGTAAAAAGTCTCATTCTGTCGCCATCTATATACTCGACCTCAAGTCGAAACACCTATGAAAGTGAAAAGATTATTTATTCCACTGGGGACATATGTTTTATTGTGTGCATAAACCAACGAAGTCAGTAGCCCTCTATAGCCAAATTTTTCAACTTGTAAACTATTCTCCCTTTTATCAAATACAGCAACCACGATTTGATGACGATTGAAAAACTTCCAATGCGACACCTAGTGACAAAAAAAGAATATTTGTAGTGCTATAATATTTGAGACCTACTGCTTTTTCTGAAGAATTTCCATAAGGAATGCGATAATTTGCAGGTAAATAAATTAAGGATTTTGTATGTAAAAAGTAACTAATTGTAAAAAAAAGATGTTTAAAACGACCCTTTATGTAGTATCAAAGAGTATAGAACTACAATAGTAGTAATTATATAGTAATTCTATACTCTTTGGTAGAATTCAATGTTCACAAAAACAGCTGAAAAACACAATTTTTGCTTTTTTTTTATTCATTCGAAGAACGATCGCTTTATTTATTCTGCAGTAAATACATACGTATAAAAATGGTAATTTAATTTTCAAATTAGGAGCATAATCATTGGAAATCACTTTAACAATTTTCGAAGACTTAAGGCTTTGTATTTTCATATTGTTTGTACAATCGTCAATTGAATTCAGCTTTAATCTACTCAATTATTATTGTTACTTTTTATTTTTTCTTATATGAATTATTCACTTGATGTGTCCCATACAAATATGGGTTAGCTTTCAAAATGTATAGCACTTAGTCGATACGAAAACTTGCCACCAGGTGTTTGCCTTCAGTCGTCAATTTGCTTTGCGTCTTACTACTAGAATATTAAAGCAGTTCCATGTTATACACATTGCTATCTTTCTCTAATACAATCACACTCAGCTGATGTTTTAGGGCAATTTGTCGAGATGTTTCACGCTTGGTAGTGCTACCGTGCATCAGAGAAATTAATTCAGGACACCGAATGTCAAAAAAGAAAGTGGTTAGTACTACACAGTTTGAGAGCTACTGCTAATTATTAGAGTTTCCATAAGAGTGCAGGCACGTAAATTAAGGATTTTATGTGTAAAAAGTAATTAATTAAAATAAAAATTTCGATCAGATTATTCGACACAAGTGTTAAAATAAATTGTTTGACAAGTAAAACAAACAAAAACAAGTTTAAAACTGTCCTTTATGTTAGTCGTTCTGCAATATATACATAATATATAAAAATAGTAATTTAATTTTAAAAATGGTATGCAACAGGGAGCGGTAAACTCGCCGAATCTCTTCAGAATTTACACCAGTCATATGATAGTTAGTCTTACTCAGGCAACTGCGTATTTATTTATTTATTCAATCTACGATTTGCAATCTACAGATTTCGAAATATATTGACAATGTGTTATATAATGAAATTAATAAATTATAAAATAATAATTCAATGATTAATTAGAGTAATTACCAATTTTTTAAAAATATTTCTAGGCTAAAATATATCTAATTCTGTGCAGTACAAATTAAACATTTGAATAGACAAAGAAAAAGGTGCACGCTGACCAAAAACTGTACTATGACGACTTAAGCCTAAGAGCTCTAGAAGGAGCATACAAATTCAAACAACTAAGCTAATTCCAACTATCAAGTGTTGCACATAAAATATCCCGAATATACATAACGTTGTACATATTTCGCCTCGATTCAAGAGTCTGCATCCCAATCAATAGACATTTAGAACGATACGAATGATGAGCCTCAATGCCATTATTGTAAAATAAGTGACGTAGAGCAAATCTGATGAAATTTTTCTGAACACATTCAATTCTGTATTTATTTAGGGTCTCTAAGACAGGACGCACAATAATTCAAAATAATGCTTTAGTAGTATAAGGATCTTTGAAATCTGAAGTTTCTTTTAATGAAACCTAAAATCGAGTTTCCTCTGGAAACTATGTTATTGATGAAATGTAATTTTGGTATCAAAAAACCTCCTAGATCCTTAAAATCATGAACTACTTTTACTTGTGTACTGTTAAATCTATAATATGGATAGATTGGATGAAAAGTTCGGTTATAGCTCATCCATGCACATTTTTCAAAATTAATACCAAGTCGTTTAAGCTACACCACTCAGTGAAAGTGTTTAAATCTTTTTGCAGCATATGACAATCATTTACTGTTGCTATTCTTGCAACAAATTTTATATCATCAGCATACATTAGACAAAGAAAATTCTTTGATAAATCCGGTAAATCATTGATAAAGATAATGAATAACAAGGGACCAAGATGGCTTTCTTCTGGAACACCTGAGCTAACTTGACTTAATACCAGAAATTGGTAAATTCTACTAAGTTGGAGACAGTTGATCTACCCTTCCAAAAACCATGTTGCTATTTGCTGATATGTTGCGTGATTGTGAATGAAAGTTTATCTTTTACAAGACTATCTAAGATTTTAGGAATGACCGAGAGCTTAGTGATTGGTCTGTAGTTAGAAATGTTATTTTTATTATCAGCTTTATAAATTGGATCTATTCTAGACACCTTCCATTCATTAATAAAAATTCCATTAGCAAGGGATTGATTAAACAATTCTAAAAAGGGAAAACAAAGTGAACTTGCACAGTTACGTAGGACAATAGGGAAAAAACCCAAAATGTCTGGCTTCCTTTGAGGTTTTAAGTTGTTTAAGGCTGATTGAACGTCACTGACATCAAAAATGTAGGAGGAACAATCAACAACAGATGGAAGAGAATGAAAATAATTTAAATTAATTGAAGCTGATGAGGTTGAATCATAAATACCTTGAAAATAATCAGAAAACATATCTGCGATATTCTTAGGGCCACTAGATTGTTTATCATTAAGGTTCATCATTGCCCGAAATCCAATACTTTTTCTTTTCGTGTTTATAAATTTCCAAAAAAGTTTTTGGACTATTTTTAAGATTTGCTTCTATCGAATGAATGTAATTACAGTACAGGAATTTAGACAAGAAAACAAACTCTTTTCTCAGACGCGAAAATAGCATAATCATCAACCGAATTCGATTTCTTAGACTTTTGATGTGCACAATTTTTTGCATTCTTTAATCTAAGTAGACTTTTGTTATACCAAGCCGGATGAGAGTTTACTTTTTTGTGAATCATAGGCACACATTTATTAAGGAAATTGTTAAAAATAATTTTGAATGTGTAAAATTTCTCTGATACATTTTTGCTCAGAAATTCGTTTAACCAATTAATATTATTAAAACAATCATACATACGCGTTAGGTTGTTAACATAAAATTTATACACAATTTTTGAATTATGAATAAATTTACTCAAATTATTATAATTGTAGTTTTTAATACAAATGTTTATTGCAGTATGATGAATTGAATTTAAAATGAACGGACAGCATTCAATAACAGATGCATTTAAATAATGTGAAATAAATATTAGATCAAGTAGTCTATTTAATGAGTTATATACATAATTAATTTGATTTAAGCTATAAGATAATAACGAATCAATTTACAAAATATCAACTTCAGATGGAAGTAAAATTGGCATTTATTTATGATATCACCGCAATTAAAATCGCCAAGTACACAAATTATGTAATTAACATATTCAGGCAATGCGGTAACCCTGTCAATATTCTCCATATGTTTACTAAAGACAGATGGTGAACTCCTAGGCGGAATATAACTGAGAAATATCAGCATACCCCCAACAAGAGCATCCAAACGTACACACAGTTGATCAATATGTAATTGATTTTCAACAAGTAAGCACCTAATAGCAATCAAAACACCACCTCCACAGCATTTTGTAACATCATAGCGATCGATGCGAAAAACAGAGAATGAAGAAATGTAGTCAAAATAGAGCCATGTCTCAGTAAATGCAATGATATCGTAGTTACATGCATCGATTGCAAAAGAAAGCTCTCTTAATTTTGAAGAAAAACCACCCATGTTTTTATAATACACACATAATTCTACATTGTTGTTGTTTTGCAAGTGCGAATGCAGACGATGTCTTGTTTCTGCATTCACTGGTGGTGATGGAGCTTGTGATGTATGCGTTGTTAATTCATTGTTATAGGATTGGGAGAGACTTAAAATTTCTCACATATACATTTACGGGCCAATTGTTTACATTAGATGCACAAGTTATTTTTTCGGCAGGAACACCAACTTTAAAACTAACGAATTTTATTTTTGATAGGTTAGCGTCTTTTTTTTATTAGCTTATAGCGCTTTACTTCGTTAATAGGAATGTCCAATTTAGTTGATACATTATTTTTTAATGTTTCTTCCGATGTTGTCACAGAAAACTTTGACACATGTAGCCATTTTTTTGTGATGATAACATCCATACCAACAGGTAGAGTGTCAGTGCCGACAATAACAGCACGACGCTTTTCGCGTTTATTTTGGACATTTTGCCACTCACTCTTTTCACTTAGTCGTAGACTATTGTTATTGTTATTTTTGTATGAAACTGCAGAAGAATGGGGCAATGGGAGAATTGTTTAAATTGTCTATGCATAAATCTCTGCCATTTTCAACGTTATTGTTCGGTTTACCATGAGCACAATTTAAGAGTTCATTCAACTTTGATTGAAGAGAGTCTTAATCACACATTTTCTTAGTGAGCACATCTACCACTGAAACTAAGTCATTTACTTTCGTAAATAATTCTCTAATTGGAAATTTAGAGCACTCAGAACAATGGCATGACATATTACAATTTTTATTTGCAAATTCTTTTATAACAGCATCAGAGATTTCGATACAAATTTTGTGATATAACTTTCCACAAAATAATCCACACTTAATTCCCCATCAAGTAAAGGATTAAAGCATTTAGCACACTTTAAATTTACTTTAATTGACATTTTGAGAAGAATCACAACCGCACAGTATAGAGAGAACTCACTGAATGAAATCACACCAGTGATAGGATAGTTAGTCTTACTCAGGCAATTGCGTATGCGGACGATCTTATCACGTACAGAACAGCTTTTACTGTTGAGTTCATTCGAGCTCTGGATGTTGAAAATCTGGAACTCTGGATGTAAAAGGATAGATCGGTGGTTCTGCTAATCTATCATGTCTTCCGAAGGAATGTAGACAAGCGGCTCCTGTACGCTTAAGGCGGAGGAGAGCGCCTAAGGTTCAGCACGAGTGTGTCCAGTTGGGGAGTAGATGGCAACAGGAGAACCTGTTGTGGTGGCTACACGATATGTTATATACAGTTGACTTATATATTAAAGTGTAGTTTGGCCGACTTATATAGTTTAAGGTTTGAAGTTTAGGTGAGGTTAGGTGAAACAGTCATGGTGGCATAAAAAAATAACAAAATACAAACAAAAAAAAGTTATCTCTTGGTAGTTTCAATTAGTTGCAATTTAAAACCTACTGACAAAAAAAAGAATATATAAGTGCTATACAATTTGATAGCTTCTGTTATTTCTGAAGGATTTCCATAAGGAGTGCTGTGATTTTCAGGTAAATAAATAGAAATTTTATGTGTAAAAAACTAATTGCAATAAAAAATAAATTGAATTTTTAAGTCTATGATATAATTATTCGACGTATGTGCTAAAAAAGGGGGACACAAAAAAAAAACACAAAAAAAAAACAAGTTTAAGCCTGTCCTTTATGTAGTTTTTAATGTTCAGAAACACGGCTGCGATACGTTTTATTGCGATTTACCCATTTGAAGAACGACCGCGCAATCAGCCGTTTTGCACTATTTACATATATATATAAAAATAGTAATTTAATTTTCAAATTAGGAGCAAATTCTTGGGAACTTTTTTACAACTTTCCAGCACTGGAAAGTATATTAATACCATGTCTTTTTCTTGAAATTATGCTTTGTATATATTGTTTGTGTAATTGTTAATTCAATTCAGCTTTAATTTACTTAATTATTTTTATTACATAATAGTTTTTATACAACTAAATCATTCACTTAATGATTTCTAATGCAAATATGCGTTAGCTTTTAATATGTAAATCACTCGATGCTATAGTCATAAGCTAAAAATTAATTCCTATACAAAACTTGTTGTTTCGTATTACAGACCCCAAATATTTGTCACGTTCAGTCCTCAATTGGTACTACCAAAGAGCATAGAACTACATAGCTTAAACAAAATTTTTGCCGTTTCAGACGCGGGCGGCACCAATTATGTTTTTGAATAATCGGGCCTTTTCCTCAGTTTGATTGAGTTGGAACGGAGTCAACTAGGTTTAGCTTACAGCGAGCCTACATTAAGTTTCAGTTTCAACCGCCGCCTACGTACATCTTTGCTTTCGAAAACTTTAAAAGAAAGAACTCCATCTCAAAATATCTTTGTCTTAAAATGTTCGATCACTTTCGTTCGCATTATGGCAGATTGCACCGTTCTATTAGAACCTAGTTTTTTCAAGATTCGTTTCTGCAATGGCAACCGCCATTAACGGTGAAGTATTAATGTATCGTAATGGATGTGTGGGGTGTTGATGAAACACTCATGGATTTTCAGTTCTCCAAATAATGTGTTTTTGATGAAATCTGATGAAATCATCAGAAAAGATGATTTTCTACGAAAATTCAACACACACTATAGAACATTCGACGTTCTATATCAACTAAAATTTGCTGCGACCATTTCGGTATAAGATTTTCAAAATTTCTATCCGCTATTCATTTGACAGCTGTCACTGTAGGAGCTTCAAAATTTGATATCAATTAGATCCCCATTACGATTTTATGTATCTCTAAACAAAAGTGTATTATCTAAAAGTCACTAATAAGTTACATATTTACCCAACTAGTGTACAACATTTTTTTTCCGCATGAAGCTTTTAACCAAAATGTTCTCCCTATTTTTGAGAAAATTCATAAAAAATGGTTAAGGGAGTTTTGAAATTGTTATAATGCCTATACTCTCATGGCCCATGGCCCTATTAAATAGGGGTATATTATATATTGATCGAATCAGAACCGCTAGCTGAGTCGATTGAGTCTTGTTTGTCCGTCCGTCCGTTCGTCTGAGTATCACCGATTTTTAGACCTTAAATTTGAACTAGGATAATTAACTTTGGTATATAGGATCCTTGTTCGCGGTTACAGTGTAATTTCGGTTTTCGTCCAAATAAAAAAAAACGTTTGATGCAAATACTTTTGTAGTGGCAGTATCATCATTTCGTTTCATTTTCACCCACGTTCACTTTTTGAAGTCGTTTTGTGTTTGTATACCGCACCCCAAGGCATTTTCAATAGAAAAACGCTGTTTATTTGGTCGAACCACAAAAGATTTTGATAAAGTGCCTTAACAATATGTTGTGATAAAGTTAACATTTTGGGCATACTAATTTTAAGAATAAATATAGCATTTGTATTATTTTTTTTTATCATATAAGATAAGCAAATATAGGATAAAGCAAATTTGGGAAAGGATAAAATGTCTACTGACCTACTTACATAGCTTAGAAAACAAAATTGAAACAGCGCAGCGTCCTAAAAATAAAGACAATAAAAATTGATGTGTTGAGAAATCACATCCGCATATAACACACAAACTTAAAAGCAAACATTAAAGTCTTAACTGCAACACAAATAAGATCCAATCCAAATATATCCAACCTTGCAGAAAATTTAGATTTGCACATCGCAAATGACCAGTGAACTTTATCATCGCTAATCATAATCACCATCACCATTGCTTAATATGAATGTTTGTGCGGTTTACAGCTTGATTGACATGCACATTGAAAAGGAACACTTAGCATTAAGATTTCATACAAAATAGACCTTAGGAATAGTTGAAGCGCAGATCGATTTTAGAATTCAATAAAGAAGAGGTTTTCTCAAGGTAAAATTTGATTTTGTCTTTTTTTTCTCTTTGATATTATCAAAGAGTTTAACTTACACTACTTGATCCGATAGACGTTCCCTTGTCTTGGCCATGAGTGTGACGAAATTGTAATCATTAATGGACTGTCTCCCTGAATGTTTCTAATGTTTTTCATCACCAACATTTGAAAATAGAAATGATTTTCGAAGGGATTTCAAGTTATGGCATCACCAACAAAATATCGATTCATTTTTATGTACATAAATAGACGTTTTATTATTAAGGTTGTAAAAGTAAGGCTACACCACCCAAAATCCATTTTGATGGTTTATCTTTTGTACCAAGGTTAAAAGTCCAAACGTAAGTGGAGCCTCTAGACCTGCAAAATATATTAACATGTTTACTTATAATCTATTGTAACATTTCCAAAAAAAAACATGACCAAATTCATAAAAATAAATATTAACGATATAATATAGATATATAAAGTTATGAACAATTTCGAGAAATATTCGATTTGCTTAAACTGTGGCTTATTGATAAATAAAATAAATATTTGGCATCGAGTTGATAATTTAGATAACATGTTAAGGACATCTTATGAATACGCTCTTATGAAAAAATTAATCTAATTAATTTGAACGTTCTAGCAGAACGTAAGTATACCATATTTTAGTCACTTGAACTTATAGGGTTTATTTGTTTTATTAAGATAAATAATTCACAATTTACCTAGTCTTATATAGTGGGCATTCATAAACTCGACGAAGGATATCTTGCTTCTCTTGAACTATTGATTTTATGTAAATAACTGGCATAGTGCAAATAATTTCCTTTGATCGAAGCGGAACTAGCGTTTTCATGTTACAATCCCAACTAGCTCCATCTAAGTAAAGTGAATGCACAAATGCTCCCTCCGTTGGTGGTAAACTGCGAGTAACATAAGATTTAGTTTATTTACAACATATTGCAATGCAATTTCAGCTCACTTTATATCTTCTTTATCCTTTTTGGTGACATCGCAGCTCAAGCACATTCGGTCTAAAGGCAAATCATGCTTCCTCGATGATTCCTGCATAATTGCTGTAAGAAAGCTTTGCGGATTAAAGAGACCACCCAACCAAATGACACATGGTAGCTTGAAATCGTTTAGCCAGACGGCTAATTCCTTAATACGATGGATCAAATTGGCGAACCACCCTTGCAGGCCCATCATGCTTGGGTATGCCAAACGTGTCCACCTTTTTGGTAAGTAATTGTAGAAGATGGCATTGTACAGTCCCTCCATTTCCGCCGTTATTGTAAGTTCACCTTTCAGTCCAAGTAGAAGCTCTCGTAGGGATCTTTTTATTTCCCTTACAAGCGTATTCATTCGTTCGCACTCCTGCAAGGCAACTACAACAAATGGCGTTTTCTTTTCTATACGATTGAGTAGGTTGGCTATGTTAAACTCTTCCTGCAATTTATCCAGGAATTCGTCGATTGCAATTTTAACTAATTCTTCCCGGGGTGCTTCGTAACTTGAGTGTAGTTCAGATTCGCGGGGTTGTAGCTCAAATATTGTGTTCAAAAGATTCTCGGAGGCTATTGTCAAAAAGCTTATTTCGGCATTGGGATGTAGTCCATACAGAACGGGTGATTCATCGGGTAACATTTCGGTTATGTAGTTATGATACCCACCAAAGTCCATGTTAGGTGGGGATAGAAAGCCAGGGCAGAGTTCAAACTCTCCATCAATAAGGTCCTGTTTTAACAGTTCCTCCAGATATGTCTGACAAAGCCTGCGATCCCAATCATCGGTAATGTGTCCGCCGTACATTATCTCCCCAAAGAGGTACCGAAGGTCTTCCCACGGAATACGATTACTGCCCTCTAAATAATTGTACAATACATATGCACTGATATTTAAATCACCAATGTTAAAGGGATATATCTTGTTCCAGCCTAGGGGCCCAAATTTTCGCCTTTCACCAACGACCGAATGAAAGTAGCACAAAGTAAATAATATGGATTTAAACTCCGCTTCCTGTGTACATTTTTCCAGGAACTCCTGATTAAAATTATCCCAGGATTTGTGCAAGTTAGACGCCATGCCGGTTGGAGGCTCATTAACAATTTTGATGGATGATTCGAGTATTCCTTGTGGAATGATATGATATTGAGGATCTAACGCTGGCTCAGCACTTATAAATAACCTAAAGCCAGCGTTCGCATTTTCATCTATGTTTTCAATTATTTTGTCAAGTTTTGACAACCAATTAACTACCAAATGGATATTTTGTAGTAGCACCCAATGGCCCTGGGTTATGGCAATTTCGATAGCCTTTTCCGCAGCATGCTCTTGTCCTTGTCCAAGTGATATGTTGTAAAGGTTCCCTCTGTCAGTTGAGAAATTTAACAGGACCCCATGTTTTTCTACGTTGTGAACCGGGTCGACTCCTGGTGACAGTATAAAGAGAACCGGCATTGTTGGTGTCATTTCCTTAAACGTGTCGGCGAATGCAACCAATTCCACATCAGAGTATTTTCTACCCATTGTATTTTCAATGAAATGTCTGAAAAATGCATATATATGAATGTAAATGTAATTTGAATGTGCATGTAAAAATCACCTCATGGAGTATGTTAAACGGTCTGGTCGCAGCGCTCGAATGATGCAGAGCTTTTGCAACGCTGTTCTGTGTTTCCATTCCCCGGGAAAAACTTCTCTTTCAGGTACATTGCTTTGAAGGAATTTTCTCCAGCGCTTCGGATAATTTTCAATGTCCTTATCTATGCCGTAAAAATGCTCCATTGAAGCAAGATTTCTGATGCCACCCCAGGATGTACGGTGTATAAAATCAACCGGTGACATGGCATTCGGATCATGAGGGTACCTTAGCAGAAAATCAATTTCGTCTTTGGTAATTGATTTTGAATGAAGCATGATGCGTATTATCATGTGGAAGGTGAAAATCAATTTATCTTGTTCGAAAAGGCCTCTCATGGTGTACCTAAAACATTGGTACGTAATTGAGTCTACTAGAACGGTGACTCGTTTCTCCAAACTTTTAATTTGAGTGGAAGCCAATGCTATTGCTCGTCGAAAAACAATCATAAATGATTTTAAGGAGAATTTGTACATGGGGTTAATTTTACATAGATCACTTAGGACGAAAAATAGGACGGCAGCCCGCTGAGCTCCAGCTCGGTAAATGTTACGTGCTTCATCTATCTGAAATGTTGTTACATTTGCTTCGGCCACTTTTATTTCAATTTCGTCTACGGTATTTTTTGTGGTCTCTAAGTTAATTATTAGTGCATGATCATCGAGGACGTTAGCTCCAGCGGAAGCCAGTCTGGCAAGAAGTTCATCTTCTAAATCCCTAAGCGATATTTTAAACTTATTCTGTTGAATTGTTACTTCTATTTTCATTTCCTCAAGGTCAGGTCTTTCTATTCTGACCAATTCCGCGAGAAGCTGTTCCTCAAGACCGTCTTGAGTGACAGTAAAGTTAATTAATGTCATTTGGGCTTGTAGTTCAGGTTTATAGTGTGGATTCGCAAGTTTTGTTTGTAAAATCAAACGAAAGTTGGGATTGAAGTCTAACTCCTTGTCGCCGATTTTAATACAGCGTCCCTTTCTGGTAAGTGCGCGGTTCAATAATGGATCGAGGACTGTATCAATTGTCTCATCGATCTGTTCAATTAGAACGATATTACCGAGGGACATTGATTGTTCTATGATTTCCAAGTATCCTTTTTGGTTAAGTTGGATTGATACCAACTTACTGCCGAATGAGTTTTTTATCCACTTTATTCCTTGTCTATAGTATATATAAATATGTTTATAATATATTTAGATGAGTATAAGACTTACAGTTGAGGATCAATCATGAGAGGCCATCGGTTAGAGTAAGTTAAAATCGTGGCGTTTTCAGTTGACATATGATCCATTGGTAGACCTTGGTTGTTCCAAACAGCGATTCGAGCTTCATCATGCAAAGATTTTATGAAATCAGCGTTTGGAGAATGTGGAATTTCGGGCTAAATTATATCCGTTAATAAGATTTTCCAAATTATTATTGATAACCTACTACTATTTTCTGAAAATAAGGCATCCACAATTCCTCTCTCAGCTCCAATCGGTATCTACGAGTAAAGCTCCCAACATATGAGAGAAATGATGAAACAAGTAGAATATCACCTGGAAGGTCATCTATTTTCTGTTTAAGGCTGTAAGCATTTAATACAAAAGATGCAAAAAATATAAATATTATTTTCCTATGGTCACTCATTTGCATGCTTCTATCTTTTTATACTAAAGATCGCATTCTGCTATAGAGTTAAATATAATTGTGAAGCTATTAGAAGTATACATAAAAGAATAATTTCATAATTGTGCGGGTGTTTCAGACCCGACCGCTATTGCCAAAACACGCATACATGCTGCCACCTGCGATCCCCCTGCTTGGGCTTACTCTTGAATTTGGTTTGCAAAACGAGGTTGGATGTATGCAAAGTAAGTAAGCCTCACAAGCAAAATGCAAGTAACCGCACTTCACGTATCCATGATCTAAGAACACTTAACTCAACACAATTATCACACAAGGAATCATTCACATCAAACATTTTGCAGGCCACCTATCTTGTCTACCTAACTCTGTTATCAAGTAGCAGACCAACTTAAGTGTCACCAACAACATACACATGACATCTGTTACAGCGTCATTTCCAGCATCTGTAAAACAGATATGTATTTAAAAGAACCGATTTGGCGAACAAGTGTAGTGTGTACATTTTCGAGCATTCTTCTTAGTACATTTGGCCAAATGCCACAAACTAGCTTGAACTTATGACACGTTGCCTAAGCGCCTTTATGCCAAATGCTAATATTCGGTCTAGTGTCAATTTCAAAAGCGTTATTATGTCAAATTTTATACTTTATTTATTTATTTAATATTTACCAGGGTGAACAATACGTGAAAAATTAAAAGTCAATTTATCAATGCATAAACACCTATATGAAATCAATTTTGATTGTATATCTCTACAGATTCCGAGCTCTGGGAAATGAAATTTTCAACGATAACGTATCGGGTTTTTCAACAGGGACGCTACAAAAGTTGAGTGACAGGGACAGCAAACGACGCCATATTTCTTGTCGCTCTTTTGACATTTCGCTTCAGTAAGGTTTGCCATTTCATGATGGAAAGATATACGATCCAACAACGAGTCGAAATTATTAAAATTTACAACCGAAATTCGGAGTCAGGAGCCTCAACGTTAAGAGCGCTACGTCCAATTTATGGTCGTCATAATCGTCCTAGCAAATCACCAATTGAGCGTCTAGTGGAAAATTTTGAATCCACAGGCACAGTACAAAATGTTCCCGTGCCAGTGAGAGAAAGAATTGCCCGTAGTGTCGAGAACATTGCTGCCGCTGAGGCTTCAGTTGAAGAAAGCCCAAATGTGTCTCTCACACGTCGTTCTCAAGCGTTGGGCATCTCTGTCACGTCGTTTTGGCGAATTTTGCGAAAAGATCTTGGCCTACATCCTTACAAGATTAAATTGACGCAAAAACTGAAGCCGCTTGACCACCAGAAGCGTTGTATGTTCGTGAATTGGGCTGAGCAACAACTTGAAAATGATTCGGATTTTCATCGAAAAATCATCTTCAGCGGTGAGGCTCATTTCTGGCGGTATTGGTCAGGCAGCAATCCACACGTACTCCATGAGTCATCATTGCATCCCGAAAAAATTACGGTTTGGTGTGGTTTGTGGGCCGGCGGCGTCATTGGGCCGTACTTCTTCCGTGATGATCAAGACCGACACGTTACTGTGAATGGGAATCGCTACCGTTCAATGATAACCGAATATTTTTGGCTCCAATTGGATGATATGGACTCAGAGGACATGTGGTTCCAACAGGACGGCGCCACAAGCCACACAGCGAATGCCACAATCAATTTATTGGAAACCAAGTTTGGAGAACGTGTTATCTCACGAAATGGTCCAGTGGCTTGGCCGCCTCGGTCGTGGGATTTGGACGCCGTTAGACTATTTCCTGTGGAGCTACGTCAAGTCTATGGTCCATGCCAACAAGCCAGCGAAGATTGATGAACTTCGTACGAATATCAAACGTGAAATTGCAGCAGTATCGGCCGATTGATGCTTGAAAACCGTCGAAAATTGGGTTCAGCGTCTGGACTTTTGCAAGCGTGCCCGTGGTAACCATGCTAAAGAAGTCGAAATCCATACATAATGGCATCGAACGTACTTTTACAGGAATAAAGAATTTCATTGATATCCAAAACCGGTTTTGCTTTATTTAAAAAAAACTTTTGTAGCGCTCTTATTGAAAAACCCTTTACATCAACTTAATATTATGCAATTCATTCTTAGGCATGATCATGGGGATAAGTTCATAAGAGAATATATAATATGTATTAAAATTATGAATATATACCGTTTAAGCAAATAATTTCCTAAATTAAAGTTAAATTAGGTATACCTGGCTCAACATAAATAAAAAAAACATATGAGAAGGCCACAATCTGCTGTGCGAATTGTTGATGCACTATCAAAATAACTTAAAGCTTGAAAAAAAAATGGACAAAGAAATTATATAACAAATTTCGTTATCATTGCTCAAAATGTAAGATTTTAAAATCGATCGTAAGATTCAAATCAAAATAAGTATAGCATTCAGATTTTTCAAAAACAAACAAATTTTGCCCGAAAGTTATTTTACTTTATACATGTATTTATCCAAAAATATATGGTAATTTTTTTTAATATAAAGCTATTAGACAAAAAATGTCTGTTAATATTGATCCATACCTTAAGACGGATTCCTTCCAGCGAACGTTTTCATTCGCTAGACCATGAACTAATCTGTGAGCCAAGTCGATAGTAAACGCAGTCTTATCAGCTTCACGTTGACATGCTAGTTTCTGGGATGTTGCCTCCTCAAATTCAATTTGAATTTCATGTAGTTTTTCTTCGAGAGTTGATATCTTAGTTTTTAAATATTTAAGGCGTTCCCTAGCAAATTTTAGTTCATCCTGTGAATCCTGAAGTGCCTTTTGTTTTGGACCCACAATCAGAAACACTTGGTGATATCGATGTATGTTAATTACCCAAGCACAAAGTCCTGCCGCTGCAACTGATTTTTGAACAATTTTGTCTGGATTGAATTCCGGATCCTAGAGTAGGGGTAAAAAACAAATACTTAACGCTTTTAGAACATACAGTCGAAACGTTTACCCTTAAGTATTCCTGTAAAGTTTCTATAATATTGGGATGCATGTTATCTTTATCATAATTTACTAAATCGTTCAAGAACTGATCTACACGAACCATCATTAATTTGGCTGACTTCCAATTGCGGTCCCGTGGTATTTTTCCATTCATGGCAAGAAGAACCATTACTGCAGCACATACGTTTACTACAGCTTTTGGTGGTGACCCGAAAGACTTTAGTTCTGTTAGATTATTTTTATTAAGAGTGTTCAAGGCGGCTTGTGCAGCAACCAAAGCAGGTTCAGCTTTGCGTAGGTCTTCTTCAAACATTTGGGTTTTCATCGAAACATCTTCCTCAATAACCCGAACACGCTTTTCTTCTTCAGAGGCTATTAACTTTTCCTTTTGTACTTTATCACTTTCCGCTGTGATTATAACTATAAGTTTATCCGCAGCTAAATTTTTTGAGTTTAATTGAACTTCTTGAATTGCTAGTTTATTCTGAAATAAAGTTTTATTTTTTCAATTATTTTTGATATTATGCTGTACTTATAGCTGGTCATACCTTCAACGTATCTACTTGAAGCGCACATTCTGCTAGCTTAGCCATACCACTTTCAAGCCGTCCAATGCGGCTGCAATGTTCGCCATATTTTTCCAGCACCAGCTTACGATACAAAAAAATATATTCCAGAAATGTTTTCGGAGTTGTGTAGTTGAACCTCCTCTCATTTTGTAAGTAGATTTTGGATATTTGATTGACCGTCTCGTGGACATATGCCATAAAACATGCGACTGATGCAATAATGCTTTGCTGTGAATTGTAAAATGTGAATAGCTGAGGAATGCGTCAGTAATATATTAAAATCTTACTGGTAGGATATTATCGATTTCCGATAGGAACTTTTTAGAGACCGATTGTAATGCACTATTTGGCCACTCATGAAACCAATCGATGCAGGTCCGACTTATGATTGCTCTAAACTTTCTAACTCTTATGCGAAGAGTGGACCCTACAGGTGAAAAGCACAAAACAACTTTCAGCATTCGCCGAACTTTATTAATAAAAAATCTCCAACAATTGTCTTTAGTATCTAGTTGGCCGCTTTGCTTAACTTCATTCCGTATACCATTATGAATCATTTCAATTTGATCTTCACTAAAGAGTTGTGGAATTTCCCCCGAGGCAAGCATATCATTGCAAAGCGTCAATAGAGATTCGTGGCAAATTTGCGCATCCGATAGTAGGAATACTGACAATACGTTTTTCAGACCTACTTTTATGTAAAGGTTTGCGATGTCTTCCCTCATGTCTTGCAGACCATATCCTCTTTTAAGATGGATTTGAAAAACACTAAACGATGAAATAAATGATGCTAGGCGCGCCAGAGTCTGTTTGCCGGATCCCCCAACTCCAATAAGGAGTGCGTTACCTGCGTTTTCAAGGATCCGATTTATTCTGAAATGAACGATTCAAAGTTGGAAGGCTACAATCAGCTGTGCGAATCGTTTCCCAAAATTGAAATAAACTTTCTTTGTGATACTCCATTTAAGGGATATTTAGGGCATGTTGGATGGAGAAAGCACGTTCGTGCACCGGTATGCACCAAGAAAGTGTGGTGTCTGTCAATAAGTAAATTTGGATATGTGTCATTGTGTGTAAGGAAGATCTAACTATGAAACTTCGGTGAGTCCAGGATAGCAATATTAATTATTGTAAGGAATCAAGCGGAAGTTGCTAGATACATGGATGTGACATTTGGTAACATGTAGGTGGCTAAAATGGTACGGTACTGTCTTTATTTTAGTGTCATAAATGTGTTTTAGCGAAGTTGTGTGTCTGACTTCTGGAGTCTGTAATTATCTATACAAGTAGATTTAATTTAATTTTCGATGTGTAGGTATTTGATTAGTGATAATGAAGATGTATTTTTTCTGAATTGGAGTATTTCCTTCAGAACGGACTGTGTTTTTGAAATGACGTCATTTTTTAAACGAGATTTGGGTGTAAATACAAATTGCGGTAATTTGAAAAGGACGAATTGGACGAGAGAGGCTGCTGGATGAAGATGAAAATTGGTATGTGATCTGATTTGAGTGGGATGACGTTTTCATATTTGATGATGAGACAGTTGATCATGACATTCTATCAGACAACCTAAAAAGTTATGGTGTAAAAGACAATGAGCTTAAATGGTTTACGACATGTCTTTCAAATAGACAACAATTTACGAAAATTGACAATGAAATATCAAGTGCGAAGTTTGTGGAGATAGGTGTTCCTCAGGGCTCAATCCTTGGAGTTGTGCTGTTCCTATTATATGTAAATGATATGTCTAGAGTCCTAAAATTCTGTAAGGTTATGCTTTTTGCTGATGATACACTTGTTTATGTCTGTAGTAATAATGTTCATGAAATAAAAAAAACTTGAAGAAGACCTTAGTAATTTAGATGTATGGTTAAATAGTAAAAAGCTTAAGTTAAATGTCAATAAATCTAAATGTATGTTCCTAAATAGTAATGAAGATATCGAAATTAAAATTGACAATGAGAAACTAGAAATAGTTAAGCAAATAAAATATCTTGGTGCAATAATAGATCATAAGTTAGATTTTAAATGTCATGCCGATTTCATTTGTTCGAAAATAAGTAAAAAGATTAATTTTTTGTTTAGAATAAGAAAAAAGCTTAATAGAAAATGTACAATAACAGTATATAATACAATTATTCTACCTCACTTTGATTACTGCGCGTCCATTCTATTTATGTTTAGTGAAACTGACAAAAGGAGATTACAAAAATTACAAAATCGTGCAATGAGAGCAATCTTAAAAGTTAATGTTTATACGCCAATAAATAACATGTTAAATTCATTAAATTTTTTAAGTGTGAAACAAAGATTAGTCGTAAGAAATTTAATATTTGTATATAAAATTAAAAACGATATGTTACCAGAGTACCTAAAAAGAAACCTGAACTACGTTTCAGACAGACACAGCTACATACTGAGGCACAGAAGAAATTTGATATACCAAGAGTCAATCTGTTGAGAACTAACAACCAAATATTCTACAAGGGACTTCATATATTTAATCAGCTACCACTATTTATAAGAGATCAAACAAATATAAAAACATTGAAAAAGGACTTAAACGTATATGTAAGACAAAATCACATGTATATAAATTAGTACCTATTCTAAGAGATGTTAAAAAGTTTTTCAAAAACTAATAAACTTATAAAATAAAAAAAAATAAAATAAAAATAAAAAAATTATGTATTCAGTTGTATAACGGTACTTTTGGCTAAGATTTCCTTTTGAATGTCTTCACACTACATTAGGGACTAGCGGCGATATTTGTATGATTGTCTTTTTAAAGGGAAACTTCTCTTGGGACGTTGTGAAGTGTAAAGAAAATTAGATCACACAAAATATCGGTTTTTGTCTAATCAACGAAACCAATCAGTATCGGTGGCATTAGGATTGGGAACGCTTGGAAACACCGCATGGTGCTGGAATAAAAACAGATTTCTATGAAATTCTTCAACCGTGTTTGGTCTAGAATAACGTTGAAAGCTAACCAAATATAATTTTCAGAAATTTATGTCTGAACAGAATTGTATGTCATTCGGCTCTAATACGCGTTTTGCAAACAGTCAACGTCAATATAGTTGCATACAACTTTCACATAAGCCCAGGAGCTAGCAAATTTTTAAGTACCCAGCTTGCAATTGTCAATATGTCAGTTCAACTCATTTTGAATGAGGTGAATACACTATCGATTAAGCACAACACATTTTTATTTCTACCACGTGTGCAATCACACTCGATTTTTTTTAACTTTTTCTGAAAAAAGCAGCAATGAATAGAAATGGCTTACATTTTTCTTGGGACGAAATTCGGTTGCAGCCTTCTCTAAATATATTGTTTCACTTACTTCAAAATGTAGGGATTTTACAAGAACATTTTTAAAACTTCCTTTGAACATTTTAAAATTTGAACATTTGAAGATTCAACTACAAACTATACGAGCTGTACAGTGATTCGTACCTGATCAAAAAAAACTGCGCATTAGACGTTTAAGATCGCTAGTACATGTAGATAGATTGGAAAACAATAATCCTGTTCGAAGAGTTTTCGATTTTCACCAGACGTCGGGTGCAGTAACGGAAGATCTCGACATAAGTAGTGCGCAAAAGTTGTACCAGACCTCAGCCAACTTGAAGTGCGCAACTAGAGGCAGTTATTTTTGGACCGATATAATTGGACCGATATAATTGGACCGATATGTTGGTTGAGGCCCAAGTTCATTTCGGACATACAACAAGATTTTGGTTCTTTTTTTTTATACTGACGGATCTTAAAGAGGAATAGAAAAGTGATAAACATTTTAAAATTACGTATTTTCACTGAATCCTTACAAACAAATTTGTTCAAGCTATTCATGAAGAAATTAATAAAAGGGTTTATAAAACGTATTTATACAATGTCGTCCTCAACTTTTCGCTTAACCGAGACACCATGGATGAAATGCACAAATTTGAACATAAGACGTAATAAACTAATATACAACACCGAAATCAGTTGCCATTCCCGTTACAGTTAGTAGCTATTTAACCCCAATGTACGGGTTCCTACTTTTCGTACATTTTCTGACCCTCTATATTAAGAAAAATCTTTTGAATATTCACCAACTTATAATAACATTTTTTTGCATCGTTCGTATTAATAATGGGACGAAAGTGAATGCGAATGCAACCCTCTTATATGTTTTTGTTTCTTGTCAGTTTTATTAAAATAAATTGTTCAATAAATAAACAAAGTTAACTTACCTACATACATGTAACATAGCATCTTCAAACATGACGAGATTGATGTATCCCACAGACTCATTGTAGATTGCTTGTGCTTCGTTGAGTAATTGATAGAGAACATCCCAATTCGCAATTGGCATATACTTTTGGTCCACCAATGACTGTGCAAAATGACAGTAAACAAGTGGCTCCGCAAAGACATACTCCTCATCGAAATCTTCTAAATTTTTTTTGAGGACATCTTTGATGATGACATCGAATGCTTTGATATCATGAGGGTCCACGAATCGGTCATGGTATACCCGGAACGCTTCATGCACGTACAAACGGATAAGCTCAATAGGTTTTCCACATGTTATACTAGAGCAATTCATTAGTCCCTGGAATATGTTTGTCATGTCTTGCAAGTTGAAGACGTAATGAAATTTTAATGCTGTGGGAAGAAACGCATTTTCTATGCGACATTGCAGACACACGCTAACATTTACCAAAAGTGAACTAAGCGATCTAATTTCTTTGGAAAATCCATTTACGGGACTATCGAGATGATGACTTAAGATGGTGGAGTAAATCCTATTTAAAGTTGCTTCGTTCGGCGTGTATACAGAAAACACACAAAAGTGTCGTTGAAGTCTGGGATCGATAGTAAAGGAACCAGCTGTGGGATTCATAGAGGCAACAAATTGGCAATTTCTTATGTCCTTCAGGACAAGCCGACTCCGGTCATACCACTGGCGGTAGTCCATAAACTGCCGTATAATTGTGTGCGGCTGGACAGTACCGTATGCATCCACTTCGGGCATGTTTAAGTCGTTTATATAGTAAATCAAGCGTTTGTTTCCATTTGGCCCATAGCATCTGCCGGACTTCTTCTCAAGTGGTTTGTCAAGAATTTTCTGAAACATCTCCGAAGTGGTGTAGAAGTTGAAATGTGTTGTTTGCAGGACTCGTTCACACTGCTCTGTATGCGGTGATTGTGTGCTGAAAATGTGCCTCAAAATAGCACCCTTTGAACAGCCAGATGTACCAACAAGCAATATTGGGAGATTGCGGTTTATTAAGAGCTTCAGAAAGTATTCCAAGCGAACGGTATCAGCTGTTGGCACCAGCATACTCTACAAGGATATCAGTTAGTGATTGTTTGAAATACATAGTATCGTATATTAATACCTGTAAAGGGACGTCTGGCTCCACTTTAATTTCCTCCATTTGCGTTTCCCAACGATGAAACTTTTGATTCAAGTTATCGGGGAAGTAGTCGAAGATTGTACCATGCGATGGGAATTTAACGTCCTTGAATTCACTAGTCCACCATTTGTGGAATTCCCGATGCCAATCTATTATGTGTTCTTTGCATAATGCTGAGCCGAATCCCCAAATTGCAGCGAATGCGAAAATAATCTCCAAGGTGCTTTCCATAGACTCAGCCTCAATTCTTTGATTGCTATCCAATAGACTTTCTATTAGGTGGCAGGTCATTTGGATCATTGCCATATCTGTGATTGGGGTTGTCTTTCGGAATTCTTGGCTGCGATTTACCATACTAGGTAAGTATTTTTCAAAAAAACGGGTTAATAGACCGCGTTCAACGATATCCGGGCGAGTTTCCAGCCACGATGACACATAACTGCAAGAGTTTTGATTATTTATGGAACTTTCAAATTATTATTGTCTCCTAAATGTGGTTGGAAAAATGCCTTGCAGAATTTACCCTTATATGTGTGGATGTGTAAAGATGCAATTTTCTTTTCCTCGTGTAAAAAAAGACAGAAGTGGTCGAAAAAAGAAATTATTCAATCGATAGGAAGTGTACACTGAAGGAAATTGAAACAAAGTACCCTGATAATTATTGACATGATATCTAAACCAAAGTATATCTACTGTAGGTAGAGATACTCTGATATAAACATGTGAAACTGGATATAGGCATGATTTACCCTTCTAAGCCTACAGCTAACCCATTTAATTTTGTTTAGTAAAAGGAAAATAAAACTTTAAGATATTAACGGTCCGAATATTTTGTATTCATAGATTTTTTTTAGATCTATAATATAAAGAGTCTACAGCCGTTTTCCCAACTACTGTGCTGCTAAATATAAAGTTTTCTTAAGAATATTTTTTAAAAATATTATTACTCTAAAGACTAGAGTGCCTCAGGAATCAATTCCTCATCTCATCTCTCATCTCAACTTTATTTCTGTTTCACATTTTGGGGGGCTACTATGAACCCTTTTTTTTTTGGCGGTGATAGAATTCTGTTAGCTATCAACACAAATGAGATGACTGTTAGCAACTTGAGATGGTAGCCAATTCGTTCTACAAACAAAGTCTTACACAAGATTATACAAATTTAAATATAAAATACTTCTACTTACGGAAACCATCCTAAATCTTGAGGATTTATGTACAATACACCAGCACGCGAAACGGTAGCAGGAGTTGCTGCTTTTAAATGGCCAACTTCGAATATCAATCTCATTTCCTTTGACAACACTATTCGTTCATTACTTGCCAACGTAAGTACCTTGTTGTCATCCATTAAGGTATTCAAGCTTTCAATCCACATTGGATCAATATCGCCATCTAAAACTATCCATTTTGGGCTGCTGCTTTGATCACCTTTGATATTTTCTTGATCACGCATCACAGATGAGAACAGACCGTCTTTCCATTCTCTGGTAGTGGGGTTTACTACCCCGAATAACTCATCACTTGACATTGCCTTCGGATTTAAAACACTACAAACTGGCTTCAAACTTTGAATACTGTAGGTTTCTATAAGCGTTTCCCAGATTTTTGTTTTTCCGGTACCCGCATCGCCAACTATAAAAACAGAGTGTCGCACGTTTAACAATTCCTGAAGCTGAACCACCTTTATCAAGAAGCTCTCCTGTGGTTGTAGCCTTAATTCATTGACCGCTCTTCGAATTGCGCGTTCAAATTCCAGTAAGCGTTTTCGTGGCACTTCAATTGTTGGAAATAAATCTCCTATTAATCCCATAAAAATCGACACATCCTCGGTAACAATTTTTGGAATGTTAAAATCTCGCAAAGCTCTCATTAAAACTTGATCCTCAGGGCGTGTGTGGTCATCACGCTTCAGCCCCCCTGCTACCACTAACACAGACTTAATAGCCCTCAACCCCCAATCATAGTGGTCTTGTTTTGACAATAGCTCACGACACAGTGTATACAATGTGATAAATTTTCTAGCTAGCAATCGTGCGTCCTGAAAACCTTCGGCAACAAGCATTATCTCACATATAAGTGCAAAGTCCGGTACAATCATTGCACAGGGACGAAACAGCATTTTTAAATTTTCCGGCAGTTCCGTTCGTCCAGCGTATCCGGGGTTCATGGTGATGAATATTCCCACAGAGCTAACCAGGGAGATACTCTCTCCCATAAAGGCAAATTGTGTCTTCTTCATCTGGAAATAAGTGAACAATCACATGAAATTGGTATTGCAGAAGTACTTTTACGTTCCCAGTAGGTACCTACCATTATTGCTTCTTGAATGGTTTTCACCTGCACTGCAACCACGGATAAAACTTCCACTGATATCCGGTTGAATTCGTCAAAGCATCCCCATGCACCGGTCTGTGACAGTCCTTTATAAATATTTCCACAGGACTTGTAGTCCATTTGTTCAGAACAGTTGAAAACGTACACCATTACTCCCAACGCCCGACCCAGATCCTTTGTGGTTTCGGTTTTTCCAGTTCCAGCTGGGCCAGCAGGTGCACCACCCATTACCAGATGCAATGACTGATGGTATATAGATGCGAAATGAACGAAAATGAGGATGAAAAAGTATGCTGCTATGGGAAAATTGCATTTCTTTCCTAAACCCAGCCTTAGACACAAGTATACATGTATATACCCGGTAAGGCGAAATATTTATAACTAGTGCGCGTATAGGTATATTGAAAAAAGGGTTCCTAAGGCCCTTTTGGGCATAGATGAATGTGGACTAACCCGCATTTCAAATGTCTAGAAAAAATTTGATTCATTTAAATACTCCTACAATATATACATACGTACCTACTTATAGCTAACCGATTAGTATGTGTGCACCAGTTGTAAGAGATTTAAAAAGTGTTTGCGGCGTACCTCTGCAATTCTGGTCTTTTAAGCGTATGGTCGGAAACGTAGCATGTGCCTTTGAGAGCTTTGTGGGTAACCATAGATAATTTTGATTAAGTACGTTAAGAGTTCTTCACCTAAAAGGAAGAGGCAACAATTTGCGTTTGGCTTGGAAATTGTCTACTACCCTGAAGGCATACGGGCGCGATCGCAGTATTGCACTGCTCTAAGCTGCTATGCCACGCGGAAGGCGAAAATGCCTTAAGTGAATTTTATGCGGGTTCCTGTGTTACTGCCAAACAAGTTGAATGTCCCAATTTCATAGGTATCCTGTTGTTTAAGGATTCATTGAATCGTAGCAAGAAATATTTGTATGTGTGTCTATTATAGGGACAGTAGACCAAATGACTTGATAAATTGAAAACTGTAACTATGTATAGTATTTACTATCATAAATTTAAGTTGAATTATTTAATTTAATTAAATTGTTTAATTAATTTTTCTTAGATCTACCATAATGCTTACAACAATGAATACCCGCATGTATTCGGCACTTTTTCTTTGACTACCCGTTATCGTTACATATGGTTTGATACAGCTCTACTTTACATTTACAATTACAACTCGTAGCTGAATTTAAAGGATTTATATTATATTATGAAAAATTGTACATATACTACTTAGAATTGCACAGACTTTTAACTTAAAACAAAAACGCATGCCACCATTTTTCTTTTGTAAAAATAAAATGATCTAAAGTATTTGTTAAAACAAACATCAGTATCCTTCCTTCATTAAAACTAAAGAAAGATATGGTTGAAGCAGTTATTTAATTTGAAGAAGTTTGTTTAACCGCTTTGAAATACATCTATTCCGTGTTTTCATTTATTTAACAACACTAAAGCTTTTCTCTTAACTGAACAATGAAATCAATTAAATGATTTTTTGTAAAGTTTCTCAACTCATATGGTTGATGCAGTTTAATTTTATGGAAATCTTTTCATATTCGTATATAATTAAAATATCTTACCTGTGTAAGAGTTATATAACACCGGTCTGTTAATGGTGTAATTACCAAGCGCGATGTATTCCCTAAGTATTCGAAATCATACGGAAATTCAGCATCGCAAATATTCGCAAAGCAGGTGTCTACATTGTCGTCCCATCGGTGCCTCAGCTGGCTTTGCCATTGAAATGCCAAAGCGTTTTCGACTTTCTGTTGGATTATTTTTAAAACCACGTCACGATTGTGAACATCAATTGTGCATATTGTCATAATCTTTTGCCTGTCGCCTGGATAGAGTTCCCGCAAGAGTAAATTTATGAGTGCATTCAGTTGCGTTATTTGATGTTTCTGCAAGTCCTTCATGGCACTTTCATAGCCCTCTTCCATCCATGCAAATGTATGGTTCACGGATGAAGTCCAATAAATTTGACTGCAACACAGTGCTGTCTGTGCAGGCCAATCCATTAGCCAGCTCTCCTTAGACTTTTGAGAAATCTCTGCTAATGCCTTTTTAAATAGGCAGTGTAAAGTTCCTTTCATTCGTATAATGACTTCATTCAGCCAACTTTCTACTTGGCCTGTGCACTCTACTGTCACGTTCAAAAAGCTCACATATTCATCGTTTTCCTTCGAGTACATGCCGACAGCCAAGTTCGAGTGTTCTGTCGCAAATTCAAGGCGCATCAACGAATCGAAAAGTTTTATTAGATGACGACAGACTACTCGTGGGCTATTTCCGTTAGATAAAATATCAAGAAGATCTGCCGATGATATAAAATAAAATCGGGGAAATGCCAGGCGTTTTGTCTCCAAGTAATCACTAAGAGCCTTTTCGCAAATACCTAGTTTTTGTTCCAGCATTCCCAATACTGAGTAAATACTTGGATTTTCTGCCACTCGTATAACTAACTTTATATTTGCAACATCGTCCAGAAGTCTTGTGAATTCTTGGTCAATCCCCTCAAAACGTGCGGTATCGTCGGGCAACTGCATTCGAATGTCCTCGGAACCAATGAAAATACTTTCCAAATAAATCCATTTTCTTTGCACATCAAACCAACGGGTTATAACCAAATCCACATTTGATAGGATCTCCTGCCAGTGATTAAGTTTCGGAAGCAAATAATCGATGTTCTTGGAAGTGGATATGTTCTGGAGTTGCAATTGATTATCATCTAAAGTTTCGATTAATTCCTCTGAGACACGAAGCAGCCGAAGTTGTCTTGGTTTATGCAGTTCGCTATCGAACTCCATCTGAGCCCATGTTGCCCTGATCTCCTCCAGAGCTTTGGTGACTGTAATTTCCTTAATGGCTTTGTCGACTGTACTTTTTACTTCTTCGTCAAATCTATGCAGACCCAGAGTGAGCAAGTCGTTTAATGTCTTCGTTTTGTTGCAGTGCAATTGCATCTGTAAATATTTGTATATAATAGGGAAATGTGTTTTCTTTATATTTATTGGTGCAAATTAAAACAAGGGATGCTATAACGATTATAAATGAGTGCGCATTGCTGAATATCTATGTAAATGCTTGCGAACAATAGAATTACTGTTAAATGCAAGAACTAGGAAGTTGCTAAAATGTACTAGGTTGGCTTAGAATATTTCTTATAGTAGCATACTCAGAATAAACAATAATTATATGTATGTTTGTGTATTTAAAATATACCCGAAGTTCAATCTCAGAGCTAAAATTGAAAAAATTAAATAAATATTCCTAGAAATGGAAATTCTAACTTTATCTTTTCCGTGAATGAGTTTAAATACAATGTTTGCAATTTAGATGAATACTAGTATATGTCTACATTTCAGTAAATAATGTTTTAAACGCAGAAGGACCAATCAGCTTTTCAACCCACCAAATAACTAGTGACGATTCTGATTCGATACATATAAATATCTATTATTACCAGAACTATATTAATTGAATTATGTGGAAGTATTTATTGGAACTGTTCTCGTATCCATTGGAGACATTCGTTCAAGCTTATCAATACTAATAGATGATCTTATAGAAAAACCGTAGTACAAAAGTACATAGTAAATGCCTTAACTGTGATATCAATCATTTGTACTTATGAAAATATTTTATTGAATATATATGTGTGCGAATGGATGGTAAAAATATTCGTCATTAACTGCCCATACAGGGCCTCAAACCTACCTGCTCCCTAGTTACGGGAGCAGGCGTCAAAGGTAGACTATATCAAGGTAACCATCTTTACAATTGAATGTTCAATATACGGTCAATATTCTCGACACAGATATGCCATCGTTTCCTTATAGCGGTGTTATTCTGGATCTTTTACTGTAAGACACAAGACTGAAAGTTACTGTCAAAGAAGGTCAACACCCACTAAACTGTTTACAGACGATCGAGTACGATAGTGACAAATGTGGACTGGAGCCATAATACAGCTTTCGAATGAGTTTGTGGTATTGGAAGAGCATGAGCCTGTGCATTCTTACAACTACGGTAAGATGTGCTGGCCACGCGTAACCAACGCCTTATCAAAAGAACTACGTGTGAGAGCCATATCACTACCAAAGATCAGAAGCTTGACAAACAACGAAATCGACGAATACTTGCAACAAATGGATGAAACTATTCGAAGAACAATGAACAGGATAATACCAAAACACAGAGAACATGAAATACAGACAATACGAGACTTAAAAGCTTGTACAGACTACTGACAAATATACGTGAACCGGAAATTAAAAAAAAGGACACCCTCTAAACTGCGCCAACTACAGAGGCATAAGTCTCCTCAACACCGCATACAAAATTCTATCTGCCGTAATATGTGAACGCCTGACACCGTTTACCAACAACCTGATCGGCCCTTACCAGTTTGGTTTTAGGCCAGGAAAGTCCGCGACCGATCAAATCTTCACACCTCGGCAAATACTGGAAAAAACTCAAGAAGTCCAAATTGATACCCACCACCTATTCATCGATTTCAAAGCCGCATACGACAGCATTTATAGAGACGAACTATACAGAGCCATGTCTAGTTTTGGTATACCGACCAAACTCGTCCGTTTGTGTAGGATGACGATGGAGAATTCTCGCTGCTCCATCAAGGTCGGAAACGACCTCACTGACACATTCGATACCAAAAAAGGATTTAGGCAAGGCGATGCGCTGTCATGTGACATCTTCAATCTGATTCTTGAGAGGATTGTGCAAAACTCACGAGCCAACACCAGAGGCACAATTTTCCAAAATCTGTACAACTGTAAGCATACGCCGACTATATTGACATCATTGGTAGGACCCAACGTGATGTCATAGCCACGTTTGCTAGTATAGAGGAAGGAAGCGGCAAAAATGGGTTTAGCAGTAAATGAGGGCAAGACGAAGTATATGCTCTCAACACGAAAGGACACACAACATCGACGAATTGGACACAACGTCACCATTGACATATATAACTTTGAGGTAGTACGGAACTTTATCTATCTCGCCTCCGCTATTAACTCTGACAACAACATCTCGTCAGAAATTAAACGAAGAATTCAGTAGTAAAGCCGTCACTCGAACTACTAAGGAGATCTTATATAAGACCCTGATCATCCCAGTCCTGCTCTACGTCGCTGAAGCATGGACCGTCTCAAAAGCGGATGAAGAAATCCTTGGTCGATTTGAGAGGAAAATTCTTTGAAAAATCTTCGGTCCTGTTTGCGTTGACGGGCTATGGAGACGAAGATTCAACCAAGAACTATACGAGCTGTACAGCGACATGACCCTGGTCAAAAAACTCCGCATTTGACGTTTAAGATGGATAGGACATGTAGAACGAATGGACACCAATACTCCGGCTTGCAGAGTCTTCAATTCCCAGCCAGACTCGGAGAGGAAGACCTCGCCTTAAGTGGCGCGCACAAGTGGAAACCGACTTCAACCAACTTGGAGTGCGCAACTGGAGGCAGTTAGCTAAGGACCGGGCTAATTGGAGAGGCATGTTGGTTGAGGCCCAGGTTCATTCCGGACTGTACCGCCCCTTAAGCAAGTAAGTAGGAGATTATTACACTGAAGGTGTCGATCAAAAACATGAACCAATTGATCAAGGAGACCTATCGGTTGTCCATTAATTTGTTTAGGAATAAAAGAATTCGGGCCATAGATTCCAGCGACCCAGATGTTTCCACAAATTAATAATATCTTTTGGGGGAAAGATCATCGACCTTCCATGTATTAAACTCTTACGAATAACTGACAATACAAACATACTTTTGATAGCAGGGGTGCATGTCTGGTTGATTTAGAGAATGCTTTCGGCAACGTATGGTAAGAAAGCCATTACCTAAAGCTGACCAGACTTGGCAAAAGTAAACCACTGCTATATATGACATGCTGACTGGTAGAACGTTTATTGTCAAAAGTGGCAATGTAAATTCTGCCACCGAATTTTTCATTAAAAATGGTCTGTAACTGGGAGCGGTAAACTCACCGATTCTCTTCAGCATTTACACCAGCGATATGATAGGTAGTCTTACTCTGGCAATTGCGTATGCGAAAGATCAGTGGCATCTGGCTGGATCAGTACCTATATTTCGGAAGACATGTAGATGCTGCTGTGGCGAGAGCTTGGGGAGCATTTGCCTTACAAGACTATTGGTTTTTAGAAGTCGTCTTGACCGCAAGGATGACGTTGCCCCATCTCAAATGGAAAAGATACAGGTTTTAAAGAGGAAGTGTTTGAGACTTCACAGAACACCAGTATCTGACTACACATAATATTATTCCAACAAGGTCCTATACAACGGGGCCAACATAAACAGGATAGAGAATTTTCTGGTGAAATCCCTTTGCTTTTACGCGGCAAGAGGGATGGCCTCGAGCAATAGTCTCATCTTTATTTGGATAATCGAGGGTTGATACAGGTAAGATCGGCGATCCCGTTAATTACGCCTTCAGACGAACTGTGGAGAAAAAAAATTTTCTATGACTGTTCTAATTCTTAAGTTATTTTTAGGTAGTTTTTTTATTTCTAAATAATTTTAGTAAGCCTATAAGTAGTTTTAAATTTGTATGTAAGTTTTTTCTAAGTTGATTCTTGGTCAGAAAAAAAGTATATATATTCAATTCAATTAGCTTATATGGGGAAAGGCATTAGAATTAAGATTTTATAATTTAATTTAGAGCTCCCGCATAGGACCAGTAAGTAATTAAAGTAGTTGATAAGTTTTTATTGTTTTTTTTCTAGCATTTAAGTTGAATTAAATTAAAAATGAATTAACAAAAATAGCTTCTCCCTTCATTTTAGTGTACGAAGTTATTAATTTTGCCACAAGTAACTCCACATTCGATACGCTTTCCGAATGTTATAAATTACAGCCAACACTTTAAAATAAGTCATATTGAAGGGGTACAACCATTATAAAATATAATAAATAATATTAAATTTGTTTACTTTATCTTAATTAACATGCGTGAATTTTGTATTATGTATATATCAATTACTTACCAATGCCTTTATTGAATGAGTCCTTGTCAGCTGAAAATGAGTATTAAAGAGTGGTTATGTATGTATCAGCATTCAGCATTCATCACCTTACTTTGGTACAAGACATCAACTCCATCCAATGTCTTTCTTTTATTGCTGGATTTTGAAGTTCTGTGATTACACGTAATGATGTAACTAAATCTTTTAATACAGACACGATATACTCGTACGGTTTCCATGTTCGTACACTCTTATCCAAAGTCCTCAACTCCCTAGTGAATTTCTTGCATTCATTTTCCACATCATCGGTGTCGATCTGGCACCATGGTGTTGATTTCCAATCAATAATACATGACTGAATGACATGTACAAAATCCCACAGTTGCTTTGCAGAGAATACAAAAAATGCAATACATTTTCAGTGAAACAGTTTGTATTGAGTGGGGTATAGGGGTGAACATATACCTTAACCCTTTTTACTTCGGCTTCGCATAGAACGAGTTTTGTACAATCAGAAGTTGGTATTTCTAAAAGCTTGGCACAATGTAAAATCCGCTTTCGAGACTGTTTGAATCTAGCCAAGCGACTGCACACATCATCACACAGTGCATATACATCATCACATGGAACTAAAAAAAACTGTCAAACCGTGTGTTAAAGTCAGTACAACAGGAGGACTATTAAGTTTGAGGGTAACAGCACACCAAAACGCTTACCTGTATCATTTGAAAAGATTCGAAAAAGCTATTCACATGACAATTAAAGAGTTCTACAACACCGCGAATGGCGTTCTGCTGGTAGTCCTTTATTTCCGTCAGTCCATCAATTTTAGACACTGCAGTATCCTTAAGGGCTTTCCATTTGATTGGCAATTGGTCAATGTCTTTCAATAGGCATGTATCAAACTCCATGTTATACGATTTTAGCAATGAGATGATATCCCTGAGCGGCTTGAATATGTTGTTTGCAACGCATTCACGTTCCTTGATTTGGAACATGATAGACAAAAGCTCCAAAAACGATAGAAAATCCTCCATATCGATATGAAGTGCTAATGCTTTTGTACCAGAAGCGATGAAGTTTTCGATGTGCTGCGGTTATTAAAATAAATGCAAATTTTGGGAATTATAGCATGGCTTTTACCAGGATTGGTGTGGCAAATTGTGTGTGCAGGTTGATAGTGTCTAATTATCTATTTGCCAGCAAACCGACCGACCTACATTGCGACTAAATGTTTGCAAATAGATTCATTCTGTGCAATTAGCAGAACAAGGGGAAATTCAAACTAATGAACAACTAGTACCTACACATTTCACTATTCAATCTGCACCCATTTTGCCACTATTTACTTTGCAAACCTGCCTTCAGAGTATCTATCACATATTGCAGCAACCATTGTTTGAACGAATTAGCCCATTTACAAGCGCTATTAAGCAGGGCATGTTTAAGCGGATTAATGTCAATTCCTAACCAACCGTTGATTACTTGATAGCTTTCGAAATGTTCAATATCCTCATATAGATCATTATATCTGTCAATCTGGGAAGAATAATATGTATCCAATTTAAGATATATAAGGTGAGATTATAATGTTTATGCAAAACATTAGGGGTAAAACGTTATTTACTTTTCGAAACGTCGTTAAAAAAGTCAGAACAAAGAGAAAGATATTGTTTTCGTGAAAATATTCGACCTCGAGATTTTGATTGATTCTAACATTACGATGATAGCGGAACCCAAACAAGTGGTTTTTGGAATTCCGTCCATCGGTTTGTCGATTCGTCGGTTCGTCAGTTAGTCGGTTCGTCAGTCTATCTGTCCATACAGGTCTCTCCAGCCAAGACGACTGGTTTTTATGGTCATAATTCTACTTGCCATATAAAAATATAATATAACCTGCATTTTCTCAAAAACGGCTATAACGATTTTGGTTAAACTTCATATATACTATAAACATATTAATTCAAACAAAACTGCGTACTCAGTTTTTTTGAGAAAATCCATATAACGGATTTTTGCATTTAGGTCATATAAAGAAAATTGTTAATTTCTTGCAAAATATTTTGCAAAATTGAATGAAATTTAATTCGTATACTACTATTACTGTTTTTATAAGTTCCACATAATTGGTTTTGGCCCAACTACCCCTAAACGGAATTTTCGGTTTCGGACAACAACGGAAAATCATTATTATTCACATGGACACCAATACTTTCAATTACGGAACAAACGTTCCGATAATCACATTTCGAAATTGTAAATATACTTTTGAGCATAACTATACAATATAATTGTTATTGTGTGTTTGGGCCAAATTATTAGAAACATCAAATTAACTCGCTGTGAAAGATAAATTTGCAGTCATGCACACACCACTCGTTTTAATCAAAATCGTTACAGCCTTTTTTTTTTTAGAAAATTGACGTCATAAGGGAGGTGCTGTTAATAAAATAATTAAATTATAAAAACCAGTGTTGTTGCATGCCTAGGTTGTACTTACTTTCTCCATGGGTGCGCGACTTTATTTAAATATCAATTATATGTAGCAGACAAAATTCTATATGGGACAAAACTGAAAATTCCATTTGAAATCCTATCACATATTCCCATAGCTATTTTTGTTAGTTTTGATACATAGTTTGTAACATACAAAAATAATTTAGCTAGATATACCTTAAAGTATATGGATCGGCTCAGAATCGATAGCTGAGTCGATTTAGTCATGCCTATCCGTCAGTCTTTCCATCCGTGCGTACGATACCAGTTTTTTGGGCCTTAAATTTTGAGCTAAGATGATGAAATTTTGTGCACGTACTCGTTGTTGCTCCCAGCAGAACAAGTTTTAAAATTTCGAAATCCACCCTCTTTCACGTTTCCTTTTTAAAAACGATAGGGTATTAAACGATCCACACAGTGGATTGTAGCCTTCTCATATGTTTTGTAGAGTGAAGGACGAATACTTCTATGCCCAGAAGAATGACCTCTGTTACTGCCTTTGAGTAAGGATTGGCATCATTTTGCTCAAAACAAAAAGTACCTATTACATCTATACCAGATTGTTGTTTGTTAGTTGGTGTGGGTGAGACGAATTTATCTACAGAATTGTGTTTCGAGGATGTGCCGTCATGACTTTTGGTTCTTTTATTTTTTTGTTCAATTTGGCACCAATACGTTTCGCCTTATTTTACGTCACCGATCAAGCTTCCATCTCACACCATAACTGCAGACTGCGCAGAATTCATTCTTGTTTGCCAATGTGTGGCGTTTGTTCAATATCGCGCACACATAAGTGCATGCACAAACAAGAAACACCATACTACGCAGGACTGGGCAGTTTGCATTTTTAGTGTGGTGAGGAAGCTTGATTGTAAATCCTTATAACTTTAGATGAAGATGAATCCAAACAACTTAAAAAGAAAGCATTTCGATTTTTTTATGTAATTTGTAAATATTAAATTTTTAATATTAAATTTGCAAACAAACAATTTATCTTATATAATATGTTTGTATGTACCTACCTCTTTTTTAAAGGCTTCCATAATTAAAAATCCGTTTACACTCGATTTTGTTTCGCAATATTGGACCTTCATCGTTTCAATGTAATCTGCTACTGATTCCATCCAAAGAAATTGCATATTATTAAACTTGTTTGCATATTGCTTACAATTATTAATGGTTTGAGATGTGAGGTTACTGATTTCCGTAACAATTGAATCCAGCTCGATATTTTTCGAGAAGTCAACTATTAAAAATAATAAATAATTGGTTAGTGTTCTATTCAACTTATTTAAGATCAGTGTTACTTTTCTCTGTACATAATGTCGGCACACAATTCGCGGCCTTAAAAATGTCATGTTTGAAACCATCTATCATGTCTCCTATATTTTCAAGTGATGGTTCGAAAACTACATCATTCTGTGATAGCTCCAATTTAACCTCAAAAAGTGGTGTTTTGGATACTTCAATAACCGAATGTTTCATTTCAGTGATTAGGTATTCCAAGCTGTAAATTTGACATTAAAAATGCTAAGCAAGATCTCAAAATATAATATTATACTTGCCTAAGTTTAATTGAATCATAAATTTCTATTTGTATTAAATTGTTTATAAATTTTAGATAATTTTGAAATTTCAAGTCATTTGCTGATTTCTGAAATGTAAACTGAAGTAGAAATGTTAATCTGCTGATTGGGAGGAAAATGCATTTGCATGTAATTAGATGTTTTAACAATATACGATAGAAAATATAATAAATTAGTTTAAAAACATAATAAAAATTTATAGACAACGTGAGTAACATGAAATGACAAACTCAGAATTGAATTGCAATTAGTAATTTTGAAATAACTGTGCAACTATTTCCGAGAGAGTAGAGGTAGAGAATTCAAAAATTCAATAACATGAATTTAAAATGCACGATTGGTTCTTGCGTTTTTAAGGAACATGAGAAAAGGAATTTTTAAGAAGAGTTTGGAAAAGATATTAAGACAATGACGATATATATATTGCATCTATTTAAATGTTTTTGCCACGCATACTTTAATTTTATGGAAAAGTTAAATTTTAAGAAAATTCAAAAAAAAAAACTTCAATAGAAATTCATATGTTTTTCGATAATATAGCAATGAACATTTCGTCTTAGATCACTTTAACCAACGCCCAGATTTTGTGAGGATTTTTTATTATAAAAATGAAAAATCTTGTACGCGGAGGCTTCAGTTTTATGTCGAATCCGAATGGTTGAGTTGAAATAGGCTTTTTATGACAGTTGATACCTCACAGATGATATGTCAGATTATCGCAAGTAGAGGTACAGTGAATAAATAATGAAATAAGTCAAAATAATAAACATCATAGTTTATTCGATTTTTATCTAGCTACTTGCTGACCCGGCACACAATGTTTTGCAATATAAATTATTTCAAGTCCATTTTGTTGGTTGCTGAATAAATTGACCATATTAGAAGGCTATAATCCTTCTAATGAAAAATGATTTTAGAAATACGTTCCCCCAAATAAATTTGCTTTATGCAGTTGCGCAACAATACAAACCATGCTTATTTAAATAAGTTATAAAAATACAAATTATTTTATAGAAATATTGATATTACCTTGTCCATTGAGCTCATATTAATATTAACGTTGTTTTCACTATTTTTAAAAAGGTAAAAATTATCTTCCACCATCTGGTAAATTGTAACTTTACTTTCTTCGCAACCTTTCAGACGGTCTTTAAGTCTCTCTTTCTGGAGGCGTAAATCCAAGAAATTCTTTCCGAACAGACATCGCTGATGTAACGGTTCGTGGCAACATTTCTTTATTATTTTCAATATGTCAGAAACGTTTTCCTGAGTTTTATAAAATCGCCCATGCAGTGATAACAACTTTTCCATTATATCCATTACCAGGTGCATATCTGCTTTACAATAATAGTTGTGAATGTATTTTCCAATAAACCAATTTATAATTTTATTTTATTAGCTTACCGTAGGACCTCCAAGTAACTGTTTGACAAGTCAAATCTACTAAATCATTTATATGGACCAACTCATCCGAAATCAGCTCAAACTCACATGGATGAGCTTTTTCGTGGATATCATTATAGTAGTCTTGTATTTTCAAGAGAATGTTCTTTCTCTTCCAAATGTCATTGCGACAGTTATATAACTCAACGCCATTAGGTGGTAGATTCTCAACTTGCATTTCTATGGATTTTAAATATTTCACCTCTCTAATCGCAGTAAAAAGATCGTCTGCAAGATTCGCCACAAGATGTCGTGGTGGATTTTCGTCGGTTGCATGTTTAACACTTCTCCAATAAAACACATGCCCATTCAATGATACTTCGATTTTTCTGTCAATTGTCATAAACCAATTTTTTAAGATCGTCGCTTTCATTGCAATCAGACGTTGAAGTATATCGTTTATTTCAACTTTAATTGCCTGAAATTCGGTGATTACTTCAAGATTTCTGTGAAGAATAATTTTGTGAAATAATAATAAGTTTAAAAATTATTGACAAGTTTGTAATGTTAAATCGATTATCTTACAAAGTGTTCTCAAAAATTTTGTTGCAGAGTAATGTAGCCCGCTTTTCATGTTGATCAATCCACATCAATACCATAGACAGTGGAGGGGCATTTATTTTCTGCGGTAAGGTGACCTCAAACTCAGTATTTATTGAACTGAATGCGATTTTCTCTAACTCATCATTTAGAAGCCTTAAGATACTTGGTAAAATAACACGAAGTTCATGTTGAATAGCAGGTCGTTTTAGAAAATCGCGGAACATAATAACTAGCTGCAAATCGATTAAAAAATTCAATAATTATAAAGTAATTATGAAAAGGGAATATTATTGCCTTCATAGTTTGATCAATATTACAGCATTCCGCAAATGATTTAATCAATATAGTTGCCAATCTTTTCTCCAATACCAATGTTTGGTTAAAGAACGCATCCTGATTTTTTTGAAATTTTTTCCAGCGGAAACTTTGATTGCTTATATCTAATTCTTCCTCGGACCACTTCGTTAAAACATGCTTAAAGTCGAAGTGCAACTAAAATATAAATTATAAGAAATGGGTAAACAAAAACTAACATTATCAAATGCATTTCGCACGTTCATTATTTGGTCTTTATATAATTTTCCATGTATCCCACCGATTTCCACTTTTTCCAAACATTGAAAAGAGGCTGCCAACTCAAATATGTTACGCAAGCCGGAAAGTTGATTGAGAAATCCATCCAGCCGACCGAAAACTTCATCTGCAGAAAACTTCCACAACTCGGAAGAGTTATGGGAATCGCCAAATTGTCTGTACACATAAAGGTTTTTGTACTCACCCACCTTGGACCTACAAAAGAAAATCCATTCGGAACAATATATTTTATTCAAATGCATCATCGAGTTAAATACTTAAAACACTCCAAGATTTTCACGGTTCGAGTTATTTTTACCAGACCCTCATCTGCCTCAGCTTCACATTGAAACAAAATCGGGAACTCCAAATCCTCACTTGCCCTATACAATAACAAATTGCAAACTGATTTCAGCAAAACAGTCATCCTCTTCGATGTACAATAGTAACGGGAGTTTGTCCAAATTAAATGAATGACATGGACCAAAGGCTCCACCAGATCCATCGAATTAATAAAATCAACCGCACTAAAAGCGGTGGTCCATCGTATAATCGGACTCAACCACAACGATATATCCTGTGCCTTGTGTAGAGCCAATATTAGATCTTTGAATATTTTATGAAATGATTCCGAATAAGCAATTGAACCTATTCGTTCCAAAATTCTAGCTACAGCTACGATGGCAGGAGATTTCATTTGCTCGTAAACATCTTGTAAATGAAACTTTCTGTCATTCCAAAAGGATACTTCGTTGGCAGGAAGTATATTATCCTTATTATTTTTATTTATGTATTCGGATTTCACACTCAAGATTTCATGAATTTGTGCTGTCCAATTTATAATCATTTCTTCCAGAGTGCTTCGGAACTGTTCGTTACAAGCTGTGGTATTTCTATAAAAGTTTATTTATTTCAAAAAAGATGTTATTATGACATTTTTAAGGGAAATTTGTTATTGTAAATGTACATCTAAGGATCAATTAGAGTATGTTTTATTTAAATAAAAACTCTTGAAACATATCTGTATATAAAAGAGAGTGACTTTTTGTTTGTCACACATTCGGCCCTATCATTGTATCCGTTCCGAAAGAATAATTCTCCGATTTTGTACGGATCGGACAATTTAGGTTTCTGGTAATCGTTCCGTTGAATGTTTGCATCTGTTTTTGACAGCAACTCGTCAATTTCTCTCCGATGGTCTCCGACATCTGTTCGTTAGTCAAATATTTTTAAGTCAGCAAAATGTGAGCAACAAAATAATTTTACTTAATTTTAGTTTATAACTGTTGTTTTATTGAACATTTAAATGAAAAGTCAAGCACCAAGCAATATAAGCGCTTGGTTGAGATTATGCATGAGAAACCCGACGTATCTCGTAATTTCACCAATAGGACACCAGAAAAGGTGGCTGATTTTTCATCAAATGTCAAATGAATGCGTTCTTCGACTGCATTTGCGTTCCGTAGAAAATTACTCTCCGAGCGGATACCAAGATAGGGACGATTATATTTTCTCTATAAATAAAATTCAAATGTCGGTAATTGGGAACCGCATCACTTGAGAACTGCTGCACGGATTCGGAATTTTTTTTATATCTTCCTTTAATCCAACTTAGGATTTTACGTAAAGAAAAACTAACCAGTTTTTTTATTTATCTAAAATTAAAGTACGGGTGCACCAATTTGGCTAATTTTAAATGTTTGTAGTGATCCAATTTATGTTTTTTAAGGAAAAGAAGTCGACCATGCCCATTTATACGCCCATTTTTTTTGATATATCTAAAATCATAAACTCTTTAACCGATTTGGCTAATGACGCGAAAAAAATGTGTGCAACGATACGCACATTTTTGAAAGTCAAGTTGCCATTGAATATGTATATCAAATCGAACGTGCAAATGCCCCTAAGAAGTAAGCGTGGGTAAAAATGTAGTATAGACGATGTTCACATCAACATTATCAAGTTTTTTTTTCAAATTGTGTCGAAAACTGTATAAGGTTAAGATTTTGGACTAAAAGACCTATTACCACTGAGGAGCGGAGGTCTAATAAATAAGTGCATTTTATTTTTTGTGTTGTATTCCCGCCACATGTGAACACTGCGGTTATGACGATTAGTCCACGACTGTGCTTTCCATCACTCACTCCATCACACTGCTCAGTACGTATACCAAATGTCAAAATATAGCTACTGGATAGATTTTAGGGAGCTGTTGAGCAGGTTAAATCACAAAATCACATTATGGTGAGAACATTTATTATGCTTACTTTGCTGGGAACAAAAATTGAAATATAATATTAAAAGAATAAACTAAACATATCAGAAGGCTACAATCCACTGTGTGGATCGTTTTATACCCTATCCCATCCCATCCTTAAAATTATTATCCCTAAAATGTGGACTTTATGGCAAAGAAATGTTAAAATTGGTATTTTCTCAACATACTGTTCAGTCAGTTTATCAAAGTTTTGTATGGTTCGACAAAAATACCGTTTTTCTCCTGCATATGGTATGGCGTAGGCTATACAAATGGTTTTTGTAGGAAAACGCCTCCAAAAAGTGGGCGCGAGTTTAAATGATGTATGGATGAAATTTTTTTTTTGTCAATCCAAATGATTTTGCATTAAAAGTTTTTTTCAAATATTTAAAAATGTTACCGAAAAACTTTTTAGTACTTCAAACGCCCTCAAAAAGTAGGCGTGGCAAAAAGCATTATATGAACAAAATAAAGTAATTGGGATTGACTACATATATTATTCAGTCACTTTTTAAAATTTTTCTACCATTTAACAAAAATTACGTTTTTTTAAAAAGTGGGCGCGGCAGTGGGCGGATTTTGGAAATGTTCGCACTTGTTCGAACAGCATTTACAAGGATCACATGTAGCAAATTTTACTATCCTAGCTCAAAATTTAAGGCCTAAAAACCGGTTACCTGCAAACAGACGAAATGGCGGACGGACAGACAGACATGGCTTAGTCGACTCAGCTATCTATCGATGCATATATATTGAGGTATATCTAGCGAAATTAATTCTTTAAACTATGTATCAAAACTAATATACACCTACAAAAGGTGGGCATAAAAATCATTATATGGAAGAAATATAGATATTGAGATGATCTTAATGTGTTATTCAGACAACTTTTCAAATCCTTCACCGTTTGACCAGAAAGAACGTTTTTTTTTTTTAAAAAGGGCCATGGCAGTGGGCTGATTTTGAAACTGCTTACACTTATTATTCTTCTGCTTCGTCCTACAGAGTGTCTTTGTACCAAATCTCATCATTTAAGCTCAAAATGTGAGGTCCAAAAATCAGTGACTTACAGTCAGGCGGACAGACAGTCATGGTAAATACACCTGATTGTGAGTCGATCCATATAGTTTAATGTATAACTATCGAAATCATAGAAAAATTATAGTTATAAATACAAGCTACAAAGTTATTGTCAAAAGTAATGGGATGGGGTGTAAATAATGGACGGGGCTAAAAACTGAAGGTGGATGAAACATAGAAATCACATTGTCATCACGTCTTGTTCAGTTAGTTTATCTAAATCTTCTGTGGTTTGACCGAGAAAGTATCCTTCATTTTCGTCAACGTTTATTATTATTTTGAGATTTACGGATTTTTTTCAGCTGTACATCGCTTACTCTTTCATACACGTACACACAACTTCTAGCGAGCAAAGGGAAAGTATTTTCGAATAAAGATGTTGTTTACTGTGTTACAATTTGTGTGTGCTGTACTGGGGTACTTTAAAAATGATAATCGTTACATATAGTGAAGGAGATTTTCTGGGAACGTGCCGTGTAATTCGTATACAATTGCACACACGGAATACAAAAATTGTATTCTAGGTACCTAGCAAGTCTCTTACACTAACGTCAACGATAATCATTTTTAAAGTTACCGTATGAATACACAAGGCTGACATTTTTGAAAAGCCTAACGAGGAATGTATGATTACCTACTGTAAAGCAGGGTTAATGCTGGTAAAATATCTATATATATTTTAACAACTCAAAATTGTCTCCCCTAGTCAAGTGCGCCCGGGGTTTGTTTCTAACATTATGACGATGACGGAACCCAAAAGAGTGGTTTTTGGAAATCCGTCTGTCGGTTCGTCGGTCCTTAGTCCGTACAGGTCTCTCCAGCCCAAACGACTTGATCGATTTTCTTCAAACTTCGTATCCAGCGTTTTTTTTGGTCATAATTCTTGGCTATTTTTTTGTTTGCTTTTAGCCATGTTATTACTGGTACCTGCCATATAAAATCATACATAACCTCAATTTGCTCAGAAACGGCTCTAACGATTTTAATTAAACTTCTTATATGCTATAACCATATCAGTTCCAAAAAAACTGCATAACGGATCTTTGCATTTAGGCCATATAAAGAAAATTGTCAATTTCTGGGAAACTATTTTGCCAAATTGAATGAAATTTAATTTGTATAAAACTAGTATTACTGTTTTCATGAGTTCCACATGATTGGTTTTGGTACAGTTATCCCCAAACGCAATTTTCAGTTTTGGCCAATAACGAAAAATCATTATTATTCACATGAACACCGATTACTTTCAATCACGTAATAAAGGTTCGTATAAGCACATTTCGAGCATCATTAAGCAATATAAATATTATTTTGAATGTTGGCCAAATTAATAAATTTGTCAAATTAACTCGCTGTGAAAGAGAAACGCTTACCACTCGTTTAGTGAAGTATTTTCAGGAACGTATTATGTATATTGCTGAAATGTGAAGTATCACAATCAAAATTGCGTTTCTCATGGCAAGCAATTTATGCAAAAAAAACATAATATTAGTCCGTCTTTATTATTTCAATTACAAACAATTACATAGAGGCGATATTTTAAATAATTTTCACAGGGTAGGTACATAAGGGTACATAATTTGCCCAAAAACGTTTTTGAAGGCAGAATACAGAATGCCAATAGACTTCAAAACTTTCTTCTTTGGGTAAAATGTCGTTCAAAATTGAAAGTCTTCATTCGGCTTCTAGGTCTTCGATGTTGTCGTCTTTGACTAAGTTTGGAAAAAGTCGAATTAAATTCAAAAAACTTTCTTCCAGAGAGGAAGGATTTAATGTCTAAACAGCTCTTAATACAGGGTCTTCAAAAATTGATTCATTCGCTTACAAAGAATAATGTAGAATTTTTGATAATGGCGTTTTATGTCCCTTACTTCCGGTCTTAAATGGATGTGTTCGCATTTACGATTTTTGGATATTTGGTGGGAGTGTTGGTTAATAATTAATGATCTCTTTCATAATACACAAATGTTTACTTGCCAATTTAAAGCCAAGACATTCCCTTCGCAATTAAATTAATACTGAACCCAGCAAAAAATCGTTAGTGATTTGTTTTTGTTTATTTTAATGTCAATTAACTTGGTTTTGTTTGAAAGTACTCGGATACATACTTCCGCTACTTCCCAAAATTATATCTTCAACTTCCCAATCGAGTCTTTAAGCTTGCTAAAATTAACTGGATTACCAGCTTACAATCTCCAAGATATTTTATTACCACGAATGACAATGGTTCGGAACGACTTGTCATTCTACTTTAAGCGCTTGCAGTTTCTGGTAAGGCTTGCATTCGCAATGTCAATTACCAAATTTCAAGGGCAATCATTGCGTCTATATATGCGGCATTAGGGTGCAGCTATAGCTTTCATCAAAAAGAAACTTTGTAGAAAATCACTTTTTATTTTTCAATGATCAAGATTTATTTTTCTGAAGTAATGTTTTTGATTCCGGCCAAATGAAAGAGAATTGTCCAATGATTCCTATAACCACCTACCTAAGAAAAGTGTCTATAATGCTTTGTGTTCCAATGAAGTTGTTCAATGGTAGCTATAACTGGACCTTTAATTACCCACTTCTAACCTATATAAATTGACATTGACATCACAGTAATTCGCACATGAATGCATCGAACTACAGGCACATAACAGCACTGGCGACTGTGGCCATCGACTGGGCCACTTGTATAAATAGTTTCAAATGATCATTCAAAATTAAGTTTTTAAATTTGAAGGCAAAACAACTTTTGCCGGCTCAGCTAGTATGTATTATATAATATATTTAGGACTACGAGTCGAACTTTACAACACTTACATCTTTTTCAAAAAACTCTTCAAGGTAGTTTTCATATTTTTAACTTTCTCTTACAAAGAGAAAGGTACTGTTTTCGTAAAAATGTTTGACCTCTAGATTTTTAATGATTCCAACATTATGATGAAAGCGGGACTTAAAAGAGTTTTTTTTTGGAATTCCGTTTAGGCTGTCATTACAGGCAGACGTAATGACAGCCTAAACGGCTTGACCGATTTCCTTCAAACTTGGTATCCACGTTTGTTTTGGTCATAATTCTAATAATTTTTTTTTACTTTTGACCATTGTATTAACGGTACCTGCCATATAAATATTGTATATTACCTCAGTTCTCCGAAAACAGTTCTAACTATTTTGATTAAAATTTATATATACTATTAGCATATTAGTTTCAACAAAACTGCATTCCCATACAAGAAAATTCATATAAGGGATTTTTGCACTTATGCCATATAGAAAAACATTGTAGCAATTTTGTCAAATTAAATGAAATTTTATATCTGTACTATACTATCTCTAAACGAAATTTTCTGTTTTGGTCAATAACGTAAAATCATTATTATTCACATATATACCCAATCTTTCCAATTCCGGAATAAACGTTCGTATAATCACATTTCGACATTTTTTATATAATATTTTGCATCAATAATCAAAATGAATATTATGGTGTATTTTTCCCAAATTCTCTTATGCTTGGATTTTGATCTAACGTCAAACTCGCTGTGAAAAAAAGTTGCTGCGTACGACCCAGTCATGCACCAATCGTTTTTTTTTTACAATTTATGTTGCATATTATATATCATAATGCACTTTACTTCACTGTTATAACAAAAATGATAAACTCCATAGTTTTAAATAAAGCTAGGTACACTTACCCGTCTTGCAATGCACCCTCCATTTCAATAACTGATGATGATGAAACGAGAAGCGAAAGAATAGTTTTGTTATTCGTTTTACCTTTAATCTACCGAGGCGTACCGACAGTATGAGAAGAGAAAGTTTTAAATTAGGACCTTTTACACTTTACAGTTAATGATGTTAACAAAGATAACTCACCTCTTGGACTTTATTTCGGATATCCTTCATTTGAGCATCGAGATCTTGTGATACAGTTTCCGGCCACAATTTTCTATTTAAAGGATTACTGAGCAATGGAATATAAATTTGCTCTAGTAATATCGCCAAAGTTTCCACTTCACTGTGTAAAGGCAAATCACCCAACAAAATCTCATTATGAAAATTCTGCGACGATACAACCAAAGCTTTCCTTTTTAAAAAATACGTTCCTTTCCCACGTGGCACCCCATCGAGTGTCGAAAAACTGCTTCCAGGAAGAGGGAGTGTAAAATTGCTAATTGCACCGATGGTCGGAGCAATAGTCACTGAAGTTGCAACTGCAATGCTTGCAGCAGTTTCTCTGAACGTTGTGGCATCCGGTGAAAAACGTGGCTTTCTAATATCGCTTAACGAATTTATAGGAACCAAAAGCCCCGCAGGGTTAAGTGTAAATAGCAGAACTCTTCTCTGAATATTATCAAGCCAGTCTAATACAACGAGCTAAAGAATTACATCGGAAAGTAAGAAAAAAGTTGTTGATTGGAGAAATGTTCTAAATGAAAGTACATATACAGCCAATAAATATTTTATTGGTTTGTTTTTGGGTGAACATGGAGATGTTTGTGAATATATATTTTATGTATAAAAAAAACGTTGATTTAAGTTTTCATTTATTTATTTACATTATAAAGTATACAGCCAATACATTTTTCTATTTGCTATTTTTAAAATCAAATGAAATATATGCAAACAGGGGTTAATTTAAATATTCTCAAAAACTAGTAAGGCATTTTTAGTTTTTGATTAAGAACTCATTGTTGCGATATTTTCTCATATGAAGTAAGGTTCGCGAATTCGGTACGTTGACTGAAGCACTAACCCAGTAAATATGTTCAAAACTCACTCAAAAACGCTTTCCAAAGCATGGAGTAGTGCTAATTGAGAGTTTTCAAAGGAGTTTTTGAGTAAGTCTGGAATTACAATGCTGTAAGAATTCAATATACTTAATAAATATAAGACCCCGCTAAACGGTAGTAGCTTAGATTAAGAAAAATTGGATTTTAACAATTATGCATAGACTATAAAACTGAACTTAAAAGTGAATAGATTTTATTTTGTTAAAAATGTTTAGATTTTCCTCATAAACGCGGAATTTTTTTTCAAAATATTTCTTTTGATATACAGCTTTATAAACTATTCTAATTTGTTATAACAATGATCATATGATTTAGGCATTTTTTTTATATATATACTTTTTCCGTCTACGAAAAAGTGCCATAATTATTAAAATGTGTACCTACCTTAAGAACATCATTTGACATCATAGTCTGCCATTTTTCATTAGTTAATCCCATTGTTGTTAATGTATATTCACTAATTCTCTCAAGTCTAGCGTCTTCTAATGCATTAGCAGATGATTCTACTTCTGATACACTTGTAGGTTCTTTATCATCCATATTGCAAACAAATATTTTAACTACCACTACTCACTTAAAATGTATTACACTTTTTCAAACCAAACTTCACAACATCACAACAGAAACTGGCTACTGAAAGATTGCTAATTTAGCTTGTAAGGAAACAATGCCTAGAACTGGCACGTACGAAGTGACCATGAACATGGGGATAGTACTATTGCACCTCTCAATATCGATCAAACGAAAAATCCTATTGCAATTAAGAACAGTGCTAATCTAATCACTGATTAGCTACAGTGAACTTAAAAATTACGTGCAAGAGTTGAATATGTTAAACACACCTAGTGTGCGAGTATACACGTACCAGGCTACATTTGTGTAAATGTGTTGTTCGATATGGAACAGGAATATTTGCAGAAAGTTTGTGTACATGCGCTAGTGAAAGGATTTTTTTTAGTTTGATTATTAGATATAGTTAATTTCAAGTTGTTGGACTACAACTTAAAAAAAACATATGATAAGACTATAATCCACTGTGTGGATCGTTTTATACCCTATCTAATCCCATCCTTAAAATTGATATCCCTAAGATGTGGGTTTTCTGGCAAAGAAATGTTAAAATTGGCATTTTCGAAACATCAGTGTGCGGATTTTGAAAGTGTTTACACTTGTTTGAACAGCTCGTACAATGATCACATGTAGCAAATTTCATTATCCTAGTTCAAGATATAAGGCCTGAAAACCGGTGACCTACAAATGGGCGGACGGACGGACATACAGACATGGTTTAATCGACTCAGCTAGCGATTCTGAGTCGATCCATATACTTTGAGGAACATCTAGCTAAATTATTTCCCTATGTTACAAACTATGTATCAAAACTAATATACCCCTATGGGATAGAGTATAACCATATGAGAAGGCTACAATCCGCTGTGCGGATCGTTGCATACCCTATCCCATCACATCCTAAAGACTAATATCCCTAAACTGTGGGCTTTAGCAAGAAATAACACATGAATTTTAGTACATTTAAGGTTGATGTTATGTGTCTTTATATATATCTCAGGTAATTTTCCACTAATTCAATTGGTTTTCCTTTTAAAATATTCAAAAAACAATGAGAAGGATATTGGCCCAATTTTTTAAAATCCGCCCACTTTTAGAAAAAAATTGTTTTTTTGGTTTAAGTGTAAGAAATTTTTTTATAAATCGTCAACACAAAGTTTTTTGCCACGACCACATTTTGAGAGAGTTATTCGTATTCGTTATTCGTTCCGGCAATGAACAATTCGTCAATAGATCGTTTTAACCCACGCCCATTTTATGGCGGCGTTTTTCCTTAAAATGTTTCGGCTGGACAAGGTGGATTCTTTTTGGATGTACCAGGTGGAACTGGTAAAACGTTTCTCATTTCGCTATTTCTCGCCGAAATAAATTGCATCGCATTGGCTTGCATCATCTGGCATTGCTGCAACTTTATTGAATGGAGCCAGAACAGCTCAAAAGCATTTCGGCCGCCTCTGCCTCATGCCTACAAAATGTAAAATTTTCATCTATGGTACATAAACTTTCTCTTGAGCCGTTGAACAGAACACACAACGGTATAAAAAAATAATTACAAACTTTTCCGAAATTCCACGTTTAACGATGTTGAAAAGTCCAGCAAATAAACATGCGCGTCAAAATACGCGTTAATGTGCTGAGACATTCCCAAAAAAATTGTTAGATATCGGCGATGGAAAAATTGCAGTCCATAAAACACTGATTGCATAAAATTGCCCACCGATTTCTACATAATCGCTGATATGCAAAATGCTCTCATTGACCGCATACACCCCGAAGTACGCACACAGAAAGGCAGAAAAGGCTGGTATAGAGAATGAAGTGGCAAAAATGGGTTTAGCAGTAAATGAGGGCAAAACGAAGTATATGCTGTCAACACGAAAGGACCCACAACATCGACGAATTGGACAGAACGTCACCATTGACAGATATAACTTTGAGGTAGTACGGGACTTTATCTATCTCGGCTCCGCTGTTAACTCTGACAACAACATATCGTCAGAAATTAAACGAAGAATTACTCTTGCCAACCGCTCTTTCTTCGGGCTAAGAAGGCAATTCAGTAGTAAAGCCCCTCACTGGAACTACTAATGAGATATTATATAACACCCTGATCATCCCAGTCCTGTTCTACGGCGCTGAAGCATGGACCGGCTAAAAAGCAGATGAAGAAATCCTTGTTCGATTTGAGAGGGAAATTCTTCGAAAAATCTTCGGTCCCGTTTGCGTTGACGGGCTATTGAGACGAAGATTCAACCAAGAACTATACGAGCTGTACAGCGACATGCCCCTGGTCAAAAAACTCCGCACTGGACGTTTAAGATGGCATGTAGAACGAATGGACACCAATACTCCGGCTCGCAGAGTCTTCGATTCCTAGCCAGACGTCGCACGCAGTAGAGGAAGACCTCGCCTTAAGTGGCGCGCACAAGTGGAAACCGACCTCAACCAACTTGGAGTGCGCAACTGTAGGCAGTTAGCTAAGGACCGGGCTAATTGGAGAGGCATGTTGGTTGAGGCCCAGGTTAATTCCGGACTGTACCGCCACTTAAGTAAGCAAGTAAAATAAAAGCCACTAAATGAATCAAACTTACTAAGTGATTTAATGCAACCCCAGGAAACATGTGTGAGAAAAGGCAAGCTAGAAGTCACATTAGGTAAATAGCGAAAGCGCAGAAGAAAGTCCAGTTCAGAGGATTCTATTTCGCCTGAATTGAGAAGTATTTGGACTGCCAATTGGGTAAGAAATATCAGCACAAGTGGAAACCGACCTCAACCAACTTGGAGTGCGCAACTGTAGGCAGTTAGCTAAGGCATATGGGTTGAGGTCCAGGTTCATTCCGGACTGTACCGCCACTTAAGTAAGTAAGTAAAATAAAAAAAATCACTTATTAGAGGGTTTAAGAAAAAAACTGCGTGCTTGGCATTATATGGTCAAAACAAATCATGCATACCATAAACCGATTTCGGTATAGCTAAGATTTCTCGGAAACATCTTTAACTGTTCAAATCAAACTAAACACAATCTATTAAGTCATATTACTTTTCCTAAAACCCCTAATACCAATTTCTTGTTATTAGACCATATAAACTTAAATTCTCTTAGCGAAATTTAATGTTTCGAACTCTTTTTGAGAAATCAAAAGTTTCTCCCGTCAGCAAACCAGTAAAGGGGTACACTAATTTACTTAAAATTCAGAAGTAAAGGTTATTTAATCATAATTTAGAAAGTTCATACGATCCAGTCGTGTACCCACGACTCGATTGTCAAAGTCATCCGGTCAATTCAAGAATAATAAAAAGGAAATTATCTTCAAAAAAAAAACATTTTCAAAATTTTGTTAATGCTCTAAATTCAATCACAGTATTTGAAAAACCGGGCCTGATTGAACGACAATCATAAGAGATATCAGAGTTAGTCACATTTGGGAAATAAACACCATACCATTATCTATATGAACAGCAACATCATTTATTAACTTGAAATCAATAAAATCCTCAAGTCGCTCAAAGAAAAACGAAATGTGTACGGAATATAGTGGTCCGAACCCTTACGTATATTTACGTTCTTCTTTACGTTTGTAGAAGGAGACAAACGCCAGCCAGGGTCCATTTGGCAGCCTTCTCTTTAGTCTTCAAATTGAAAGTCCAAACAAATGTAGGTCCTCGCATTCTGAATCATGACCATTCAACAGGAAATGAGTTCGATTTCAATTTCATGATCCCGAGTCCCAGAGACGCCGGCCGCCCAATGCAATGTCGAATTTTTTTTGTGTATTTCAGTTTGGTTTGGCACATATAGTGATAGTCCACACGATTTAGAATTTAACGATGACAGTGAATGATCCCGGAATAAGGACGATGGTGGCGATGACAAAATAACGAAGTGGCAAATATAAAAATTGTTTGCGTTTAGAAGCACGTCCGTTTCGGAGCACCACAAATCGTAACCAAAGAATAGAAAGAAAAGAAAAGAATTCAATGATGATTGAGAAGATATACTGACTGCCAAAGCACATATTCTTTTATGAAGGAAAAAGTGCATTGAAAAGAAATGTGTCATGGCTACTTTAGTTTATATGAGTTTTGCCAAAATTGGAGAAAAATGGGCTCCAATGCATTCGTGTAAAGGATTTTACATTAAATGCACACAAGCAACATATATTCACACTAAATGGTTCTTAGTCTTACCTTATTTTATAGACAGGACATTCGTAGATGTTTTTGGTATCCTTTTTGTCTTGGGTAACTGCCTTTATAAATAGAGCTGGCATTGAAGGAAAAAGCTCCTTCTTGAAGGCATCGGCAATTGTTCCCAATTGAATATCCCAACGAGCACCCTCCATATATAATCCGTTTATATAAGCGCCCTCTCTTGGCGGACCGCTGTGGCATAAAGAAAAAACATTGTTTGTCTCATCTCTTTTTACGAACTTACCTTATTTCTTCCTTCCTCTTCTTGGTAACATCACAGTTCAAGCACATGTTATCGAGTGGCCACTCGTTCTTTCTTGCAGTCTGCTGCATTATCGCAGTTAAAAAGCTCTGAGGGTTAAAAAATCCACCTAGCCATACAGATGATGGCATTTTGAAGTCAGCTACCCACCCTTCCAGCTCACGTAGACGCAGAATAAGGTCGGCAAACCACGATTGCAGGCCCCATAGGCTAGGATATGCCAATTTTGTCCATGATTCCGGAACTTGGTCCATATACAATGATTGCATAAGTGCTTCCATATCTGATGAAATGGTTAATTCACCTTTAAGGCCCAGTTCAAGCTCTCTCAAAGACCTAAAAAGCTCCCTCATTAATATATTCATTCGATCGCATTCCTGGAATGCCACAATAATAAATGGATTTCGGTCCTCAACTCGAGCCATAAGCTCGGAAATGTTGAATGGTTTTGGTATTTTGTCGAGCAGATCGTCTAACGTATTTTTAACGATATCGTCCTCAGATTGTTCAGGTCCACCCGATCCCCCTGTTGCCATAGGCAATCTGGGTTGTAGTTCAAATATTTTTCGAAAAAGACGTTCCGAAACCGCAGAAAGAAATCCAATTTCAGCATTCAAATGCATTCCGTATAAATGTGGACTTTCTGTTGGGAGGTTTTCATCTATATACTGATGGTAACCATCGTATCTTAGAATACCAGGTGCAGGAAAACCCAGGCAGTACTCCAGACCACCATCGATAAGTTCTTGTTGCATAAACTCTTCCAAATAAGTGCGGCAGAGTCTGCGATCCCAATCATCAGTAATGTGTCCTCCATACATTATCTCCCCGAAAAGATAACGCAGATCTTCCCAAGGCACTCGATCGTTTGCTTCTAGGTAGTTAAACAAAACATAGACACAGATAGTCAAGTCGCCGAAGTTAAAAGGGTAAACTTTATTCCAACCTTGTGGGCCGAACTTTCTTCGTTCTGCTATTACGGCATGAAAGTAGCACAATGAAAACAGTACTGCCTTGAACTCTGTTTCTTTGGAGCACATCTCTAGCGTTTCTTCATTGAAGTTATCTAAAGCATTGTGAATATTTGCGAGCATACCCGTTGGCGGTTCGTTTGTTATTTTGATGGCCGATTCTAGAATGGCTTGTGGTAAAATATGATATGCAGGGTCGGCAGCTGGTTCAGCGCTTAAAAATAGTCTATAATCTGGATGAGCATCGAACAATAACGCTTCAATCTTTTTTTCTAAGATAGGAAGCCAACGGGCCACGAGATGTATATTCTGCAAAATGACCCAATGCCCATTTTGTGAAGCTATTTCCATAGCACGTTCTGCAATAACCTCTTGGCCTTGTCCTAAAGATACACTTTGAAAGTTGCCTTTGTCCGTTTGAAAACCCATTGTCCTTCCCAGTTTTTCTACATCCTTTAGGGGATCAACTCCGGGCGAAAGGACAAAGAAAATGTGCGTTTCTGGACTTGATTCCTCGAAAGTTTTCGAAAATTCCATCATGCGATTATCTGTGTACTTCGTGCCCAGTTTCTCCTCAATGAATCTTCGAATCGCGTAAGACATTCGATCGGGTCTAATGCACCTCATTATGCAAAGCCTTTCAATAACGCTCTTATTTTTCCACTCTCCAGGGAATTTTTCATTTTCCGGACATTCTGCTTCTATAAACTGCTGCCATCGTTTTTGAGATGTTTCAATGTCTTTGTCTAGGCCACTAAATGAATCAAACTTACTAAGTGCTTTAATGCCACCCCAGGAAACATGTGTGAGAAAAGGCAAGCTAGAAGTCACGTTAGGTAAATAGGGAAAGCGTAGAAGAAAGTCCAGTTCCGAGGGTTCTATTTCGCCTGAATTGAGAAGTATTTGGACTGCCAATTGGGTAAGAAATATAAGCTTGTCTGATTCAAACAGACCTCGAGAAACATAAACGAAACTGTGGAATGTTATTGAATCTATTAAGTTGTCCACCCGTTCTTTGACATTGGCCGAAGGCGTGGATTTAGCAATGGAATTTGCGAAGACAACAGTAAATGCCTTTAGGGAGAACTGATAAATTGGATTGATTTTGAAGAGCTCGTTTAAAATGAAATAAACAATGGAGGCTCTCTGCGAAGCCGGTCTGTAATGTTCACGTGCGGAATCGATTTGAACTGCAGTCGTTTTTGCTTCCACCACTTTGATTTGAATCTCCTCAGCTGTCTTTTTGGTCTTTTCCAAGTTCATAACAAGTGTGACATCTTGCAGGACATTCTCGCCCGCAGACGAAAGTCTCTGAAGCAAGTCATCCTCAAGAAATTTCAATGTTATTTTGAACTGATTTTGTTGTTGTGTCAAATTAGACCTCATGACTTCTAAATCAGGTCGTTCGGCTTTTACCACCTCAGCCAGAAGTTGCTCCTCTAGTCCATTACGGGTGACAGTGAAGTTAATTAAAGTTGTTTGCGCTTGAATTTCCGGTTTATAGTGAGGATTCGCTAATTTTGTATGCAAAATTAATCGAAAATTTGTATTGAAATCGATTTCCTTGTCGCCTAATTTCAAGCACGTTCCCTTCTTAATCAACATACGACCCAGCAGTGGATTCAAAACGGCATCCACGCTCTCTCCGATGTTTTCAATCAAAAGAACATTTCCGTTGCTCACTGCACGTTCGACTACGTCCAGGTATCCACGCTGGGTTAAACGCAAAACTACCAGGTTATCATGGTACTTTTGTTTCACCCATTTGATGCCTTGCCTGTAGGATAAAAACCAATCGAAATCGCAATTGAAAAATGGGAAAATTAGGGTACGGTGGTATTGTTCGTTATTCAAGAGAAATAGGCGTTGAAATGGATTTTGTAGAATGATTTAGTCTCATAATGTGGAAGTGAATGAAAATGTTAAAAGTAATAAATGCGATTTTAAAATGGCTTAAATTTTAACGCTGTATGTACAAGGCAGAATCACAGCACACATTTAAAAAAATTATTTGATTTTACATTATTATTAGAAAACTCAAAAAAAATTATATAAATTGAAATATCAAGTGCGTGGTTTTTGCTATTCTATATAAACTTAGAAAACAAACTTTATGTGCAAAAAACAACAACACATAGGTTTCGTGAAGCATGGATAATAACTTAGTCTCAAACTCTTAGCCTCGATGGAAAAAGAGCTACCAACACAAAAATGGTTGGGGGTACCAAATCCGGTAAACATACGCTGCAAAAAATATGGAAAATCAATGCTTAATGAAGTAATTTCATGTGAAAATATTTCATATTACAGCATTACAATTAGTGTAGTAGTGAATAAAAAATGCATATTGACATCAAAAAGCCAACATGGAAGTTCTTTCCCATCACATATTTGTGTTTTTTTTTATCATGTTTTAATTTAAACCTGTATAGAGTAAGAAATAAACAAATAAAAACAGACCGACAAATACGCCCTACTACGTTTGAAATTCGACATCATTTTTAATCGGGCTTTCTAATGTAGGTGTGGAGACAACAGAACATGATTACTTATTTGAGAGGTTATGTAAATGTATGAATATCTACGAGGTTTATCAAGATATTTTCCTCTAAATATAAATAGGGTAGGTACTCATGAAATAAATCAAAGCTTACAATTGCGGGTCAATCATTAAAGGGTACCGCTCCGAATGAACTAAAATTGCAGCGTTTTCTGCAGACATCCGGTCGCTTGGTAAACCTTGATTATTCCATTCTGCTATCTGCGCATCGTCACAAATCATTGCAAATGGATCACTTTCTTCAGACAACGGAATCGGTGGCTGCATTTTGATAAACAAATTACCATTTCTACAAATTTTAGACATTAAGTAACATACCTCTGCTTTCTTAAAAGTAGGCATCCACTGTTTAGTTAGCAATTCAACACGATACATTCGCGTGAAGCAACCAACGTACGAAATAAAACACGAAATGAGAAGTATATCCCCTGGTAAGGTGATTTGATTAGCATTAAGACTGAAATCAGAAACAGGCATATTGAGGATGTATTGTTTCTCTCACAATTCTGTCGAAGATAGCGAAAGCATTTATCACATATTCACCTTTTGACCGACTCCATCCAACGAATTTTCTCCGATGCAAGACCACCAATCAGTCTGTTTGCCAAGTCAATCGTAAATGCGGTTTTATCAGCTTCGTCCTGGCACTTTAGTTTCTTTGACAGAGCATTGTCAAATTCCGCCTGCAGAACATTGAATTTCTCCTCAAGTTCATTCAGGCGGTTATTGAGAGCTTCTAGCTTATCTCTGGCATCTTTCAGTTCTCGTTCAGCATCTACCAATGCCCTCTCCTTTGGCTCCACTACCAAATACACCTCGTAGAATCGATTAATGTTTATCACCCACGAACAGAGACCAGCAGCAGCTTGTGACTTCGAAACAATATTCTCCGGATTGAATTCTGGATCGTTAATGTATTGCTGAAGAGCTTTAATTACATCGGTGTGAATGTGTTTCTTGTCGTAATTGACCAAGTCATTTAGGAATTTATCCACATTTCCCATCATTACACGTGCTGATTTCCAGCTGCGATCTTTGGGGATTTTACCTTTTGGAGAGAACAAGACTAAAACAGCAGCACAGACATTTACAACAGCATCTGGAGGAGAACCAAAAGACTTTAATTCCGTTAAGTTGTTTTTGTTCAATGTGTCCAATGCTTCTTGTGCTGCCAACAGAGCTGGTTGAGCCTTACGGAAATCTTCCTCACAAAGCTGGGCTTTAGCTGTTACATCCTCCTCAATTTGTCTCACCTTTTTCTCTTCCTGTGTTGCAAATGCCCGTTCCTTGGACACTTTTTCATTTTCAGCACTGACTACAACAATAAGTGCGTCCGCATCCTGATTCTTTGTTGCCAACTCGACTTCCTGCACCTTGAGGATTTCTTGCAACCCATCAACCTCTTTCGAACAGGATGCCAATTTTATCAAACCATTCTCAAGGCGAACTATTCTTTCCTCATTTACTTTTAATTTTTCAACCAACAGCTTTGTGTACAGACTGATAAGCTCCAGAAATGACTTCGGCGTAGTATAGTTATACCTTTTGTCGTTGAACAGGTACAATTGTGAAATGTCGTTTACCGTCTTATGAACAAATGCCATGAACTGGGATACTGGCGAGGTCAACTGGGCAGGCAATGAGTCAATTTCCGAAATAAATCGATAAGCAACATTTTCTAAAGCTTCCCTTGGCCATTCATGAAACCAATCAATCGTTGTGTTGTTGACAAGAGCCGGAAATTTTCTAGCTCGTACTCTTAGGGTAGGACCGACTGGAGAAAAGCAAAGCACTACTTTGAGCAGACCACGAACTTTCTCAATGAAAAATTTCCAACAATTTTCCCGACTATCAAAAATTCCAGCTTGCTTGACTTCGTTGCGTATGGCTCCGATAATGTTTTCTATTTCTTCATCGGGGAAGAGTTCATGTATATCACCTGAGGCCAGCAAGTCGTTAATTAACACCAAAAACTCCTCCTTCGCTACTTCCGAGTCAGTCATCAGGAAACAACATGGATTCGATTTTAAGCCACACTTCATGTAAAGTACTGATATATTTGCTTTAAGATCGGTAATACTGTAATCCTTGGTTAGTTGTATTTGAAAAACGTCCAATGACGATATGAAACTTGCTAGTCGTGTTAGTGATTGTTTGCCTGAACCACCCACACCTATCAACAGAGCATATCCTCTGGGTGACTCTATAATTCGGCTAATGCGGCACACATGGCTCATTGCATCTTCAAAGAGTACTAGATTTATAGCACCTACGAAGTCGTTATAACGCTCTTGAGCTTCTTCGAGTACCTTTCCGAGGCGATCCCAACTTGGAACTGGCATGTATTTAACTTCGGATAGTCCGTTAGCGTAGTGAAAGAAAATGTGTGGTTTTTCAAACACTATGTCCTCTCTATAGACTTCAACCCCTTTGCGTAAAATTTCACTTATTAACTTTCGGTAATTGTTAACATCCGACTGGTCCACTAATTTATCACCATAAACTCGCTCACACTCGTGTACCCAAAGTCGAAGGAGCATGTTTGAATTAGGACACGTCTCCGAATTTGCATACAGCATTCCCTAAAAGAAATAATATTTTTAGTTTTTTCAATTAATACGAAAAGCTAGGCAGCAACCTGCCGATACTATCGTCCGATAGAAAGTCTGTAGTGTCCTATGTTTATCATGCTAATTGAAGAACTATTATTAACTCTGACAACAACATCTCGTCAGAATTTCAAGGAAGAATTACTCTTGCCAACCGCTGTTTCTTCGGGCTAAGAAGGCAATTCAGTAGTAAAGCCTTCACTCGAACCACTAAGGAGATCTTATATAAGACCCTGATCATCCCAGTCCTGCTCTACGGCGCTGAAGCATGGACCGTCTCAAAAGCGGATGAAGAAATCCTTGCTCGATTTGAGAGTAAAATTCTTCGAAAAATCTTCGGTCCCGTTTTCGTTGACGGAGAAGAAGATTAAACTAAGAACTATACGAGCTGTACAGCGACATGCCCCTGGTCAAAAAACTCCGCATTGGACGTTTAAGATAGCTAGGACATGTAGAACGAATGGACACCAATACTCCGGCTCGCAGAGTCTTCGATTCCCAGCCAGATGTCGGACTCAGTAGAGGAAGACCTCGCCTTAAGTGGCGTGCCCAAGTGGAAACCGACCTCAACCAACTTGGAGTGCGCAACTGGAGGCAGTTAGCTAAGTACCAGGCTTATTTGGTTGGTTGAGGCCTAGGTTCATTCCGATATTCACTAAAAACCTAACAGCCTTAGTCCCTATTTTCTTAGCTTAATTTTTCCACAAAAACCTAACTCGAGTAGATATAAATATTTTGCAACTTTAATTTCCTATCATGACTTGGCTGCACTTTATGAACTTTCTTTTACAAAGAGAAAGATATTGTTTTCGTTAAATTTTTCGACCTCGAGATTTTGATTGATTATAACATAACGATGATAGCGGAACCCAAAAAAGTGGTTTTTGGAATCCCGTATGTCGGTTTGTAAACTTCTCTCCAGCCTAAACGACTTGATCGATTTTCTTCAAATTACTATCCAGCGTTTTTTGTTGTTCATAATTTTTGTGCTATTAGCCACGTTATTACCGGTATCTGCTATGTAAAAATTATTCATAACCTCAATTTTCTCAAAAACGGCTTCAACGATTATGATTAAACTTCATATTTACTATAAGCATATTAGTTCCAACAAAACTGTATACCCAGTTTTTTTTCGAGTAAATCCACATAACGGATTTTTGCATTTAGGCCATATAAACATTTTCGGCGAATTGAATGAAATTTAACTATAACTCATTTCATGAGTTCCACATAATTAGTTTTGGCCTACCTACCCCTAAACGGAATTTTCAGTTCTGGCCAATAACGGAAAATCATTTTTATTCACGGACACCGATTGCGTTCAATTACGGAATAAACGTTCATATAATCACTTTTGACATTATTTATATCAATTTTAGCATAATCAAAATCGTTGTGTATTTAGGCCAAATTAATGAAAACGTCAAATTAACTCACTGTGAAAGAGAAAGTTGTGTACGACCCAGCCGGGGACTCACAGCTAGTTTTATTTGCGTCTAGCCCTGTTATTACCTTACCTGCCATACAAAAACTATACATAAATTTGATCGAAAACCGCCTTAACGATTTTGATTAAACTGCATATATACTATAAACATATTAGTTCCATCAAAACTGCATACCCAGTTTTTTTTTCGATTAAATCCATATAACGGACTTTTTTCATTTAGATCAAATAAAGAAAATTATCAATTTGGCCAAATTGAATGAAAATTAATTTATATAAGTTTTTTGTTTTTTGTTCGGATTTAAATTTTTAAATTTGGAAAAACGAGTTAACTTGACTTAACTTGTCGACATAGGCTGTTATTCTAAACTACAAATTAAAAAAAAACGAGAGGTGGGTGCACGACTAAGTCATGCGCAACGTTCTCCTTCACATCGAGTTAATTTGACGTTGTTAATAATTTGGCCAAAATACAGAATAATATTTATTTTGATTGATAAAAATGATATAAATAATGTCGAAATGTGAATATACGAGCGTTTATTCCGTAATTGAAAGGAATCGATGTCCATGTGAATATAATGATTTTCCTTTATTGGCTAGAACTAAAAATTCCGTTTGGGGATAAGTGGGCTAAAACGAATTATGAGGAATTCATGAAAACAATAATAGTTGTATGTAAATTAAATTTTATTTAGTTTTGCCAAATTGTTTGCGAGAAATTGACAATTTTCTTTATATGACCTAAATGCGAAAATCCGTTATATGGATTTCGTCGAAGAAAAATGGGCATGCTGTTTTATTGGAACTTATATGATTATAGTAAATATGAAGTTTCATAAAAATCGTTTTAGCCGTTTTCGTGAAAATTGGGGTTATGTATATATAGAATCAAACAAAATCTCGAGGTCGAAAATTTTCACAAACAAATATCTTTCTCTTTGTAAGATATGGTCAAAACTGGAATGTATACAGTTTCGAAAATGGTAGATAACAACCTAAGTCAATACATTTTTGGAAAAAATAAAAACATTGGTTAGCGATAACGATCTAGGTTCAATTAATTTTATTGAGTTTCGTTTTACTTAAAAGGAATAAGAACTTATCTTGACTTATAATTTGGGAAATTTAAATAATAAGGCATAAAAGCGTTAGTTTTCTTTTTGGTAATAACTATTGAAATACTGAATAAGGCATAAAAGCTTAAGTATTCATTTGGTTAATAACTATTGAATAGGACATTTTGGTACATAATATTTACGAAGGCTTAAATAGTTCGGACATCACCCATGGAGTAAGTCTCCACTACATCCAAAATCTTTCCTATCACCCTCTTTCTTCCCCTTCTCTAACGCACGTACAGTCTCTACATATAAAGGGTATTCATAACCCCCCGAGTGCGTGTCAATTATAAAAAAAACTGCTCTCCTGAAAGTACCAAAAGACAATTTGGTGGTTATGGCTTGTGGCCACATATATGTTATTAAACGATTCGCACAAGCATTTTTTTCTTACATTAAATACCCTAACCTAATACCTTATATATACCTAACCTTACTTAGGGGGTTAAATAGTTTTGACAAATAGTTGGTAACGTAGGGATATATAAAATAATATATAGATCAAATTAGAATCGTATGGTGAGTCGGTCTACCAATAGTTGTCCGTTTGGATGTCAACAGTTTTAGACAAAGTTGTCTAGTAGGCTAAAAAAATAATCTCTCACCCTAATGAATGCAAGTTTTTTTTTCGAATATTATTTAACTTACCGAGAAGATATTAGTCAGATCTCGTAAATTAAAATTGTAATGAAATTTGATTGCTGTGGGAAGAAACGTTTGTGATATTTTTTGATGCAAAACTATCGCCGTTCTGATTAAAGGCTCAACGATATCCTTGGTTGCTTTAGAAAAGTTATGCTGAGGCGTATTTATATGTTGCGATAGAATCGAATGCAGTATTTGAAACAAAGCATCTCCACCAGGCACACTATGGAATTTGACATATTTTACGATCAATAGCAAGGCTAAAATGTAGCATACTTACTTCACGGCAAATGAACAAAAGTGACGCTGTAGTCTTGGATTTATGGTAAATGAGCCGGCAGTAGGATTCATGCACGACACAAACTGGCAGTGATGAATGTCTTTCAGCGACATTTTTGTACGGTCATACCAGTGGCTATAATCCATAAATTGCCGTATTAAAGTATGCGGTTGCACGGTACCATATTTGTCCACTTCGGGCATATTCATGTCGTCGATAAAGTATACCATTTGCTTATTGCCTGGAGGGCCAAAATTTCGACCGGCTTTCTTTTCTAATGGTTTTTCCAGTATTCTCTGCAGCATATCAGAGGTGGTGTAAAAATTAAATGGCACATTTGTTACTGCAAATTTAGCCTCTGGCAGTGCATTAAGTTTGGCTCCCATGATGATGGTTTTGCCAGAGCCGGGAGGGCCTATAAACATAATGGGATGATGTTCAGCGATTAGAATGTCGGTGAAATATTTAAGCCTTGTAGTTTCTGATGTATGTACTAAATTTGATTGCAACGGAATATCGGGGTCTAGTTCAAATCGAGGCACTAAATTTGTCCAAGGTGCAAACTTTTTCGTCTCATTGTCCACGTAGAAGCTAAATATATTTTCCCCTGTTACTGTTACTGGAAAAGTTACTGTTTTAAATTCGTTAATCCACCATTTATGAAACTCGTTTCGCCAGTCAATAATTTGGTCATGAAACAATGTTGAACCGAAACCCCAAATCACGCAGAATACGAAGTAGATTTCGTACCACTCCTTAGGGCAATCCATTGGTAAATTTTGCGGAATTAGAACGCAGTCAAGTAAATAGCAAGTCATCTGAAGCATGGCTATATCTGACATCGGAGTTATTTTTTTAAGTCGGGTCTTGAAAACTATTAGTAGAGGTGGTACGTATTTTTCGAAAAGAGAAACAAGTATGGATTGTTCCGCATTGTTTTGACGCGATTGTAACCATGATGCTACATAGGGATTCCAACCAAGGTCTTGGGGATTTATGTAAAGAATACCAGCACGAGAGACTGTTGCAGGAGTGGCTGTTTTAAGATTTGATATTTCAAAAACCAGCCTCATTTCTTTAGTAAGAGCAATTCGCTCATTGCTGGCTAGTGTTAGAACTTTATTGTCATCCATAACAGTGTTCAGACTCTCAATCCACATGGGGTCAATATCGCCATCAAGTACTATCCATTTCGGGCCATTACCTGGGGTATTAGCTTGATCTCTCATTATAATCGAAAAAAGACCATCCTTCCATTCTCTGGTCGCTGGGTTCACAACCCCAAAAAGCTCATCATTCGTTACGGCCTTAGGATTAAGGTCATTGTATAAAGGTTTTCTCTTTTGATTTTGGTATGTTTTAATTAGCGTTTTCCAAACTTCTGATTTTCCTGTTCCAGCAAAACCAATAATGAACACAGAATGTCGAACTGCAAAAAGTTCTTCTAACTGCACAATCTTAAGTATAAAACCGTCTTCGGCCTGCAGTGAAAGGTCAACTGCTGACTTCTTCACAATTTTTTCAAAGTCAAAATTTCGTTTACGCGGTACATCTAGTGCTGGAAAAAGATCCCCTATAAGGCCCATAAATATAGAAACATCATCGGTAACAATTTTTGGTGTATTAAAATCCCGAAGAGCCCTCATTAGCACTTGGTCCTCAGGTCGGTTTCTATCGTCTCGCTATAAAAAATGTAAATTGTTGTAAAATTTTCTGCGCTTAAAGTCATGATGATAGATAATATTTATGTTTCGATACTTAAGAAAAAAAAAACGTTTGACACTTGTTTGAAGTACGTAAAGTAATGAATGTAAAGCTTATTTATTGAGTTGGGTAGGTATTGCACACATTTTGAAGTCGTGTTTTGAATTTAGAAAGATAAAATACGAATATGATATAATACATTTTAAATTGTATCAAAATTTGTTTGAAGTCTTGATTAAATTACATATAGGAGAATAAGTAAGTATGGGAAATTGAGCTAGGAAATATATGGTCCTTAATATTATGTATAAATATGATTAACTCCATTATTCATAACAACTTTACAGACTTCCAATTATAAGAAGTTGATTTCGAAATTGAAAACTTCGTTAAATCAATTGTTTGCATGAAGTGCAGTTTTGGTTCCTGTATCTACCATTCAATTTTATAAAAAAAACTTCAACGTTTTTTTTTTTACTTAATATTTTATATTCGTTATGGGGGTTTCCATTAATATTGAGGATACAACTAAAATGAACTTATTTTATGCAAATATGATTATAATTATTCTTTTTACTGAATTTGTTGAAGGTTATTCAACAGAAAATAGTGATTCATTGGCAAAAAATTAAAAAATATGTTTCGTCGAAAAGCCATAAGTTATAATAATGTTCACAATACAAAATAATATACATAATGCGCCGCTAAATATGTTCTCAACTCGTACACATTAATCCAATTGAAGGAAAAAAATTACAACTTGTAACAGTACGTACTCTGAGAGATCCAGCAACCACAAGAACAGATTTTATTGCTCTCAGTCCCCAATCGTAATGATCCTGTTTCGACAGCAGCTCCTTGCACAAAGTGTATAGTGTAATAAATTTACGAGCCAGTAGACGTGCCTCTTGAAATCCCTCGGCAACCAACATAATTTCGCAGATTAAAGCAAAGTCTGGCACGACCATCGCACAAGGACGATAGAGCGCTTTTAAGTTTTCTGGAAGTTCAGCTCGACCAGCATATCCAGGATTCATAGTAATGAACATCCCTACAGTTGGTCTCAGAGCTATTATCTCGCCAAGGAAATTGAACGTAATCTTCTTTGCCTATTGCCGAATATAAGAATAAAGCGTTGATTGAAATCTACAGTGGTAATTTACCTTTATGGCGTCCTGTATGCACTTCACCTGAACTGCGACAACAGATAGCACTTCCACCGAAATTCTATTGAATTCGTCGAAACAACCCCATGCTCCTGTTTGTGCTAATCCCTTGTGAATGTTTCCGCAGGATTTGTAATCCATTTGTTCAGAGCAGTTAAATACATATACCATCATCCCGAGGGCGCGACCCAGATCCTTGGTTGTTTCAGTTTTTCCAGTTCCAGCTGGTCCAGCAGGCGCACCACCCATTATAAGGTGAAGCGATTGGGTAAGGGTGATATAGCAGCGGTCAGTTAATGGGGTTATAACCAGTCGCGGAGTATTTCCAAGATACTCGTAGTCGTATTTAAACTGAGCATCGCAGATATTCGCAAAGCAATCGTCGTATTTTAGGTCCCATCTGTGGCGTAGTTGACTCTGCCATTGGAACTCTGTGGCCACATCGACTTTTTGTTGAATAATTTTTGACACAACATCTCGACTGTGAACATCGATTGTGCAGACTGTCATAATTTTTTGCCTATCTCCGGGGGTTAATTCGCCAAGCAGAAGTGCAATAAGTGCATTTAGTTGATTGACCTGTTTCCTGTTGTAATCCTTTATGGCGTTTTCGTATCGCATGCCTACTTTTACAAAAGCATCATCCATTTCCGCCGTCCACCAGATTTGAGTAGTAACAAGAGCTGCCTGGGCAGGCCATTCAAAAATCCAAATGTGACGTGGTTTTTCCTCATATGCAATGACTGCCTGCCGAACATTATATCCAAGCGTATTGCGCATCTCATCAGTAACGCGATTTAGCCAAACTTCCACTTTTCCACTGCAGTCACATTTTTGTATAAATTGAACGAATTCCTCCAGTTCTTTCGCAACCATTCCCTTCGATAATTTGGTGCCCTCTATAAAGGAGAGACTTCCAAGGGAATCGTAAAGCTTGGACAAATGACGACAAACCATTTTAGGGCTGTTGCCATTCGAAAGAATGTCCAATAAATCTGCAGAGGACACAAAATAGAACCGAGGATACGCTAACCGTTTTGTCTCCAAATAATCGTTTAACGCCTTTTCACATAGCAAAAGCTGTTTGAACAGTTTATCAAGTGCATCATACAATTTCCCCACACCTTTATTTGTAGAGCGCACCACATTGCGGTCAGAATTCATCTGACCTAGCATGGTTTTGAACTCTTTGTCAATAAAGTCGAACCTTTTTGAGTCATCTGGCAGTTGATTTCGAATATCTTCGGATCCAATGAATATGCTTTCCAAATACATCCATTTTCTTTGCACTTCAAACCAAGATGTAATAATCTGATTAGCGTTGGAGAGTTTATTTTGCCAATTAGTAATTTCCCGGCTGAAAAATGCAACATGTTTTGATGATAGTATATTTTGCAGCTGAATCTGGTGGTCCTCAAGTGTTTCAATCAAATCTTCTGTTGCTTTAAGTAGCTGTAGTCCAGTGCGATCGTAGGGCTCGGTTTCGAACTCCATCGCATTCCAAGTAACTTGTAGATCTCGCAAAACTTTTTCCATGCCCATTTCCTTAACTGATTTATCAACAATATTCTTAACTTCCTCTTCGAACTTATGAAGGTTAAGATCAATCAAATCTTTGAGTGTAGTTGAATCTAGAATTCTGAACTTGACTTTAGTTACTTTCATTAGCTCGGTCCAGTGGCGCTCCCTAATGGCTGGATTTTGAAGCTCCGTTATGGCGCGTAGCGACGTCATAAGATTCTTCAGGGAGTTTTCCATGTGCAAATATGGATCCCATAGCCGCATTTCCTTGCTTAATCCTCTTAACTCCTTTCCGATCTTCTTGCACTCCATTTCCATCACCTCAATATCGATTTTCTTCCAGGGAGTTTTCTTCCAGTCCTCTGTCATCGTTTCAACACTTACAAAAAAGTCCCACATAATTTTCAACAAACCGAGGTCCTTACGACATCGCTGAATTTTCGTAATGTCTGGACCTTGCAATTCAAACAGAAATGCGGACTCTGATAATCGTTGTTGCCGGCTTACAAGTTCATTGAGTTCTGCGTTTGCTTGATCAATTTGTGAATAAGGATCATCGCACGGTACCTGAAAAACCTTTACAAACACAAGGAATTTAAAATATTGCAACGATCAAATCTGAAGCAAAAGCGTACCTGTCTATCGAGAAATCTATTTCTATACAAATTGGACATGTTGTTGAACAATACTATTCGCTTTTCAATTAGGTCTACTTGGTATTTCTGTATCGGACTGATTGTTTGTTTAACATTTGCGGCGTCCCCTTTGACCCGTACCCACATATTCGGCAAATCGGCTAACTAAAGGGAAATTAGTAAAATGGTAACAAGAAATAGAATTTTTATTCCGAACTTGTGTTAAGACTCCGGCCTGAAATTCGTAACTATATTCCTTCAAAAGTTCGACAATAGCCTTAATAGGGCCAAACATTTCATCGTAAATCAACTGATTTTCGTTTATTGCACTAAGCACGGACATGACTTTAAGAAGAACATCAAAGTCGTCCTTTTCGCATTTAAGAGAAAGTACAATTCTAGCGTGGATGATGAAATCTTCCAATTTCTGCAGAATAGCGATGGTAAAAATATTTTGCAACTGTCAATAACATAGCAAATCTCACCTTAAGCGTGCTTACAACGTGATCGATAAGATCATTTCTAAAGAGTGCAATCCATTTAGATATTTCGTTAAGCACACTTTTCTTGAAGCCTTTTTTATTCAGTCTTAGCCAAACACGAAAATCCAATAAGGTATCCCATTTATCAACTTCATCGCATAAAGCTATAAACTTGTCAAGCTAAAATTATAAAAACAAATACAATAACTCGGCACAACAATATTGACAACTGAAACAGACTTGCTGCCGGTATACTGTTAAAGGTGGATTGTCTTCTTTGAATGCAATAGCCACGATTTCTCCGTCTTCGGAGTTTCGTTCAGCTGCCGTTAACGGTCTTCCATACCGTTTGATTTCTTTTAGATAATTCTCCATATCTTCAACCCAAATAAAACTGTACTCAGTAAAGCTTCTGACATGAACTCGGATTTCTTGCAGTTCACTTTTGACTATTTGTAATATATCATTGCGACTTTTGTGGATGTCGAGCTTATCACTTATTTCATCTAAAAATTATTTATACAATATTAGAAAAAGTTCAAAATATAGGATGATTTAATAAGCCGGTCAAGAAAAGCGTACTTGTTCAGTCATCAGACCAAAATCGGATTGTGGTTTGCAATACAATCTATTTGATTAGTGTTTCGCTTTATAAATTTTATTCAACAAGCTAACGGGTCGTTAAGAGTTTCTGTCTAAGACATACATTTTTTAACACTATCAGATCTGTGTCGTAGCGAACTTAATACAAGCAGCATCTACGCCCAGAGATTTGCCACATCAGATAATATGCATCCACAGGCAACAAAACAGACCATAGAAGTTATTAAGTTTAATATTGCTAAAAAAATCAATAAACAATGAAATTACAACTACACCGTATATATTATTAAACAAAAGCACACTTGGGTGTTTTTTAAACTACTTTTACTAACATGAAGTTCAACTTCATCGTTACTACAACTATACGTGGGTGACATATAGAATGTGATATTGTTACAACATATTTTCAGAGAGTTTATAGAAATCCTTAATTAGATAAAATAAGGTGGGTGCACGATTGTGTCGTACATAACTTTCCCTTTCACAGCGAGTTGGGCCTGAGAGAATTTGACGATTTTCATAATTTGGCCAAAATACACAATAATATTCATTTTGATTATTGATTCTAAAACTGATATAAATAATATCGAAATTATATTATACTAACGTACATTCCAGTGAATCTGAATAATAATGTTTTCCGTCATTGACCAAAACTTAAAATTCCGTTTAGGGGATAGTTGAGCCAAAACTAATTATGTGGAATTGTCGCAAACATTAAAAATATAAAAATAATTTTATTAAATTTGAGAAAACAGTTTGCGAGAAATTGACAATTTGTTAATGTTGCCTAAATGCTAAAAATTAAAGTTGGGTCTTGTAGAACGAGGCTAGACTCTGATTGGCTTTACCTTGGCTGGTTGTAACTCTGACTACACATCAAATGTGCTTATTTTTACCTCCAAGTTGTAACCATCGGTTACAGGTCTCATCCAATCGGATTTGACTTGCTAAACGATAAGTGTGAGTCTTGATAACACGACGAAAAACAGCAGCACTATAAAGAGCCTGGTCGGATTGGCACGGAATGAACTCCCAGCCTGCTATCTCAGGCGAACCTAGACGAGCTACTTCGACATATTCGGACAATAGGCTGTCCAGGAATTTCAATGGTAAGTCAGGCCAAATTCGCCAACGTCAGCTTTATATGCCTACACGACAGCACGTTTGGTAACAGCCATAGGTTAATTGACTTCGCTATTCTACTATAACCAGCACACGGTTTCCTCACAACGATATACATAAGGGAACATGACGGTCAACCAAATTGATCACATTGCAATAGACAAGAGGCAGGCATGAAGTATTTTGGATGTCCGAACATTCCGAGGAGCTAATATTGACTCGGACCACTACCTTGTTGCAGCCAAGGTAAGAATGCGGGTAACAACACGCCACATTAATTCAGATATACTGTAAAAAATTAATCTCGAAAGATTGCAATTGCAAAAGACCGCCAAGACCTTCGCGCAACGCGTATCCCTTAACTTCTCTATAACACCATGCCACCAGCATCGAAAGTCGACGAAAAATTTCAACGTTCCCAACAGGCCATTTGATCCACCGCAACTGATGTGCTAGCTTTCTCACACCTACCAGCAGGAAACCCATGGTTTGATGAGGAATGCCTACAGATGCTTGCAGCCAAGCACGAGGCTTTGCTGCAGGTTAAGACGAGAGCTGCCATTGAGCTCTATAATCAAATATGAAGGGAAGAATACCAGCTTTTCAAAAAGGCTCGGTACAAGGCTCGATACAAGGCTCGAACAGAATCCTGTCTAGATGGGAAAGGAAATATCTTAGCAAAGCATATGAAAGAACCACTTCTACAGACTTTTTAACGGCGATGACAAACAACATTCCACTGTCAGGCAGTACGATCCATTCAGTATTGGCAACGACAGCGAAAACTGCCAACCTCCCGACCTGAGTGAAGTGAGGATAGCAATGCTTAATAAGTCTTTCGGAAATGATGGCCCTCCCGACGAGCTTTATAAAGCCAACGAAGATGACTTGGTGAGTAACATCCACCAACTCATAAGCCAAATTTGATCGGATGAAAGTATGCCTGAAAAATGGAACCTCAGCATTGTTTGCCCGATCGCCAAACAAGGATAGTCTCTGAACTGCGCCAGCTACAGAGCTATAACTCTCCTCAACGTCGCCTACAAGATCCTATCTGCCTTATCAGTGTGGTTCTAGGACAGAAAAGTCCACAACTGATCGAATTTTCACATTCCGTCAGATCCTGGAAAATAAAACCAATAATTCCAAATTGATACCCCCCTATGCTATGACATGTAGAACGAATTGACACTCGCCTTAAGTGTTGCTCACAAGTAGAAATCGACCTCAACCAACTTGGAGTGAGTACCTGAAGGCTGTTAGCTAAGGATTGGGCTACTTGAAGAGGAATGTTTGTTAAAGCTCAAATTCATTCCGGACTGTAGCGCCACTTAACTAAAAGTAAGAGAAGTTAAAAAAAAAACACATAAAACAGCTTCAGTCGGCTACAGCAAAAAACGTTATATTTTGTCGAACCATAAAAGAATTTGATAAACTGTCTGACCTATAAGTTGTGACAATGACATTTTCTATACTTCATCGCCATAAAATCCATATTTTGGGGATATTAGTTTTAAGGATGGAATGAATAGCGTATTAAACGATCCGCAAAGCCGATAGTAGCTTTCTTATATGTTTTTTTATGAAACCGGCCCAAAAAGGTTGGAATAAGGTAGGGTATACAAATCGTTTTTATAAGAAAACGACCCTAATAATTGGGCGTGGGTTAAGGTAATGAATAGACAAAATGTTCAGATTAATATTACTGAAGATTTTGCATCAGAATTGTTTTCGAATTTCTTTTAAATGTAACCATAAACTATTATCTGTTAAAAACGCCCCCAAAAATAGGGTGTGGCAAAAAAATTAAAATTTTTATACAAAATGTAGATATTAGGTTATGTTTGGTTAGATTACAGTTGAATAAACATTGAAACTGTAAGCTAGGTTTGGAGCCCTGTTTGAGCCGTTTCTGAGTCGATCCATACACTTTACGATATGTCTTTATAAACTTGTTTTCTATATTACAATGCAGAAACTAATTTAATTATTAATTAATAATTTCAGCCCTCTTTCAAACCTACCCATAAAATCGTCGCCTTTGGAGTCTTCACCAGACTCGATAATGCTCGGGGCAACTCTATGTAACATTGCCAGCTGACGAAAAATATCATCAATAATTTTCTCCACAATTTGAATGAGTCCTTGTCTATCCGAGGTTTCTATACTGGGGAAGTAAACAATGTGTGGTTTTTGTAGCTCCATTAAGATCTCAAATATTGGAGAATCATTTTCAAAGCGGTTTTCAAACTCCATGCGCAAATATGTCATACTTGTGGTGATTGCATCTAGAAGCTGCTCAGCTATTTGCTTATCCACATATTTTTCATACTGATGGAAGAGCAGATTTTTTTCGTCTGTGAAGTTACCAAGCATTGCAATTCGGTCTTCTGCGGTGTAAAACTGCAATAAGCAAATGGAAGGTTATTTTTTCCGGTCATGTCTACCATTACCTACCAGTTTTTCGGATGGATATTCTTTTAGTAGTGCTAAATCACTTTCCACTTTTAATATAACTGAAGTATCCGCAGTTATGCTACCTTTCCTGTTTGGATTGATTTTTATTTGCTCTTTAGGAATTTCTGCGTCAGTAATATTTAAATCGAACATCAGCTTTAGGTTTATCATCATAAGGTGATCGATTAGTTTCATTGTTGCACTTGAATGTCTTTTGCGTCGTTGTATAATGGGAATACGGTTTTGGTAGTCAAGCAACGCTTTTGGGTTCTTACCCTTCCTTTGGTAAAGTGGGATTTTAGCCCATGACTGAATACTCCGCATCATGCAATTGATGTTATTTTGAGTGTGTTCCAGACGCATGTGAAGCCTTTCGATTGTCACAGAAACGTCAACAATATAGTCGATATCTAAAATCGAAGATATTCAATTTTTATTTTAAGAGTAGGCAGGGTTCCATACCGAACTTCGTCCATAAATCCGTTGTAATTAATGGAATTAATTTAGTATCGATTAACGTCATCTCATCTCGAAGCAAATTAAACTCATAAGCGTTTGTTCTTTCGTTGATTTCGTTGTACCACCTAACGACTCTCATTAACTTTATACGTGCCTCCTAAGTAATAAAAAGTAAATGTTTTGAAATTAAACAAAAGGTACTAAAGAAACATATAGATTAAAACTAAATTTTCTCAAACCAAACCAAACGTTAGCACAAATATATCTAAGCAACCTAGGGACCTGTCATAATATTGCAAGAACTAGGATAATGAAAACGAACTGTGGGTGGATCCTTGTGCGCTCGACTTAAAAATGTGATTCTTAGCACTCTTTATATTGAATTTGAAACATTTGAACATTTGTGAATGCTACAATTCGCTGTGCGAATCGTTTTACACACTATCTCAATCTATCGAAAATTAAGATCCCTTGATTCTGGATGCTGTTAAAACAACGGGCTCAGTCATGCCTCCTCCTCACGCTATAATCTGACAAATCATTCGAGTAGTATCAATTGTCAAGAAAAGCTTATCTCAAAAGGGAGTCCCGCCATCGCGCAAGAAGTACACATTCAAACATGAATGGCTGCGTGATAAAGCTAGGCCCAATAGGTCAATTTTTGGTTAAAACGTTTATTTATTTTTTATGGCTAAAATGATATCTAAACGAAATGTTCATATAAAAATCACGATTTTTTTCGAATTGTAACCTAAACCGTTCTGTACTGAAAACTTAAATATTGCTGTGAACAATAAACTCAGTAAAGAAATAAATGCTTTTAAAACCCGATACGGACACGCATACTTTCAGAAAAAAACGTATCTGAACCAGGATGTTATTTGGACGATTAAATGTCTCACACTTAGGTATGACTACTCTAAGCTTTTCTGAAGATATTTAGATATTTAGGTTTCTGAAAAAAAAACTTTATCCGCTTCTTTCAAGAGTTTGACAAGTAATTACGATTCACAATCTCTTTTGATGTGTCAAAAATATTGCTTTGCATAGACAAGTGGAGGGAGAAGCTAGATTTTAAAGTATGTATGTAATCGTAATGTAAATCTTTTTGAAAAACTCATTCTCAAACAAAATTATTACAGCTTTTGTGGCCACGAAAACATTAGATATAAGTATCACTGATTTTTTAAAACAAAACGAAAACAATACTCACTTGAAGCTTTTCTTCCTCTTTGTGAAATTTCAATATCGTTGTTGAAAAGGTGCATCCAAGTTGAAGTAAATTATTTGTTATTTTTAGAGCCATTTGGAGCTGTTACATGGATGATCAAAATCATTTTATGCATTAGAACTATAAATCTTACCTCTGCATCGAAGTTCACGTATATTTTTCCCATATGATCCCTCCTCAAAATGGGGTGATTCATTTTTGTTTTAATGACTTCCACTATATGAATATCCCACTGTTCTAATGTTTTTAACTTTAACTCATTTATACTGCCAAGCAGTTCATTGTATCGCAAAAGAGTTTCCGCACCAAATTCATTATTGCATAATCTGCAAAGGTATATACAAGTGCTTAAAATGTTACAATTCAATTGTATTCTTACTGAACGTCAATTTTCATAGAGGCTAATCGATGACTTAGATTGGTCAACCAAGAAACTGCTCCAGAAACTTTTGGAAAGTGGGTGTCTGTTGGTACGTCCTGTTACATGATGTGAATTTTTATGTTTTAGTGAACAATATCATTAATTCATACATACATCGATCCCCTTGTTTATTAATATATTACTAAATGCAATAAAATCAATTGCTACTGCATTGATGTTATCATTAAAGTCTTTTACGATATTTACGAAACGTTGGTGCAGCTGGGCCTTTATTAAGGGACGGTCTAGTAGACTTCCATAAATTGTAAGCTCTCGAGAGTCATTTAAGTCCTGCTCAAAAATATTCGCTAATCTTCTCTCCATCGAATCTATGCTGTTATCAAATCTTTTCTTTTCGTTTTTAAAATTGGAATTATCCGGGTCCGAATCGAGTACATTGAACTCAACACATTCCCATTCTCTATAGCAACTATTAAACTCTTCTAAAATAGCCTCAATACCGTGATTAAGACAACGACCCTTAAGCCCACCAATTACCACTTTTTCCAATTTGTTAAAACTAATGGCTGATGTGAATATATGGTTAAACTCATATAACCGTCCAATGAATGCATCAAATCTGGAAAATATAGTCTCTGATTGCCAAGTCCATTCCTGTGAGTTAAACTGGGTATGAGTTTTGAATTTTAACAAATTCAAACAGCATTCGTGGTAAACTTTCCTAAAAATTGATTTTCAAATTTGACAAATTTAACGGAAAAAAATTCATTGCTTAATACTTATAATACTCCAATTGACTGATAACTGAATTAACCTTTGCATATGCTTCCTCAGCATCGCTTTTGAAAATGGTATCAGGTTCAATTGTACGACATGCACAATCTATTAGCGTGTTGTGTAGCACCTCGAACAGCAGAGTCATATTGTCAACAGTGTGAAAATATTTTGAGTGACCCCAAACAAGACCCACATTGAGCAGAAGAGGTCGTATGTCATTTTCAGTTTTGACAAAGTCGTACGATTCAAAACGGTCTACAACCTTTTTCTGTAACAAAAACATATGATTTATGAATATGGCAAGGTAAATGAAACTTGTTTGATTGCACCAAAGGAGACAAAAACATATTTATATCTCTTGCTTCAACGAGGGCTGCCATTATTTTTTCTATCATTCCTCTAAAGGTTGTTTCGAATACTGATTGTATCTTTTCAAGAACGTATCCGATTGTTTTGATCCTTACGTCGCCTAATTGTTCTACAAGATTCTCCAGATTCTCTAGCCTTGCTTCCCAAAAATGCATCAATTGATTACAGCGAGGATATTTTTCCAAGCTGAATATAGATTTTTTTGCAGAAATGCTGATAAAATCATTTATTGTGTCAGTCCATTTGTCAATTATTCCTTCTAAAGAGTATTTCATTATGTTGGTGAATTTTGAAAAATCTCTGTAATCAGTAATGTAATATTATTTTTTCTTCATTAAATATCGATTGGGTTTGGTAAATTAAGTTTAGATTACAATGAAATATTATTTTATAACCAAAATTAAATTCACCCTTGAGCAATACTTGAGATCATATTCATAACTTCGTCAATGCATAATGGAAGTGGTAAAATTGTGCGATTAATCATTTGACCCTTTATTTGGGAGATGTAATTCCTTAAGTCCTGGCATTCGGTTTTCATATCATTAACTATAACCGAGGTCCAGCCGTTTTGATTTGCCGGATTGTTAAGTAAGGGAAAAATCACATCGTCGAATAAAACAAAAAAGTTCTTAAGTACGTTTGGTAGTAGATCTCCATAAAGTAGTGCCTATTGTAGTAGTTCAACGTTTCAATAACTAATTAAACAAACAAAAACTAATAAAACATTACAGTTCCAATATTCGCCGCTGTTAAAGTAATTGGAATTTTCTGACGAATAAAAAACACTATTTTGCTGTATGGATTTGAAGGGAATTCATATGATGGTATTAGCAAAGAGGCAGTATTTATTGCGAACATTAGTCTCTCTTGATATGGTTCTTGAATAAAGCCATCCACTATATCCTACGAATAAAAAATTGTAAAATAAATAATTTAATCAAAATTTGTATTTAAAAATCCTTGAGCCGTTTTCAAAAAAACTTATATTACAAAAAAATTAACAAAATGTATCTCTAATAATATTTTTAAAAATATATTGAGTATGCCTATTTATCTAAAATAATGCAATTATTCGAACCGTTTTCGACTAATCCGTAATATCAACAGTATTTTTATTGATAAACTGTATATACAGCATTGTTTTCAATCAATGTATAACATTAACAACATAATTTTTATTTGCAATTAAAATCGTTAGAGCCGTGTCAAAGATAATTTGTGTTTTTAGTTCTGTTAAATGGGATGTGCCGCTAATGTTGGAGCATATCAAATAAAATTGAAATCAAATCGTAATAAAATAGTGTCTGTAAATATTTCTATTTTTATCAGCACAATTGTTGAAAAATCTTATTAGTACCCTAACCACCGTGCCGAAAAGCGCTTTTCATTTTCTGATTTCAATAAAACGGTAAGAGGTGCACAAAATCCCATAACCCAGATTCCTGAAAACCCAAAATCCGCTTCAGAAGCTTATACTAATACTATGTTTGTCCGTTCATCTCTTCATCTCAAATAGAAATTCGAATAAAATATCTAGAATCCGTTCTCTATATTTTGTCAAAAAAAATGAATTCTCTACTTTTAATATATTTTTGGCAATGATTATTCCATTCACCACTTCAACTTTTCGGATTGTAAAAAAATGGGCATAGCCTCTTAATAGTGTGTGTAAAAATTAATGAAATAATGTATTCATATAAAGATGAAATTAGATAGTATATTTGTCAATTGTTGTTTGTTGTTAATTGTTTATTGTACAAGCAATTTCCCTTTTATTTATTAGGGGAATACTAGCTTGAAATAATGAAATATCTATATAAACAGGACCTTAAACCTAGCTTCTCCTTTCAATTGTGTGTGCGACTCTGAATGGAAAATTTGAGATGCTTCTCATGAGGTACATAATACGTATGTAATCTCTGTACATATTAGTACATAATACGTATTTAAAATATATTGCTGTTCCAATTTGTCCATATATTTTAGTGATCCTTATTCCAACTATTTGTCCAGTCAATGATTATTTTTTCTTTACTCTAAAATACTCTGGATTATCCAGCACATAGAGACGAAATTCGAATTCGTTCTCTAATTTTAATTTCTAACTTTTCTATTAGACATTTGAAATTGTTATTAATTTTCTGTTATGTATATATATATTTAAATACAAAAAATATGGTTATTATTTAATTTGTACTTGGAGTTAATCAATATTGTTTAAAGAATACTATCTGCTTGTTTTCTTAATAAGTTCAATTAATGATAATTCAATTCTGAATGTTTAGTCCAAGTACCGAATTAAATAAATTTAAATTAAAAATCCGTCAAGTGGTCTCTAGCTATTACATTGCAAACTTTGGGGCTTCTCTATTATCTAAATATAAGAGGTTATTGAAACCTTGATTTCGAAACCAATCCCGTAAAAATCTCAATAAAACAAACAATTTTTTTTTACATTTACTGATTTTCGTGGAATCGAGATTTCTCATTTTAAAGTTCATTAATGTTGAAATTAATCAAATGTAAATACGCAAATGCAATAATAATAAGTATACTTCTACAGGGTTATCTGTGACACACTTTCTAATTCTCAAACTCAGTCTTTCCTTGGTAAAAACAAAAAGTTCTATGCAACCCACTACTGGAGTCGTCTCGTCCAAAGTCGCGACAGACTTACATGATAATATAAAACAACATAAGCAAATTGAGGTTACCCGGTTTCAAAAGTACCTTCTGTTTCTCAAACGTTAGCAAAGCTAGGTCAACTCCGTTCAAGGTGTTTGCATTATTGGTGTCGTCTTTTGCTTTGCATAATGTTACGTGGAGTGCTTTAAATGTAGACTCAATCAATACAAATGAAATAATATGAACAAAACCACAAATTGTTTCTTTGTTCACATTTTTAGACTGTTAATCAAAATGTGCAAATCCTTAAACGTTTTTTTAGAGTTATGTCGAAAATCAACATTATGTAGTTGCGCTTTTCATGAAACATAATTCGATTTAGGTAAATTGCGAACGAAATCATATTTGTGTCATGACCCGGTTGCACACTGCAAACATATATGGGTTTCGTAAAGCCTGGATAAATATCCAGTCTTGCACCCTTAGCCTGGATAGAAAATTTGCTGGTGTTGTTTAGAATTAATACAAAACTTGACTGAATACATTCATTATTTCTTATGTCATTGTTAAATAACTTTCGTTGTAACTTTTTTTAATTGTCTATGATGGTACACGAAAAAATGTTTTCTTTTCCTTCTGGATTTTAAGCTTAAGCTGACTGGTTTGTCTTTTATTTATTTCCTCGGTTTCGACTTCGCTTTTCATCAGCTACCAAACCATTTTTTTTACAATTGTTATCAAAAACGGTTGTCGAAAACGCTAAAATAGCAGCTGACACCTCAACCGGTAATCAAATGCTGCAAAATTAGTGGTAAATCAATTTTTTATAAAATTATTTGATGTGAGTATATTTTTAAATTTGCTTTGAATCTAAAATCAAAACATTACAAAATTTTAGAAGTGGATAAAATGGAAAACAAATTGGATTTTATGTGTAAAAAAATATATGAGGCTGGAAAAAATAAAACCCCAAAATGCGATCTGTGGTCGCCTTTTTTCTCATTTTATCAAAGCCTATATTAAGATTAAGAAAATAACCTATTGTAAATATTAAAGCAGACAGCATCATGCAAGAAACAACTAAAATTGTGCAAGTTAAAAATTGTTTTGACAGTTGTAGACCAGCTTAGAAAATAATTATGACATAGGTAGATGTAATAAGTCTTGTTGTTGTACCTTTTATGTTGTAGCAAAAATGTGATTCTATGTTACGTTTCAAAGTGTTACGTTCTTTGCCTTTGTCATGTCACTATACCATTAAAGACGTTGGGCTATACCATGTCCTTGAGGGAGTCTGATATTTTTGCTGCTTCGAAAATGTATGAATTTATAATGCGGATGAGAACGCATTTACACAATGCACATAACATTTCATTTCGCTACAAATAATACAGCGTTTTAGTACTGACAAAGCCAACACTTGGAAATTAAATGCAAAATGCTAGTTCTTCTGGCTAAAAAGAATCTATCACACGTAGACCAAATACACAATAATGATTTTCATTCTGTTTCCTTGGAAAAAAAAGTTATAAACTCAAAAAAATGGAACTACTAAATAGATTCTGATTATCACAAATCTCAGTACGTATATCATGACATAAGCTGATTATTTCCTACGTGGTAAGTCTTAACTTTAATACAAGAAGGTAAAAAAACTGCACAATCACAAAAAGACACAATTGTATGCATATAAACAGACAAGCACGTGAAATATGTTTTCACGGAAAAAAATGATTAAGTAAATCGACAAATATATAGTTAATCCTAACCAAAATAATAATCTAATTGAGTGAAGCTAAACGAATTCTAGTGGATTGCGAACAGTTTTTTTTTTTGTACATGAACGTTAAAGACAAAAAGATATAAATTTCTTACTTTATAAATATCCGTTGACATCATTTTAGACCACTTATCTTGTTTAATTCTTAATGTTTTCTGGACATAGTTCTCTAGAAAAGCCAGTTGATCAGCCATTTTATTTTTAGTTCAGTTTTCAATGTATATTTAAGGGTTATCTGCAAAGAAACAGCTATTAACCAATTCAAGATATTGAATTATTTTTGTTTACCGATAATTTAAGAACGTTTTCTTTTTAAAGTCGATATAATACTGAAAATAGTTTTCCTTAGCAACAAACGATTTTTTTTTTCAAGGAAGACTTGAAAAATTGTTTGTAACATACAAGTTCTTAACTTTTACAAAGGGAAAGATATTGTTTTCGTGAAAGCTTACGACCCCGAGATTTTGGTTGATTCTAACATTACGATGATGGCGGAACTAAAAAAAAAGGTTTTTGGAATTCCGTCCGTCGGTTTGACGGTCCGTCTGTCCGTACAAGCCATTCCAGCCTAAGCGACTTGACCCATTTTCTTCAAACTTCGTATCCAGCATTTGTTTGGTCATAATTTAATGCCATTTTTAAGCTTTTAGCCATGTGAGTACCGGTACCTGCCATATAAAAATCATACATAACCTCAATTTTCTCAAAAACAGCTCAAACGATTTTGATTAAACTTCTTATATACTATAAGCATATTAGTTTATAAAAAAATACATACTCAGTTTTTTCGAGAAAATTTATAAATTTTGCATTTAGTCCATATAAAGAAAATTGTCAATTTCTTGCAAACTATTTTGCCAAATTGAATGAAATTTAATTTATATACTACTATTGCTGTTTTCATGAGTTCCACTTTATTGGTTTCGGTCCAATTATCCCTAAACGTAGTTTCCAGTTTTGGCCAATAACGGAAAATCAATATTATTCGCATGGAAACTGATTACTTTGATTACGGAATTAACGTTCGTATAATCACATTTCGACATTATTTATATCATTTTTATCATCATTAGTCAAAATAAATATTATTGCGTATTTTGGCCAAATTGTCAATAACGTTAAATTAACTCGCTGTAAAAGAGAAAGTTGCGCACGACCCAGTCGTAAACCCACCACTAGTTTTTGTTTGTTTTTAGCCATTACCTGTCATAATAAATAGTATACATAACCTCAATTTTATCAAAAACGGCTCCAACGATTTTGATTAAACTTCATAGATACTATAAGCATATTAGTTTCAACAAAACTGCATTCCCAGTTTTTTCGAGAAAATCTATATAACGGATTTTTGCATATAGGCCATATGACAATTAATACCACTCGGATGATTTGTAAGATCATCACGAGAGGAAAAATAATTTAGGTGTTGCTACGGCTGGGAATCGAGCCCATACCTTCTGCGCGGCAGTTCATCGCACTAACCATCGCACCACTGAGCCCGTCAATACACAACACCTTTATTTTTCAATATTCTACCTTTTTCGAAAATCAGAAAAATACATGCAAGAGTATGTCTTATATAAATGTTTTATTGTGAATGACTTTACTGTAAATATCATTAAACGTTTATAAATTCTTAGCTGCCGCCATTGTTTTGCGGCACCAGTAGATAAAATAAATAGTTCCTTTGCGGTAGAAGAAATGCAAGGTCTTTTGACCTACTTACTAACGTAAGTGATGCTACACTCCGCAGAGAAGCTTGACATGGATGTTTTAACTAAAAGTTATATGGGTATTAAGTAATTTGGGCCCATTATAAAGATTCCATATATAAATAAGAGAATAAATGAAATCCGTTTAGCCTTTTAGCCTTCAGCTGTAGTACAGACTGATAGACGGATATATTTTCCAGATCCACTTTTACGTTATTCTCGATTATTGTAAAATGACTTATTTTCTCATGAGCATCCATGAATATGAACATCATGAACACTACTGCTAACAATACTGATATTTCTTAGTGCACGATTTACAAAATGGCGTAAAATTATTGAAGCGGTTAGAAGATAAAGTGCCTAAGCGATTTTTGCAAATCCTGTCTTTTCAATAAAAAATATTACTTACACTATAAAACACTTGAGATTTCTAAACTTCAAAATATTTGTTTACATTTCTTTATTGTTTTTATCAAAAGAGTTATAGGTAAACAACTTAAAACGCTGATTGCGCTTCAATTGGATTGTAAACAGTTCTAATACATTGGGTTTAATTTTTTTTTGTTTTGAACAAATGAAATCAGCGTGAGACTAAAAATCTGGGCTTTCTTATATTTTGATTATCACAATTTAAACTCATATATAAAGGATGACTTGTATCAATATATTATTACACTATTCAGATATTTTCTAGTTAGTTGAATAAACGTAAAAAGGTATTAATTTAGTATTATTGTTACTCTCCGAAAAGCCCTATAAAAAGTCGCAATTTGGATATTTCACCTAAACAATCAACTTTTTTTGAGTAAAATTTTAAATTACTTTTCATTTATTCTTGTTTTTTTGTTTGGGTAACGTAGGTTATGTTTTGTTGTTCAGCTTTTAAGCCAATATCCCATACCATCAACATCAACTTGGCAAATATTATCACCAAGAGTGCATAATGCACACGTTTAAGTTATGGGCTATTATGTGAACGAATTTAAGTAAGCAATTTGTCAGCATATTCATGACTTGGCATACATAGCTGGTGAGTGTTTTAGAAAATGTAAAGGAGCGTTTTATAAGGTTTTGGATTTATGCCATCAAGTATGTAAAGAATTTATTAAGAATGATGTTTTGTTTTATATTCTTTAACTAAGTGAGGCAGCTGAGATGCCTGCAGAATACTTTTTTTAACAATCGATATGTTATGTGTTTTATAATCAATATTTAGTACATCTATCAGACTTAAGAACTAAATCGATACAACCATAAATCTATCTGTCTGTATGTCACCATATTTTGTGCATTAAATTTACAGTCAGTTGTCGGATATATACTCTCATAATCATAAGATATTCATGTTATGAACCCAAATTTCAGGTATGCGTGGTCGGTAATTTGAAAGATCCATTAGAAACAATAATCAGTCAAACTGAATCCTCAAGAGTATATACCCTTGGAAACACTAGAAAAAATCCAATCCGCTGGGCGGAACGTTAAAACCATTTTCCTTCTAATCCTTAAAATAATATCGCCAAAATTTTGGTTTTATGGCCATTAAATGTTTAAAAAAATATTTTCCCAACATATTGGCAATAAAAACCATCAGTTAATAAAAACCATCTAGTATTGGGTAGGGTATATAAATGGGTTTTGTAGAAAAACGTGGGTTTAAATAATATATTAACGAAATGTTTATATTATCTTAACCAATGATTTTGCTTTCAAAAGTTTTCCGAATATTTGAACACCATACCGAAAAACGTTATTTACTAAAAACTTTATATGGACGAAATATAGGTAATTGTCTAACTATTTCGTTTAGACAATTATTCAAAATTCACTTCTTGGGGATACATTTAAACCACTTAATTGTCCAGCGCATAATGGAAACATTAATTTATTCCAGACTACAACCGATAATAATATAGTTGATATTCAAGTATTGCCGAGCTTAAAAGGGAAATAAATAAATTTAAGCCTAAAGAAGCTCCGAGTTATGACCTGATTGCTGGAGAATTTCTTAAAATGTTGCCTCTGATAGCATTAACTAAACTCCCCTACATTGTAAATGCAGCAATTAGATTTGAATACATAGCAAGGCAGTGGAAAGTCACGGAAGTGATTATGTTTCTCAAACCAGGAAAATCACCGAATGAAATAAAATCATACAGATTTATTTCACTTTTTCCAATAATTTTAAAAGTTTTTGAAAGGATATTACTCCGTCACTTACACCCAATTATTGATCAGAAACGCCTTTTACCTGACCATCAATTTGGGTTTGGAAGTAAGCATTCGACAGTGCATCAAGTTAATCGATTCGTATTTCTTGAGGTGTCGTAAGCTTTTGACAAGGTTTGACATAGAGGCTTTCAATACAAACTAAGACAAGTTCTGCCTGAAAAAAGTATATAAAATCATTGTTTCGTATCTTAAGCATAGGCTCCTCCGTGTGAAACTTGGGAGCGAATATTCAGAGTTCAAAGAAATATTGGCAGGAGTACCCCAAGGCAGCGTCCTTGGACCAGTCTTGTGTCTCCTATTTACACGTGATATCTCACAAACAAACGATACAATAGTTGCCACGCTAGCTGACGATACTGATATACTAGCAATTGGCACAACAAAAGAGGGAAGAAATATGAAATTACAAAACGCTGTGCACGAGGTTAATGGACAAATTTTGCATCAAATAATTTTTCGGATATATAAAAATTTTACCGAAAAATGTTTTTAATACAAACGCTCCCAAAAGTGGGCATGGCAAAAAAGTTTTTATGGAAGGAATATATACACTTTTTTTAAAGTCTCTAACGGCTTGGCAAAAACCATATTTTTCTTAAAGGGGGATAAAGGATTTCAAAAATCTTTACACTTGTTCTGCTAGGAGCAACAACGAGAGCGTGTACCAAATTTCATCAATAAAGCTCAAAATTTAAGGCCCAAAACTGGTGACGGACGGACACACATAGCTAAAACAATTAAGCTTTTGATTCTGAATCGATCCATATACTTTGAGGTATATCTATCTAAATTGTTTCTCTATGTTACAAACTATGTATCAAAACTAATATACCCATATGGGATAGGGTATAAAGAGGGTGGTGGTTTTAGTGAGTAAGAATCTCACACTACTGTGGACACGTGCTCATCGTGTCTATGAATCAGAATTATGAGGAATGATTTGTGCTATAAGGAATTTGAAAATCCTAGCAGTGGCACAATATCAACTGAAATACAACAGAAAAGTGTGACATTATTGTGTTCTTATAACTAACCAATACACGGGTTCTCTTCTCTAAATAAATGGAAAAAGTACGAACGAGCTGCTATAGGCCAAAGGGTGCAACTTTCGAGTCTTACATTTAAGCTAAATCCTGCCATTTTTGATTGACACTGAGTGATCTGAACAATCAAGGCATTGTACAAGAGCTACACGCACACGTGAATGGTTGTATGAAAAAAACTAGCACATGGGTCCTAACGTGCTCGTCGTCTCAAAAATTTTACGAACCTAATCAAAAAATAAAAATGAATTATTTATTTTTGATGACTTTTTGGTCAAACAAAAGTTGGGGTAGACCCATTTTTTAATTTTAGAAAAGTTCCACAATATAATGAGGCACAAACATGAAGAGCCAATGCATATATCTGTTCCTTCGCCCTACCATAGAATTATTATATCACACTTAGTAATAAGTCATGTCCCAGAAAATCAAGCTAATTATGGTTAATATTTTGTGTAAGCGTTAATAAATGTAATGGTAGAACTTGCCAAAGGTAACAATGGCAAATGAATAAATAAATGAAATTAAAATAAGAAGAAAATGTTATTCCGTTTGAGTAAACGAACAATATATAACACAGCCATCGCAACTTAATAAATCAAAATGACCTAAATTCGAACTCAGTCAAAAGAGCGTTTATTTCCATTGTCAACGGTGAATGGTATGAATATTTTTGTAATGTGAATATAAGCAAGGGTATGACCTACAAATAGTTTTGTGCTGCGGAGACTTACCTGACCATTCTTGCAGGATTACTTTCTGTTTACTCATATTACTGAGTGTATTAAAAGCTCATTTGGTGTTCGCCAAATGGAAATTGAATGTATGCCTCCGCTGTTGAGTTCCTTTTTTGTGTTTCCAAGTTAAGCACTATATACAACATACATTTGCATATGCATAGCTGAAATCTAGGGCATTGAGTTAAAGACAATCGAAAGTTTCGAACTCTTACAACAAACAAAATAAAAAAAAGTGGTTAGAAAAGGTGTTGGTGTTGACCAAAACACATCTGGTTGAAGAAATCACTCTAAGAGGCAGTAGAGCACGCGCGAACTTATTCAATGAATACCAATAATATAAGAACATACTAAGTAAATGCGAACGAAACAATAAAAATGGTGACGTTATAGTATAAAGTATCGCGAAGTCTTTTCAAATTGCCCTTTGGCCAGTGTGTCTACCTACTTGGGATGCAAGTTTGTTTAGTCTCGGTGTGGTTTCTGAAGGAACTCGTACAAAATTTAGTTAATATTCAAGAGTTTGCTTAGGAAGTTGGCGTTCACAAATCAAGTTTGTTTAAGACGTAAGTAGTTTTATTTAATGTGTAAAACAGTGTAAAACAGTATAACAGCAGATACCTACTTAATAATTAAAAAAAAGTGAAGATAACATTTTAATCACAATTTAAAGAATTATAAGATCTGGATTAAATATAATTTAAAGCATAAAATTATATCTAAGTTATGTTCCGTGTGATATGATATACGTATCTAGGTAGACATTAAGTAATATCAAAGATATTTCGCTTAATGCTTTTTGCAACTAGCTTTTAATGCTTAAGCATAAAATGTGCCTTTAAAATGAATTCAAAATGTTGCCCTCATAAAAACAATAACATAATCGACATAATTATACCTATAAAGTTAGCAGCACTATAGCACAGTACTTCTTATAAGCAAGGTCCAAGGACAAAATCGAAAAACTATTGACCTGTCACTTACAGTTTCGCCAACAAAACTTTATGGTTTACATTACGATTTTTTAGCTTCTGCCATTTTTAAATAGCTTTGCATTGAGAAAAAAAGTTACCATGGTATTTCTCAGACTTGTTGTTTATGATTTCATATCAACGATCCGTACAGCGGATTGTAGCGAATTTAAGTTGAAATATATTTTTTTCCTTTTCTCATCTATGTCATCGATTATAAACTATTTGCTAGTAGTTCGTTATTAGTAGATACTACTATAACAGTTTGTTATTGTGATTTCTTCCTACTTTAGAAATGGATTGGATTCGAGCAATTTTCATCATACGAAAAATAGTTAGCACAGAACGGGTTGCAAATTTGTGTACGGTTTTTTTAGCAGAACATATGAAATTTCGTCAGTTTTAGTGCTTTTCCTGAAGTCCAATTAAGTATGCTTGAGATTACTTCCTGTAACGGTGGCACCGCTCGTTCGGAGTTACATATTTAATTTTCTTAACACATTATAGCAAACGATTCCCCCTTCTGGTTTTGTATCGTATGGTAATGGGTGAGTTTAGAGTAAAAACGATTCTAACTTTAAGGGGATAGACCCCTGACAATTTCTGTTAGGATTTTTTTTACTAATTATCGATTGAGTGATTGAAATTATTGCAACACCACTTTTTTGTTAGAATTATAGATAATTCGGACATTACATTAAAGTTTTTGAGCTCATTGCCGATAATTACTTCTTACTTGCTTACTTAAGTGGCGCTACAGTCCGGAGTGAACCTTGGCATCAACCAACATGCCTCTCCAATTAGCCCGGTCCTTAGCTAACTGCCTCCAGTTGCGTGCTTCAAGTTGGTTGAGGTCGGCTTCTACTTGTGCGCGCCACTTAAGGCGAGGTCTTCCTCTACTGCGTCCGACGTCTGGCTGGGAATCGAAGACTCTGCGAGCCAGAGTATTGGTGGCCATTCGTTCTACATTTCCTAGCCATCTTAAACGTTCAATGCGGAGTTTTTTTTGACCATGGGCATGTCGCTGTATAGTTCTTGGTTGAATCTTCGTCTCCATGGCCCGTCAACGCAAACGGGACAGAAGATTTTTCGAAGAATTTTCCCCTCAAATCGACCAAGGATTTCTTCATCCGCTTTTGCCGCAGAGCAGGACTGGGATGATCAGGGTCTTATATAAGATCTCCTTAGTAGTTCGAGTGAGGGCTTTGCTACTGAATTGCCTTCTTAGCCCGAAGAAACAGCGGTTGGCAAGAGTAATTCTCCGTTTAATTTCTGACGAGATGTTGTTGTCAGAGTTAATACCTCAAAGTTTTATCTGTCAATGGTGACGTTCTGCCCAATTCGTCGATGTTGTGTTTCCTTTCGTGTTGACAGCATATACTTCGTCTTGCCCTCATTTACTGCTAAACCCATTTTTGCCGCTTCCTTCTCTATACTAGCAAACGTGGCTATGACATCACGTTGGGTCCTACCAATGATGTCAATATCGTCGGCGTATGCTAGTAGTTGTACAGATTTTTGAAAAATTGTGCCTTGGTGTTGGCTTGTGAGTTTTGCACATAATTACTACACAACATGATATAAATATATATATATATACAGGACATAACGGTTACAAGTCATTTCAAAAACTAAAATAATATTTTAAAATGCTTCGGTTAACATCTACTAAATCTTCCATTTGTACAGCAATTAATTTGAGATAGCAATGCTAAGGAAAATAATCCGAATGTCCGAAATAAATATATACAGCAAAAGGAATTCTGTTGGCATCAGCAATAGAAACTTTGGATTCCATTTTTTTTTTCAAATAACTAGTAAAACTACCAACAGTCAACTTTTAGTTTTAAGCTGACGTTAGGTTAGTCCTTCAGCAGTTGTTTAGTACTGCGATACTGAGTATATCTTTAGTCCCACATATCGTTTATTTTCTGTTTTTACGTGTCCATGCAGTTTTTATACAGGTTTTCAGTTTCTCTTTCCATTCGATTTTTTTTATTTTGCAAACTCTTATCGTGGAGCTGTGGAGTAAAACTTTTCTGAATGAAGTTTCCTGATTTATCATGTATAACTTTCCTCCTCTGAAACAACATATCTGAACAAGGCGATTCCCATGTTCAGAGCAATATTATAATGCGAGAGTCCTTCCGTTTGTATGTCTCGAATAAACATTGTATAAGGATACCCATGTATTATGTAAGCAAAATCGTGCACCACCAACAAAGTTGCAAAATTTATATTTATACGTTTATCGGGGTTGTATTTGATCCTCTTCTGGATGCATGATAAAGTATATTCAATAGGATTTGCCCATCTTATAAATTGCTCCTTTACCGCCGACAAAGTATCCAAAGATTAGTACGTTCACGTGAACAGCTTGCAGTATAAAACACGGGCAGCCTGCATTTTTGAAAGGTAGCTACTGAAAAATATAAATATATGTGGATATTATTTGAGTTTTTGTTCGTGTTACACATGCACTTAATGTATGCACACATTGTAAATTGTGCATGTTCAATAAAATAAACTGTGTACTCATAAGTAAGTAAAAGTTGTACCTATGTTGAATTTCAGGTTAATATACTGCAGAAACTTGTTCAAGTGTCTAATTCATTCACATCGGAAAAATATTTTTTATAATATTTTTTTCCTCAACACTTGAGTTTCATTCCCTGTCTTCAATTAATGGCAAATTATTTGCCATTAGGCCTGAACAATTTTCGCTCTTATCTGCGTTCTCGAGAAACTGTCTACTTTATCCTTCACCAAAACGTTTCCAAACAAAAGTGTTTTAACATTCGATCCTCATCTTGTGTTTTTCAAAATTGTTCTGTTGGCTTATATAGAATCTGCATTCGTTTATATGTTGTATGTATTTCATAAGATAAAATATGATAAAGGCCTAATGTTTAAGAGGTGCTATTTATTACATAATAGCTGACCCGGCAAACGTGGTTTTGCCTTCAAATTTTAAAACGTAAAAAAGTGGTTTTGGAATTCCGTCCGTCGGCTCGTCGTTCCATCTGTCCGTAATGGTCTCTCCAGCCTAAACTTATTTTCTTCAAACATCGTAACCAAAATTTTTTGGTCATAATTCTAGACAATTTTGATTGTTTGCTTTCAGCTATATTATTACCAGTACCTGCCATATAAACATTTTACATTACCTCAATTTTATCGAAAACGGCTCTAACGATTTTGATTAATAAAGACTATTATTACTGATTGCAACAATTTCACAGTTTTTTTCCAACTACCCCCAAACGAAATTTTTAGTTTTGGCCAATGACGTGCAATAAGAGAATGAAAAACTGTGACATCTACTACGGACCGTGTTATAGTGAGCAGAAACAGCGACTATCCAGATGTGGATCTGTTACCACTACCTTGTTGTAGGCAAGGTAAGAATGCGGATATCCACCACGCCACATTAATCCAGAAATACTGTGAAAAAATTTAATCTCGAAAGACTGGAATCGTAAAGGACTATACGTACGAACTATACAGATCTATGTATAGTTTTGGTATACCTCCCAAACTCGTCCGTTTGTGTAGGATGAAGATGGATAATTCTCGCTGCTCCATCAGGGTCGGAAACGACCTCGTTGTGAATTTTCCCGCTTAGATGTAAATTTTGATTTAATGCTGCAATAGATATATATATGATCAAAAATATCATCACACATGGCATCTTTGTATATGCTCCCCAAATCAGCCAGTTTTCAAGGAAAGCATATTGAGATAGTACTATTCAAATCAATGTTAGTATTTGATGAGGATTTGAGGACACTCTTGTACACTCGCTACATATTGCACGTATAGAGAAGCCATTTATTGTTCGCAAATCTTGGAATGATGTTGGGTCACGAGCGCTGACTAATAGTAAACGCAAATAGAAGTACTCGTCCTTTCTTGTGGACATTTACAAACATTTATAAAATTAACCAAATCGGTCAAGTAGTTAATCGACTTTAGATATATCAAAAAAGTGGGCTTATAAATGGACGTGGTCTAATTATGTTTCCTAAAAACTTATGTTAGATTACTACGAACATTTCGAAATCGGTCCAGTCGTTCTCCGATTTTAGATAAATCAAAAAAGTGGACGCGGTCAGTTTTTCTTTCCGTAGAAACATTTGTTTGGTTATGGCGAACATTTAAAATAAAATTGCCTAATCGGTCCAACCGTCCTCCCATTTTAGATAAATCAAAAAAGTGGGCGTTTGAGTCGGGGTGGTTAATTTTTTATTTAAAAAAAATATAAAAATCTATTTAGCCGTTCTTCGATTTTAGATAAATCAAAAAAGTGCGCGTTAGAGTGGGTGTGGTCCATTTTTTTCCGTAAGAACCTAAATTGGGTTATGACGAACATTTGAGAAAAAAATTAGCCAAATATATCCAGCAATTCTCCGATTTTAGATAACTCAACGAAAGTGGGCATTTATGTGGACGTGGTCAATTTTTCATTCCGCAGAAACCTAATTTGAGTTATGACGAATATTAAAAAAAAATTAACCAAATTGGTGCAGCCATTCTCCGATTAATGATAAAAAAAGTGGGCGTTCAAATGGGCGTGGTCAATGTTTCCTTCCGTTAAAACCTAAGGTGGGTTAATACAAACATTTTTAAAAAAATTTTATTTCCGTAGAAACCTAAGTTGTGACATGGCGAACATTTAAAAAAAAAGAAACTTAATCGGTCCAGCCATTCTCCAATTTTAGATGACTTAACAAAAGTTGGCGTTAAAGTCGGCGTGGTCAATTTTTCTTTCCGTGAAAACCTAAGTTGGGTTATGATGAACATATAAAAATAAAACTTAGCCAAATCGGTCTAGCCATTCTCTGATTTCAGATAATTAAACAAAAATGGACGTTAAAGTGGGCGTAATCAATTTTTCTTTCCGTAAATAATGGATCATTTGCTACCAGAAACTGAGTTCCCAGATCTCTAAGAGATTTGTTTCCAACAAGATGACATAGCTTGTGAAAATATGGCTGCATTATTCCTCTCGGGGTGGATATTTTTAGACGTTGGTCCATGTGGATAAGCCAACAACGATTCTAACCGTGGATACCAAAAACGAAAGCACGAACGAATCTAATTGGTTGTGAAATTGGACCCAGAACTCTGCCTAGTATGCGTACCTATTTAAAAAATATTTTGCATTAAAATATTGTTTTGAAGAAATAATATAACTTGCACTGATCTAAAAAAAACACGTTTGACAAGGAAAGTAAATAAATATGTGGCTTAAGAGCGAAAAGTGGACCGTAAAGGCCCGGCAACACCCGTACATTATCTCTGAATAAATCCATTTTATTTGTTTTTAATTTTTATTTTAAATCGTTTTCACTTAATTCACAGTTGTCAATTTTCTCTTTTAAGCTATAGTAATTTTAAGACACCAAATTTTGTTCGTTTTTTTGTTTACTCATTCACACAAGTTCAGCTTTTGAATTTAATAATAGTACCATGAGGAGATTTCGAAGAAATACAATTTTATTAAAATATTGACCAAAAACCAATATTTAATTTTTTAAAGTTGGAAAAGCACTTCTAATTAATATAATCGGCATCCCCACGCTATCCCCTTTTCGAAAATTTCTTATTAGACATAATCTCTCATTTTTTGTATATTTTTTTTTTTTTAATTTCTTAAATGCTTAAGTCTCCCATATAAACAGTTAGTTATTAAATCCCTCGTTAAAATCTATTGCTTGCACAATTTAGAATTTATCCGTTTTTTGCCTTGCAACTGAAATTTAACTTTACCGAAAATCAACATTTCGTTTCATTTGTTGGAATTTTGTACTTCAAAGTAACTCATAATTAAAAAAACATGTTTTGAATTAATTTATCATAAGATATGAATTGCAATGTAGACGCCTGAGTGTGATGTTAAAAAAATTAGTAGAAACGTTTTGCAAAAGTAACTGGTATGAATGATATAAGTGCACTGTTTGGTTACTACTTACTTACTTACTTAAGTGGCGCTACAGTCCGAAATGAACCTGGGCCTCAACCAACATGCCTCTCCAATTAGCCCGGTCCTTAGCTAACTGGCTCAAGTTAGGCATTCCAAGTTGGTTGAGGTCGGCTTCTACTTGTGCGCGCCACTTAAGGCGAGGTCTTCCTCTACTACATCCGACGTCTGGCTGGGAATCGAAGACTCTGCGAGCCGGAGTATTGGTGTCCTTTCGTTCTACATGTCCTAGCCATCTTAAACGTCAAATGCGGAGTTTTTTGACCAGGGACATGTCGCTGTACAGCTCGTGTAGTTCTTGGTTGAATCTTCGTCTCCATAGCCCGTCAACGCAAACGGGACCGAAGATTTTTCGAAAAATGTTCCTCCCAAATCGACCAAGGATTTCTTCATCCGCTTTAGAGACGGTCCATGCTTCAGCGCCGTAGAGCAGAACTGGGATGATCACGGTCTTATATAAGATCTCCTTAGTAGTACGAGTGAGGGCTTTACTACTGAACTGCCTTCTTAGCCCGAAGAAACAGCGGTTGGCAAGAGTAATTATTCGTTTAATTTCTGACGAGATGTTGTTGTCAGTGTTAATAGCTGGACCGAGATAGACAAAGTCACGTACTACCTCAAAGTTTTATCTGTCAATGGTGACGTTCTATCCAATTCGTCTATGTTGTGTGTCCTTTCGTGTTGAGAGCATATACTTCGTCTTGCCCTCATTTACTGCTAAGCCCATTTTTGCCGCTTTCTTCTCTATACTAGCAACATCACGTTGGGTCCTACCAATGATGTCAATATCGTCGGCGTATGCTAGTAGTTGTACAGATTTTTGGAAAATTGTGCCTCTGGTGTTGGCTCGTGAGTTTTGCACAATACTCTCAAGAACCAGTTTGAAGAAGTCACATGACAGCGCATCGCCTTGCCTAAATCCTTTTTTGGTATCGAATGTGTCAGTGAGGTCGTTTCCGACAATGATGGAGCAGCGAGAATTCTCCATCGACATCCTACACAAACGGACGAGTTTTGAGCGGTATACCAAAACTAGACATGGCTCTGTATAGTTCGTCTCTATAAATCCTGTCGTATGCGGCTTTGAAATCGATGAATAGGTGGTGGGTATCGATTTGGACTTCTTGGGTTTTTTCCAGAATCTGCCGAAGTGTGAAGATTTGATCGGTTGTGGACATTCCTGGCCTAAAACCACACTGATAAATGCCGATCAGGTTGTTGGTAAACGGTTTCAGGCGTTCACATATTACGGCAGAGAGAATTTTGTATGCGATGTTGAGGAGACTTATGCCTCTGTAGTTGGCGCAGTTTAGAGGGTCTCCTTTTTTGTGGATCAGGCAAACGATGCTGAGGTTCCATTCTGCAGGCATACTTTCTTCCGACCAGATTCGGCTTATGAGTTGGTGGATGTTACTTACCAAGTCATCTTCGCCGGCTTAGACTTGTAGGCCTCGTGCTTGGCTGCGAGCATCTGTCGGCATTCCTCATCAAACCAGGGGTTCCTTGCTGGTGGGCGTGAAAAAACCAAGCACATTAGCTGCGGCTGATCTAATGGCTTGTTGGCATCGTTGCCATTGTTCTTCGACATTTGATGTTGGTGGTATGGTGTTAATCGAGAGGTTTGGGATACGCGTTGCGTGAAGGTCTTGGCGGTCTTTTGCGATTGCAGTCTTTCGGCATTACATTTTTTTACAGTATTTCTGGATTGTTGTAGCGTAGTGGATATCCGCATTCTAACCTTGGCTGCAACAAGGTAGTGGTCCGAGTCGATGTTAGCTTCTCGGAATGTTCGGACATCCAAAATACTAAATGCGTGGCGCTTGTCTATCGCTATGTGCTCAATTTGATTGACCGTTCGTTGATCTGGAGACCGCCATGTCCCCTTATGGATATCGAGGTGAGGAAACCGTGTGCTCGCTATAGTGGCATTACGTTCCGTAGCGAAGTCAATTAGCCTAAGTCCGTTACCAGACGTGTTGTCGTGTAGGCTATGGTTTTCGACAATACTGCTAAAGATGTCTTCTCTTCCTACCTTTGCGTTAAAATCGTTAAAATGCGTTAAAGATTTTAACATCGTACTTCGGTAGTCACTCATAGGTTTTGTCAAGGAGCTCATAGAAGCAGTCTTTAGCTATATCAACTTTTTGCCCCGTTGGGGCGTGAGCGCATATAAGGCTAATGTTGGCAAATTTGGCATTGATGCGGATGGTTTCAATGCGTTCGCTAATGTCTTGGAAACATAAGACTTCTTGCCTAAGTCTGGCACTTATAACAAATCCGCATCCGAATAGTCGCTGTTTCTGCTCACTTTAACACGGTCCATAGTAGATGTCACAGTTTTTCATCCTCTTTTTGCCAGACCCATCCCATCGTATTTCCTGTATGGCAGTAATGTCTGCTTTGTAGCAGTTTAGGGCTTCCGCTAGTTGTTCGCTTGCACCTCTCCTGTTTAATGTTCTCACATTCCAGGTGCAGATACGAATGTCGTTGTCCTTTTTTCGTTTAGCCGTGTCGTCCACAATAAAATCAGTCCTTTCCGAGGCTTTTGGTTGCTTCGTAACCGTTAGATTTTTCCATGATTGGGTAGTTAACCCAAGGCCACCAACCTGGAGGGTCAGTTCCAATTTATTAGATAACCTTAGGACACTGGCCACCAGTATCCACTACGGGATTGAGCGCTGCCGCTGGCCTTTCGCCACCAGCTCTGTTCAAGGGGCCTGACTAACCCTCGAAATTCCTAGACAACCTGTTGTCCGAATATGTCGAAGCAGCTTGTCTAGGTTAGCCTGGGACAGCAGGCCGGGTATTCATTCCGTGCCATTCTGACCTGGCTGTTTATAGTGTTGCTGTTTTTCGTCGTGTACCCGATGGTTACCATTTGGTGGTAAAAATAAGCACTTGATGTGTAGTCAGAGTTAAAACACTGGGCATTGCCAAGTTAAATCCAATACCCTCGTTCTACAACACCCAACCGTCCTGTTTGGTTATACCCAAAATATACAAAAATATACTTGAACTTGAATATCATCACCTGAATGCAATAAATGGGTAACTTCACTTTCCATACTTTTGAGAGATCAGCAAAAATATTTTTTTTTCATTTCTTATCGACTTTTTGTAAACCTATTTCCGACCTAATTTTTTTTTTTTGTATTTCCGACATAGCTATACGATTTTTTTTATTGTGACACTGGTTGAATTTAAAATAGTAAAACTGCGAAAAACATTTATGGTTATTTAAATATTTTGTTGAAAAAAAAAAAATAAAATTTAAAAAAGGTTATTTATTCATTTTTCGCACTAACTCTTCATAATCTCCAATTGCTAGCAGCAGATCTGGAAAATTAGTTCGTTCGTTATTGTACTACATTTATTTCGAATCATGGTAACAGAAATCATAGATATCTCAAAAATTAAAAAAAGGGTTATCCAATTATTGCATTCAGGTGACGATATATTGAGATATGTTCTGTGCTAGTTGTGTTAGGCTGGATGTGGGTGAGATGTATAATAAGTGCACTACGCATTACTATGAAATATTTGTCCATATATAATTTATGTGTATTTATTTTTTTAAAATACACATAACATCATTGTCTCATTGCACAGATTTATGAAAGATTTTACTTCTAGTCCTGTTTCAGGATTTGTAAAACCCCTCTCAGGAACTACGTCATAGAAGTAACAATGCGGCACCTTGTCTAAATCTTTTTGGTGATTTAATGTCTAAGTGAGGTCGTTGACGACTCTGATAGAACAGCGTCAACGTCTATCGTTGACGCAGTTAAGGGGTCTTCTTTTTGGTGAATCACGCAAAATAATGCGGAAGTTCCAGTCCTCAGTTATACTGTCATTAGAGCAAATTCAGCTTATAAGTTGGTAAACGTTGCTTACCAAATTATATCCATCTACTCTATATAGCTCGGCAGGAAGGTCGTAATTTCCAGCAGTCTTGTTGAGTTTAAGTTAAGATACTATTATTCTTAATTAACTTAGATCGGGTGGCTGGTAGTGTTCGCTGTCATCACCAACAATAAATGTCGTGAAATTATTACATATTTAAATTCTCTTTTGGCCCGTGCATTCCACCGTATTTCTTGGATGGCAGTTATATTAGACCTTCTTCTATCTGTTTGGTTGGAGCTCTTTTATTTAGTGTTGGCATATTCTTGGAAAATATGCGAAATTAATAATCTTCCTTTTTGATTACCACTTTCGCCAACAACAATGTCAGTTCCTTCCAAGGCTTTTGATTGCTTCATCATTCCGTGCTAGTCCTACCTGGCCTTTTATAATGTTGCGTACTATTGTTTGAGACTAGCGCATACCTGTGCTAAATTAGATATTTTATCATACATAATAATCGAGAGCCAGTTTCCGATAACTTTGAAAAACTTTTTTTTTATGTTAACACATTAACTTCGACAAAATGTAACCACGATTTTATTCATCCTTACATAACTACAAAGTTCGTTATGCCAATCCAAGTTTCAATCATTTTCTTCATACGAAGCTGTTTTCTAAATTAACTTAAAGGTTATTTAAAGATCTTTGTCGGCTTATCTTTGGATCATTCCCCATTACCAAATAGCGGGCAATAGAAATAGAAAAGTTGAAATGCGATAAAAGCTTCGGCTGTGCTTACTATCCCCCAGAGTGACCACTTTTACAGAAATGTGTTTCCTAGAGAATAATGAGAACAGAAAATTCTTTTACGTCAGTCATACGTGTTATGGAAGAATGATTGCCATAGAAACGAACAAAAGAAAAAATCCTTTTCCACTTTTTGATGGCTGACCCAGCCAGAAGCACGTTATACAAACTCATTCTACACACAGATACTCCAACAGGGATTAGAGTAATTTTCATCAAAAAGCAAGTCTGTATGCAGTAAGTAGCCTGATATTGGTGCCAATCATGTTCTCAATCCCTTACTCAACTTGTTTGTATAAATTTTAAATAAGTTCACGCACAGACACCATGTAGTGTATTGGGGGAAATTTACTTCATCAGTCGATAGTGGTGGTCGAGAAAGGTCAGAACTTTATTCCGTAAGACTTGATTCGAATATCGCGTCTTTTCACTAAATAAACCCTAACATTCGTGCCATATTCGTATTAATAAGAGTACATTCCGTGAAGTGGCTAAAATTAATTAAACTCCGACAGTAAAGCAGTAAATCAAAATCTATTTAACCGCAGTTCTGAAAGAAAAATATTGTGAAATATACATATTGATGGAAATTGTATATATATGTGTTTTTTTATTTAATTCAATCACTTCTGGATACAGTTCACATATGAAACTGGATTAAAGTTTGGATTCTTACTCCTCCACAAAACAACATAACACCAGAGCTTAAGACCCCATATGCCTTCCTAATAAACCGTTACTTGTCAAGCCTTTTTCCATTTGAAAGAAGGGTGATAAAGTCGATTTTTGCGCTGGCTTGAATTTTATTAAAGCAATTCAATGGAAATATTTTGAAATTTCTTTACCCTTTGACCTTCGAATATTATTTTATCCTTGGGCCTTACCGATAATCACATTACATTTTTAGGTGCAATTTAATGCAATCAGAGTTGAAATGAATATTGTGAGCTTCTGCCGCAACATCTATGTTATTAAAAGGAAAATACAAAAAACATTTAAATACGAATATGTACCTATCTATATATGGACAATGTATTTACTTTAAGATACACGGATTACCCACAATTGAATATTGTGAGCTTCTGCCGCAACATCTATGTTATTAAAAGGAAAATACAAAAAACATTTAAATACGAATATGTACCTATCTATATATGGACAATGTATTTACTTTAAGATACACGGATTACCCCCCTCAATTACATTTCAAATGATTAATTAAATTTAAGAAATCGCAATTTATATGCCTCCCGCTTTTTGGCTGTTGGTGATTCTAGCCAAACACTGCCATAAATTTATATTTATATGCAAATTTTGCTCGTACATTTCCTTTTTATGTCCGCGGGATAACCATGTTTCTCCGCCGACGCGAAAGGAAAAGTCTGTATGAAGACGAAATCTCATGACCACCCTTTCAGAATACGTCACAATTGGTAAATCTTCACGTGATATGTGTGACTTGCACGCAACTTGTTTAGGCGCATAAAATGGGTCACAAGCTTGGTGTTTCTGGGAGAAGTTTCCTACTGAACGTTGAGGAAAGTGGAATAATTAATTAAACTTTTCCGTATTTAAGAATTAACACAAGAAGTGTGCGGATAGTGAGGAATACGTCTTTTCTCTCACTTTTGTTTTTATTCAGAGCTGCGTGTTGCGGCTCCATTTTTACGTCGAAGAAGTAGTAGTTATTTACAGTATGTGAAATAATACTCTACATAGGCAACCATCATTTCTGCTAGTGCGGTGATAAATTATCAAACTTATTCAATGAAGTGTGATAAGTATAGTGGTGTTAAGAAGCAAAGCCGGGTAAAAGCGAAGAGCAAAGGGGTCATTAAATATGGGTGGCATAGCACCACCAAAACCTCCGCGTTGTTATAATATCCTGTCGGTGGTGGCGGCTGCAACGACGGCACAATTGGAAGCAGACTCTGAAAATATTACGAAGAGTGGATTTGCAATAAAAACAGACGAAAATTTGTTTGCAAGTGCTGGAAAAATAAATGAAAGTTGCCCGAATGAGGATAGCTGTGGAGGAAAAACAAATTATCGTTTGGCAAGAGGCTGTTCCCGCTTAATGTATGCTTGTCAGCACGGGCTAACGGATACCATTGTTAGTGAACTCAGAACAAAGGTATATACCTACATACTTATCGTCAATGTGTCTCTAATGTTCATTATTTCTTTTGTTAGTTGTTGGTCTATATTGAGCTGCATGTATAGATTACATAATACACTTGTGTATACAGTTCCAAATTAAGCCTATGTGTTTTAGAATTTTATTTAACTCAAATCTAATAATTAGTAATTGATTATGATTGTATAATATATCTCAGTCTAACAGGTTTATATGGTTCTAAATGAGAAAAACTGTTTTAGATCGTTTCTTCGTAATACCATTTCAGATATATTATAGTTTACCATCCATCTTTACATTAGCATTTTATATTGCTGGTAATATATAGGGTGGGGGATATTTCTTTAGATAAACGTGTTAGTGTCTTTTGTATTTTAATTAAATAATGCAACTAACTCACTGATACGTATATGTACGTACATTTTCGACATTGCATTTTTTGTAAGATAAACTTTAAAACCATCACACCATGTTCATATTATTCATAAGGTCACCCCACCTACTGAGTTGTTTTACATTTGTACTCGTTATATCTCATTTTTTGAATTGTTGCGTGATTTTAAAAAGCCTCAAATAATGGAGTCTATAATATACCGTTTCACCATAACCAGTTAATATGAGTATCGCTCCATAGCTTGTTGTCACCTTAATTCCCTATCTGATGTTTACAAAACACAAATGCCAAAGCACAACGATATTTGACAACAAAGATTATGAGACATTCATATTTTGGCATTATATTTGACCTACCTACATAATCCCTATCCCTAACTTGGTTTGGCAATTTAATGTTTTGACACATTATCCCAGCTCAAAACTGTAACTGCAACACAGACGACAGAAACTTTTTTGATTAGATACGATATGTCTATCTTAATTATTTTTCTATTTTAAGAACTATTCATAATGTCCAATTTGCTAAAATTGCCGACCCCCTTTCAGGCTCATTACGAATAATTTAATTTATCACTATTTGCATGCGCAAACATTTCATTTATCAAATGTGTGTACCCACCATTCAACAGCTTTAAGAAAACCATGATATATGATTATTACTTGAGAGAAAGCGTTGCTTAAACAACAATTAAAATCCGCACCTTCTATCTTACGGGCAATAAATTGCGACACTTAAATTAAATTATCTTGAATTATTTGTCCTTTTTCTCATCGTGTCAGTAAAAAAGAAACACTTTTCTATGAATAAATAAATTGAAATGTTGCCTCAATGATTTATCACGAGTATATAGGGGTTGCCGGAGTTGTGGCACAAAGTCACCGACTCCCTGAGATGAGTAAATCAATTTTTTCCTACTAAGGAATGTTTTTCAATCTGTACATTGTGCGGCACCTTCTTCAAATTAAGGTAGCTAAAGGACGCTAAGCAATCCCATTAAATCTTAACGATAATTGGCTGTGAATTTAACTGCATGCCAGCTGTCAAACTGAAAGGATTTATACCCATGCTAATGCTGCGATGTATTTATTTTAAATCTTTTGTGCACGCGTTAACTTGTCGAAATTATTTTCAAGTGGCGGTGACGTTGCTGAGCGATTCGAACTATTAAGATTGATATTGAGAGCCATCAATGAAGACAAATGACATTTAATTTGGAAAGCGGGAGAGGCGTTTCGAACTTACAACCTGGGAGTATGTTAAAACCTAGACTCACATAATCGATGTGCATTTTTTATCAGAAATGAGGAGATTTAAATAGTAAATTGAGCGTCGTACATGTGACACTAATTAATAACGCCAGATACCGTTAGAGTAGAAAACTTTTACGGATCTGGGCAGATATAAATAATTGCTTCTTATTTGCCGATTAATAAATAACAAAAGAAAAAGGCGGCAAGTGATGGTGATTAAGGGCAACGAATGTTTGCAGTGAATGTATGACGTCTATTCGAGGATTCTTCTTGCCTAGTTCGCATCTGTTCCTGCTCAACTTTCTAACATACATATTTATTTCTATTTTGTTATTTTCATTTATTTAATCATCATCAATGCTCATTGTATAAAATTTGTATACCCTATCCCATAGGGGTATATTAGTTTTGATAAATAGTATGTGATATAGAAAAATAATTGAGCTAGATACACTTCAACGTATATTAATCGACTCAGAATCGTTTTTTGGGGGCATTTTTAACAAACAAAACTTTTCGTAAAAATTTTAAAGAGTTTCGAAAAAATGTCGATTCAAATACTTCCTAAATGGCAATATAAACATTTCGTCTCCAGATCATTTTAACCCACGCCTACTTTATGGGGCCATTTTCTTACAAAAACCATTTGTATATTCTACCCCATAACTCAAGCCGATAATAAAAACCAAATTTTTGGCGAACCAAAAGGCATTCTGGCTTTTTTTTTGCCAAGCTACATTTTTATTGCGTATCCCATAGAGGGATATTAGTTTTGATATATTCTTTGTAACATAGAGAACTAATTAAGATAGAACCTTCAAGTAGCTGAGTTGATTTAGCAATCTCGGTCTGTCGTCCGTCCGTCACCGAGTTTTATACCTTACATTTTGTGTGTAAAGCGGTGTTTTTTTTAAGCCGTAAAGAATGTTTAAAAAGGGTCTGAACATGGTATTAAGACAATCGGAATATCTTTATGCCGTTTGTTGCCACGCTCACAAAAAGTAGGCGTCTTTAGTAAAAAACTTTTTTGTTAAATCTTAAGAAAATTTTACAAAAAAACGTTAGATACATATGCATCATTAGTATTGATATAAACATTTCGTTCATATATGATTTTTACCCACGTCCACTTTATATTGGCATCAAATTCGAAAAAGTTTTGATGAGAATAAAATGCAATGTGTGTACATTTTGTCTGTTAATTATTTAGCATTCACCGACCATATTGACATTAATGGTTAGAATCAACGGGTCATACCGCGTTTGCTCGTATAGAGAAGGAAGCAGCAAAAATAGGAAAATGAGGTTGTAACTATATTCTGTAACAATTGATTACCTCGAAACCGCTATTAACTATGGCAACACAATCTCGTCAGAAATAAAGTGAAACATTACTCTTGCCCACCGCTGTTTCTTTGTGCTAAGAAGACAATTTTGTAGTAAAGCCATTACCAAAACTACTAAGGACATTCTATATAATATGATGATCCTACTTCGCAACTGAAGCATCGACTGTATCAAAAGCGAATAGATAAATCTGGAATCGTTTAATATCTAACATTAATTAGCAAATCAAGCAACAATTTTTTTATACATATATACAGAAACATCTCCTCGCCTGTCTCAGCAAGTAAATGAAACCATAAATTGTAAATTTTTCTTTAAATTACCTTATTTTATAAAGCTGTTAGAAACAATTTATTAAGTGCAACACCGTCTATGGATTTCATACGCGTCTATGGATTTAACATGCTCGAACGTTTTAATTTTCTTGGTTCTTGCTTTTTTTGCTACTTAATGCGGTGTCGTTAAGTTCGTTAAATTCAGTTATTTTATCAAATTCAATTAAAGACCATCCTTGTCGGCACGGAAACCCTTGATGATGAAAGCAATTCATAATTTGAACTCATTGTTCCTGCCATCTTTTGAACGTGATGGGTAATTCCCCGGGATAAAGGCATGTCGCGCATTCACGGGCCGTTCCCTTTGTGTGCGAACTTTTCGGAAAAGATAGAAATTAATTTAATTTTTGGTTTCCCCTTCTGGAAATCAACGTAAATGGTAAAGCAAAAATATATAAATTTTCTTCTTTAATTATAGAAATTGATTTGATCTCATTTCAAGTCGATTACATGCCAGGGCTCAGGACCGGTTGGCGGTTGGTTTATTTTGTGAATTAAAACGTCATGAAAATGTCGATGAATTCGGGACGATTGGAAGTTTTATTGTCGGCCATAATTGCCTCTTTGGCAATTATGTTCCTTTATGTCAGGACATCGTGGCTTTATGTTTTCGTTTTAGTGCACGTGGATTGTCTGTGGTTCCGAAATTGATTTTCTTTATTCTTTGTAATGAAATGACGAGGAAAAAGGCTTTCGGAAAGTTTTGCAGCCCTTTCTCACATTGCTAAGAGGTATAACTTCCGCCCCTTATGTATGAGCTTCTAGTTTGGGGAAATGTCATAAAAATAAATTTTTACATGTATTCCAATGAAGAGATGCGTTCTTAATTGGCACTAAAGTTATAATTAACGTCAAATTAATAGGTTATAGATTACCATTTATGAGTTATTTTAAAAGACTTCATTATGTATTGGTACACTCGCTCTGCAAGATTCCATGTCATAGGTATTATAGAATTTTTTTATTTATTAAATTCATTTAGTTTGTGAACGTTTGTGGGCAATGTGTAGGTACTGACTTAAGAATATTTTTAATTTATTTTCGCAAAACGAAACCTATTAACAAATAATGCTTATCAGCAAACATGCATCCCTCTGGTTGCCTAAAAGCCGCTGTTATTTTAGCATCTATTGTTGTTTGCTACCACCCTTCACAAAACTTATTTTGTTCCAGCATAAAAGGTTGAAGAACAATTAAAAGTACCATTTTCTTTTGAAGATTATTTTATTATCTTTAATAGGCCCACTCATAAGAACTTATGGGGACAGCCAGAGGAAACGAAACATATACACTAGTTAATAAACAATGTTGCAATAAAAACAACGGCTGTGAATGTCGATAAAAAAAATTAACGAAAGGCTACGACAGACATTAACAATAGTCGGCCTTTGAAAACCTTAGCATTACGTTGCTTAATTCAGCAAATAGCGATTTTTACCCTTCAAGTTTATTTATAAATTTGTTGAATGTGTGGTTTAAAGTGAAACATTGAATTTTTACGCTCAATCAAAAGAAACTGTGATAATGAAAGAAATTAAATCTTTGATTTAATACCCAATTTAATTAGCAAGAAAGAAATTGCAAAATAATGTCTTGGTTTCCGCAATAAAAGGAGGAATCAAAGTTCTACGCAAGTTGTGGAAAACAATAAAATCGACATGACCTCACTAAAAGTTTTTCCTGGCCAACGAGTGGTTGACTTGCTTTATAGCAAGATATAAACCACCTTGATTAGAAAAGTTCATTTTGTTATTGCTTATTATCTGTATAAATTATGTTGTAGGTACTCTCAGTTTGAGTAGAACCTATTGGATTGCTGTTAATGGAGCTATACCCAGTCGTTAAACCTTCCAATTTGGAGGAAGTTTTAACTGGGCGCAAGTGTTCCATGAAATGTTCGGCATGCTAGACCGAATTCCTATCATTAATATGAGCCCATTACAGGAGACACTCTCCAGAGTATATTATTATCCCCCAAAACGAGCCACGTGTGCCCATAGTGTGGTAAATATGAGACTTTAGGTAGTACATTTATTGTTTTAATGTATTCAACTGATGTGAAGCGCATAACATGATACACTATATTAATTATGCAAATATGTTTGTTAATAATTGACTGGACATTTAAAATTATTATTTTGTCACATGGTTAAGTCATTTTATGGGTGTTTTTTGTATTGCACTCTACAGTGGACACTTTTCAAGGGTTTAATTATTTTAGTTTAAGTCAGTTGTTGAAGGAAAAATGAAAAGTTGAAGTTTCCTGTAGATCATCAGCTCAGGGTGCTCCTAGAGCGTAAGAGGTTTGCCTCACCTTAGAAAATGCAGGGTTTTTTTTTGGCACACTTCATGTATATATATATGACCATGAGCAACTGTATGTATGTATATATGTTATTTCTTAAGAGCTATTCGAGTACTAAAATTGCTACCATGTAAAAATGATTAAACGGCATAGAGAATATGAAGAACCAAAATATTTACTTGAAATGTCTAAAAACCGTGAAACTTTTCAAAGGCAATTTCAACTGGTTAAACCTTGGCACATTTCAAAAAAATATCAGACAATGTGATTTACGATCCAAAGCAACGATATTTGGTTTAATAATTTCTGTCACTTGTATGCACAACGAAAGTTTAGCCCTAAGCGGAATCGTAGCGAGCAACACACACAAACTGTTCAGTGTCAGCAACAGAAAATTTCTCCGATTCTCTAAAATGTTATTATTCGTTATTCTCATACATCTAAATATTATTTTCTAAACTAAAATGTTGTTCTTCGAGCATAATGAATTTGGTTCTAGTTTTAATTTTAGATGTTGGTGTTATTGCATAAATTATTAAGCATTACTTTATTAGAAATTGTTCCGATGGGATTCGATTGTATACAGCCGAATATGAGTTATTAATGGCTACTCTTAAGCAATTTTCTATGGCCAAAAAATTCTCATGGCAACAATTTAGAATTTGTTTTCACAGAAATCTGTTTATGGACTTACTTTAGACTGGTAAATAGTTTAATTAACTTCAAATTTATTTGTAATTTTTGGCCGTCAAGATTTTTTAGCAACTCACAACGATTATAATGTAATCACAGTAATACGTCAAACTGCAAATGTCAATTATGCAAAAGAAGTCATCCGATGTTGTTTGGCCTTCAGAATATCGGCTGTGGCACGCGCAGTGTGTGCCGTTGCTACGTCCTGTTGGAACCACATATCCTCCAGCCCTAATTCGTCCAATTGCGGCACAAAACTCGGTTAACATCGCTCTATAGCGCGCACCGTTCACTGTTGTCGTTTGACCAGCGGCGTTCTCGAAAAAAAAATAGCCCGATGACTCCTCCGCGTGAACAGCGCACCATGCAGTAACTTTGAGCGGTTGTAATGGCTCCTCGTGGATTTTCGGTGCCCCAGAAGCGATAGTTTTGCTTCGTGTACCCGCTGAGGTGGAAATGAGCCTCATCGCTCATTATGATTTTGGTCACAAAATCTTACACTTCGATTATTATGCGTTCTTGGGGACCGTAGCGCGCCATTGCTTGTTCACTTGCATTCTATATCTGTCTAGTCCACAAATATCAAAACAGATTTGCAAAATTAAGAGCATCTTCCAATAGGGTGATCTCTTTTGTCCCTTGTAACGGGTGTTTGTTTATAGGTTGGTTTATCGAATAGATATAAACCTGACATTTGTGGACAAATCGGGCAACTCTAATGTTTATGTTCAGTTTGGTTTGCCATTTCATCATAAACAGGTTGACAAAAGAACAACGCTTGCACATCTTGCAAATTCATTCCGAAAATAATGGTTGAGTTCGCGAAGCTTACCGAAAGCTCCGTCCATTTTATGGTCGACATAATCGTCCATCAGAACAATTAATTCAGGTAACCATGGATCGTTTTCGCACTACTCTTACTATGTGTGATAATACGCACCTGCAGACACGTCGAAAAGGACCGAAGAATTGCCGCTGTAAAGCAAAGTGTTGAAGTGGACCCGAATGAATCGATTCGCCACCGTGCACAATAATTGGAGCTTTGTCCATTAACTTTATGGAAGATTTTGTGCAAAGATCTTAGCTTACGACCTTACAAGATCCAGCTTGTGCAAGAATTAATGCCGCGAGACCATGCAATGCGTCGTGATTTTTGTGTATGGGCCGGAAATGAGATTGATCTCGGTGTTGATTTTCATCGCAAAATGTTGGTCAGCGATGAGGCACATCTTGGGTTGAATGGCTACGTCAACAAGCGAAATTGCCGCATTTGGAGTGAAGAGAATCCACATGAGACCGTTGAGACGCCTTTACATCCACAAAAACTGACTGTTTGGTGTGCTTATGGGCTGGTAGAGTCATTGGGCCATACTTCTTCCGAAATGATGCCGGAGAGTCAGTTACCATTAATGGAGACCGGTATAGAGCCATGATAACCGACAATTTTCATCCCAAATAGGATGGCATGAATGTGGATGAGATATGGTTCGAAAAAGACAGCGCTACATGCCGCACAGCGCTCGTCACAATCGATTTATTGAAGGAAACATTCGATGAGCGCATATTTTCGCGGAATAGACCTGTCAGTTGGCCACCAAGATAATGTGATTTAACACCATTGGATTATTTTCTTTGGGATATGTGAAGTCGGTCGTCTATGCCAACAAACCAGAAACGTTAATGGACTTGAAAGCCAACATTCGTGGCGTTATTGCCGACATACGGCCCCAAATGCTCGAAAAAGTGGTTGAAAATTTGGACCTCTAGACTTGGCTTTATTCGAACCAGCCGCGGCGGCCACATGCACGAAATCTTAATTAAACATTAATGAAATAAAATTATCCTTCTGCTAAAGCCAAATTGATGGACATTAAAACGATTTTCTTGTGTTTTATTTCAATTCAAACATCTATACCTCTAACATATCATATATTACTGGAATGTCATCCCAAAAATAAAAAAAACATAAATATTTCTCTTCTCTGCCCTTATCCGCCGGCAGAGGGCTTAGAACGAAACCCAATCTTATATCGAGCATTTTATGGTTTCAGGGACTTTTGTGAAATCTGTGTGCTATGTAAATGTAAATACGTAGTTCCCTTAAGTACATATATTCAGCAGATCCACGTTTTGTGGATCCAAGCATTCTAAATATTAAACGCTAACACTTCTCTCTACGAGAATACTATACCATCGCGTCGGCCCGGAAATGTAATGTTGCGTTCATTAATACACAGTATATACACAACAACATAAAGTCATTATTAGTGCCACAAATATCCATTTTTGTTGCCCATCTTCTACCCTGTTATTGCATTCTAAACACAAAACAGAAAATAAAAGAAGAACATCAACAGCATGATAACTTCCGGTTTTTCACAGTCCTCCCTGCCCTTCCAGCTTGATGATGTTCCTCTCATCAAGTAGACGGTGTCATTTAATATTATTCACGTTGTTGTTTATGTCCTGCCATCGATGTCCTGCTATGTTTTCACTGCTTTATTATGCTAATGTTTCTGACACATCCTAATGACCGTTAAAACAGAGCAAGCAAACAAATTCACACACACACACACTCCTACAAAAATCCAGAGGCCCTTATAAAGCACCCAGCAGATGCACGGAAATGTTGTTTTCCGACGAAGCTTCAGCCTCGTTCGTTACCATGCAACTAGGATGAAAGCATCGTACCCAAAAGCACATACCTCCCGAACTGCCATAATAAAGTTCCATTCTTGTCTTGCGAAGCAACATAAGCCTTTTGTTTTCGAAGTGCATATGAGTGAACGACTTTGGTAGACATGGTGGACTACTTCCTGTGGTTTGTTCTCGACTCTGAATGCCATAGTTTCATTATTCTGTTTGGCTCTGCCCGGTAAACGTTGGTTTTATGTGGTTTTATGCTATCAGCAGCGACAACATTTGGTGGCTGCCTGCATTGTAGTTGTCACGTCATAAGCACTTCAACTGAGATGAGCACAAACTTTTGTAAAAGATCTAAAACAACAGAAAAAAGTTGTGTGTTTCCGCAAGGGACTAAAAACACACACCTTACTTGTAAGTGAAGTTGACAGCAACAAAGCATACATTTGCAAAATCTCCTTCTTTATAGGCGTAGGAGTATGTGAAAGGGAATAAATAAAGAATTATTGCCACTTTGTAATCGATTTTGTTTTGATTAGAACTCAAAGTGATTTAGTCTAGTTGTAAGAGGAAGCATGCTGTACGTGTATGCAATACTTTCAAAAGTCAGTTCATAATTCAAAACGGAAATACCTTTTTAATCTACCTACTCCCACGAATTCGACGAGTACAGTATGAACTTAAAATCAATATCAACGAGTTACGAGTGACCTAAAGAGTGCCTTTGTAAAGTTTAAAGTTTGGTCAAAATGGAAAAGATACATTACTACATGGAAAAAGGAGATGGACGGGCTCTACCGTGCGGAAATGCCGTGCAGGAGGTGTGGGTTCGATTTCCAGCCGTAGCAACACCTAAATGATATTTCACTGTTTTTTTTTTCTCGTGATTATCTGACGAGTCATTCGAGTAGTATTGATTGTCAAGAAAAGCTTGACGGCGAATTCGTCTGAAGTCGGCATAAAACTGGAGGTCCCAACGGTGCAGGCTTAATTCCAAAAAAAAGGAAATAGCGCTCGTGGGTTTTTTTTTGTTTTTTTTGGGAAATGGAAATAAGACACACAGCTGTTAATGCCTTTTGCTTTTGGAACTTGAAGAGGATTCCAATTTCAAATTGCAATAACACCCGTGGGTGGTGGGGCTCATTTCCCCATGGGGCTTTTTTCCGCGGGGGTTATTACACTGCACCCGCCACCGTGTAAGAAGTACACACGCACACATCAATGGTTTTGAGAAAGATCGAACCTGGGTTCTAACCAACAAATTTTATTTTTATAACCTATCCCATAGGGGTATATTAGCATTGATATATAGTTTTTAACATAGACAAATAATTTAGCTAGATATACGGATCGACTCAGAATCGACTCAGTCGAATAAGCCATGTCTGTCTGTCCGTCCTTCCGTCCATCTGTAGGTCATCGGTTTTCAGTCCTTAAATTTTAAGCAAGGATAATGAAATTTGCTACATGTGATCCTTGTACGTGCTGTTCGAACAACTGTAAAAATTTTCAAAATGCGCTTACTGAGGGCGTTTTTAGTAAAAAAAAACATTTTTTGTAAAGTTTTAGAATATTCGAAAAAAAAACTCTTGATGCAAAATCATTGTTGGATAAAACAAATGTTTCGTCTTTTAAGCCCACCCCAACTTTTTTGAGGCGTTTTCATACAATAAACGTTTGTATACCCTAAACGCCATATCATATGCAGTAGAAAAACTTTGTTTTTTGTCAAACCGTACAAGATTTGATAAACTGTCTGAACAATATGTTGCGACAATGTCAATTTTAATATTTCTTTGCCATTAAAAGAGTGGGCTATTAATTTTAATAGGGTAGGGTATAAAACGATCCACACAGTGGATTGTAGCCATTTCATATGTTTATACCTTATCCCATAGTGATATATCAGTTTTGATACATAGTTCGTAACATGGAGTGATAATATAGCCTATATATGCCTTAAACTATATGGATCGACTCCTAACCGTTAGCCATGTCCGCCCGACCATAAGTCACCAGTTTTTGGGCCTTAAATTTTGAGCTGAAATGATGAAATTTGGTACATGTGTTCGTTGTTGCTTCCAGCAGAACAAATGCTAACATTTTTGAAATCTGCACTCTACCACGCCCCCTTTTTAGAAAAACGTTGTTTTGGCCCAAACCGTTAGATATTTTGAAAAAGTATCTGAACAACAAATCTAGACTACTTTACTTTCTATTTAGTTTACTTTGTTCTATACAAAGTTTTTTGCCACGCCCAGTAAAAAAAAACGTTTTTCGGTAATATTTAACATTTAAAAAAATTTGATGCAAAATCATTGCATTTGGGGGCGTTTTCATACAAAAACCAGTTGTATACACTACCTCATAGCATAACCAGACGAAAAACGTCGTTTTTTGTTGAACCATAAAAGATTTTGATAAACTGTCTGAACATTATGTTCTGACAATGACATTTTTCTATATTTCATTGCCATAAGCCCACATTTTAGGGACATAAAGTTTAAAAATGGGATGTAGCCTTCTCATAGGTTTTTTTATTTGAAATTGTTGTGAAAATATAATTCTTAAAACATTGATATATAATTACAAACAGATAGACCGAATGTTAAGCTAAATAAAAATGCAAATTCGGAATGCGTTGTTTTCTTCTAATTAATAAAAAAAAAATAAACATTATATGGCATATAACGTTAGTAAAATGCAAAGATAAAAATAAATTATAACTTTTTACTTTTTCTGTACTTTACTCCTGTTGTATGCTGCATCAGGTCAAGTGAGCTGTCTCAATTTCGTGACAATTTATATAATTAGAATTATTTGTCAGATCATTGCGAGAGGAAGGCTAGTGAAGGCCTTGGTTTTGTCCATACTTTTTACCACTGTGGTCTAAAATAACAGCTCAAATATATGTACTTTGATTATTTGATTATTATTATTCTAATCTAAATGAACCTTGCAATCGATGCCGTAGAGGTACAATTTTTAATTAGATCTCGTTATCTTGGAGTCCAATACCGACAGTTTTCTTAATTAATTAGTATAGGCAGCCTGATGGAATATATTGTTTTGTTTTATCAAAAAATGTTATGTAACTACACATATATATATATATAAGTTTGTTGATTAAATAAATTCATACGTGTATGTGGGAATGTATTTCAATAATTAAAACGTTGAATCAAAATACAGTTGGTTGGTCAATACACGTATCTATTCATGGACCAAATTATAGCCAATCAAAATAATTCAATGCTACTAAATAGTTAAATATTTTATTTTATTTTCTTACATTCTATTCTACCTTCACGTAATGGTGTTCGTGACCACATGAAATTAAAGTTTACTGAGCAAAAACGAAGATTTAATAAAAACAAATTTACATGCTTTAATTTTATTAATAAATACTTTTACAGTAAAATAACTTAAAGTTTAAATCAAATAGCACACCAAACTCAATAGCCTAAAGAATCACGCCTCCAATCTGTCTATCCAATAAGTAAGTGTTGGAATATCCCAACATTATAAAATAAGGTTTTATAGTTTCAATCTAAAATTGTTTTTATCACACAAATCGGTCACTCTGTAACTTATGTCAATCTCTTACAGAAAATGTTTAAGTCATCTACAAATTCACAGCAAAAAATAAATGAACCAATAAAAGCCCGCAATAGTCCCAACTGGTTTCCCTGTGAAACACAAGTCTCACTTGAAACGCTGTTTAGAGGAAACGATTTTCAAAAAAATATGCCGAAATCCACAATCGAGTATTTCGGATCCGCAGTACAATCAATTTTGCAAGAAGCAACGTATGATCTGCTCAGTCAATTACCTAAAGGAAATCTGTGTATTTAAATAATAACAGCCCGAAGGACCCTTCTTTTATGGTTTGAGGTAGTAACTACTTATACTTCTAAATTCGAAACAATTTATGATGCTATTTTTTTTTTATCAAAATAAGACTTTTCCTTAACCATTCTCTCAATTTTTAACCAGTCCTTCATCCGCTAATTGCTGGAATGATTTTGTGAAAGAATCTTTTCTCTTCACACTATTAAGATCAAATATCATTTTGGACCTCAGCAGAATGTGTCCAAAACTGATTGCAAGATAGTCTGAAATTATACATCCAAATGGGGTATTTGTATTAAAATGTATTTCTCAACCATCTTAATGAAACACCGTTCAGTTAAAACTATATACGATAGATGTATAGAATATCAAATGCCATGTACGTAATACATGCAGTCTTCTACCTCCATATGGTTCGCTAATTCAATTTCGGTTCTCCCCCACCTAAGGGTGAATTTAATTTTCGGACAGATACATATTGTATCAATTTGGCTAGGATAGGATGTTAATTAAATTGTTTCTAAATAACGTATTTCTGAAAATAGGATAGACCAAAGAAAAAAGTTTTGGCAGTAAAGTCACCTATAACATAATGTTAAATTTATTTGATTATTGGAAGCGTAACATTTTGAAGTCAGAACTAAGCCAAAATAATCGTTTCTTTTGATTAATTGTGTATTTCTTCCACGATGGCAGTACCTCCTATTTATGCAGAATCCGAGCGGCTTAGATAAGCTTTTCTTAAGGGACAGCTCTTAGTAGAATGTGTCTTAATCAAGATTTGTTTTGTTTATTTATTACATTAAGTTGTAAAAATGTTTAATTTATAGAAATAGAAATACTATAATCTTAGAGACGAATTGGCAGCATTTGAAATATGAAATTGTTGAATAAGTGAAAAAAAAAAAAACATATTCCATAAATATACGCAAATATCTTTGACTGCTTGGTTCAATCATATTTTTTTGGTCGAAGATGTCTCAATATGTTAAGTTTGCAATAAACTGATAATTTCTCATCCCAGTTTGATTTTTAGATTGCTTATAAAAGATGGCATGTCATAAGTTAAGAAAATACAAATAACAGGACACAAATGTCTTCCTCGAAGTGCACCGCTGTCGATATAGTAAAATTGTAATTATCGGATCCTAAAATTTCAGAATGTCCGGACGAGGTCTATCAATAACCTCATTGTGCGTCTGAATATAGTATAGTATGCTTTTCTGGCCGTAAAATGCAATTTTGTTATTAAACATTTCTATTAGACGGAAATGATGACTTCATATATTTAAAGTAAATGATGGTATATTTTGTCGATAGTTATGTAACTGTTGGATGTTCTCTCATAGTCTCAGATTCATTAAATGTTTCACAATATCTGGAAGTACACAATATGGCCATTCTAAATCGGCCATTCGACACGCAATTTAAAATTTCTTCATTGTGCAAGAAGACAAGTTTAAATTTATCGAATAATAAAATATACAACTTTAAACAAAAGCATTCAATTAATTTAATATTTTGACTACACAAAAATAAATCAATTCTATGTTCACATAAATATCAAAAGGTATTTGCAGATGATTGAGTTGGTTAACCCTGTTCAGATTTAACGAAACTGCAGAAAACAAACACGTACAAAATTGTTTGCATGGTTTCTTCATAATATGAATCTCAATGAATATAAACACGTTTAAATCGTTTAAATACAGGGAGTAAAATTAAAATTACTTTAATTAAAAAAACAAGAGAACAAAATATTTATTTTATTTTCATATGTTCGGTCCTCAACAGTTTAGTAAATTACAACGACAGGACGCATTCTATGCCATGTTGTTATTTTTTAATATAAACATTATTTGTTGGGTAAGCATATTCGAACGATACTGGTCAGGTTTCGTTTACAAGGAATGAACCAAGTACCAAGTGTATTTCAAACACATTCATACGAGATTGGAATGCATAAAGTCAGACATTGTGGAATGGCTGCGGCAGACGGCAGAACTGTTTCTAGGCAAACATAATAATAGTTACTATGGAAATCGAAATCAGTTTGTTGTTTCACCGTTTCCCGATTGCTTTGCTTGCACACAGTCACGTGTGAAATATTTAACATATAGCAATAGAGTGGTGGCGTGAAACGTAATTATGTATTTATTTAAAAACAACACAGATAGATCATAATAACTATTACATACATAGTTGATTAAATGTTTTTTTTTGAAAACTGTTCCATATAATTTAAGGATTTCTTATTATTTTTAAAAATGTAGGTAACCCAATGTGAAAATTAACAGAAAAATTAACACAAATGTGTGAATAATAGTGATGCAATTCAATTTGAAATTACATACTGAATTTCTTTGTTTATCATATAATATTTTAAACAAAATAATACATGAATCGATTGTCTGACACGTTCGACATAAAAATGTTTTGGCTAAGTTTGAGGCGCTGTATACCCAGTGAATTTCAAGTATTAATTTACTTTTTTATTGGTCCGATATTTTGACGGTATATTAGACAAATCCAAACCTAGTAACAAAATTGAAGAATTCAGCAACAAAAGCAAAAACCTTTTTTTTCCGTAAAGATAGAGTAAAATTGAAATGTAATCAATTTTGATTGAAGAAAACTGTCGTCTCGTTGCGATGAAAAATGGATTCTCATAATAAAAGGTATTCACTTGCAGCTCTTTCAAAATTTGACCTAATGAGCAGGAAACCACATTTGACATTTTAAACAAGCAGGTCGTTTTTGTCCAAACAGACAATACGCATATTTAATTGTTTGAGAAAAAACAAGGTTATCTGTTGCATATTGTTTTTTTAAGGGTTAAAATGATTTTAGGATAAATGTGTTATTACGAAAAATAGCAGCAAAAAGAAGGCGTGGCTAACAACTTTGTATAGACGAAATATAAACATTGAGATTGTCTAAATATGTTATTCAGATCCAACTTTTTTTCAATTCAATTCGTTTATTTACAATGTACAAGTAAGGGTAGGTCTCTTATAGTACAAACAACGAATGAATACATTATTGAAAAAAGATATCAAAAGTAAAATAATTTACAAATAGGGTAGGGTATGGGAAGCAATAGAGCTAGAAAAAGATAAGTTCTGTTCAGACATAATTTTGAATACTTTATTTTTTAAATTGTTTTCAATTGTTTATTCGCTTTATATCTGTTGGCAGAGTATAGTGTTGCAAACAAAGAACAGCCGTGTCGAATTAAGATATCGATAGGTTGGAACAATAAGATTTAGAGTCCTTTGAGATTGCGCAAATTGCAATTTTTTAAAAAGATACATTGGTTTTTTATTTTTTTATTAATTTTAAATTAAATTTTATTCAATTTGAAAAAAAATTGAGAGAAATTGTCTATTTTCTTTATATGGCCAAAGTTGAAAAATTCGTTATAAGGATTTTCTCGAAAAACTGGTTATGCAGCTTTCTTGGAACTAATATGCTTATAGTATTTGTATAGTTTAATAAAAATTATTACAGACGTTTACGAGAAAATTGAGGTTATGTATAATTTTGATATGGCATGTACTGGTAAAAACAAGAAATAGCCTAGAACTAAGAGCAAAACAAAATTGGATACCATGTTTGAAGAAAATCGGTCAAGCCGCTTAGCCTTGAGATACCATACGGACAGACGAAACTACGGACGGAATTCCAAAAACCAATCAATCAAAATCTCGAGGTCAAAACTTGTCACGAAAACAATACCTTTCTCTTTGTAAAAAAGGTAAATAACATGAAAAAAAATGTTTAGAACTCTACAATTCGATGTGCGGAAATTGGGCGTGGAAGTTTGCGAATTTTAACAAGTTTGACACTGGTTCTGCTTTGCCTTACAGAAAGTCTTAAAAATCAGTGACACACAGACAGATGGAGGGACGGACAGACAGACATGGATAGATAGATTCAAGGTATACTTTGTCGAAAACATTTCTTTATGTCACAAAATTTATGTCAAAATGAATATTCCCCTATGGAATAGGGTATACAACGGGATTAAATAGTGAGCTAGTGTAGCTGTGGAATTGGATGTCCTACTCGACGTAAAACTTTTACAGTTTTTGGTTTTAAATTTCAAGACAGTTGCTATATTTAACTGCAGACAGGAACATCAGGATTCTACTAGAAAAACCGAGTAGGATAAAAATTCTGGTCCGCCGATTATCTTATTGATCCATGTTCGAAAAAGTATTGCTGGGAATTTAAACAATGTCACTGGCTCTAATTAAATGCTGATGTGGTTGCCTTTCAGTCAGCCTCCCTTCCGTTCTTAAATCGAAATGCTGAGATATGTTTCAACATTGGGATTGATTGACAAATTTTAGAAAATTCACATTTTTAAAAAATGTAATAAAATTTTTTTTTCCAGCCTGAGCGAGTTCGTCAACGTGACAGCACAAATAAAAGCGTTCTTCACTACTGTAGTGCACAAACTGACCTCGTGGCTGCCGCTAGCGTTGCCGTCGCAGCTCCAGAACTTCTGGAGTCTGCTGACGAAGATGGGTTTACGCCGCTTCACTTAGCTGTTATTCAGGGTAACTTGGCTATGGTCAATTTACTTCTCGCGAACAAAGCTGATGTGAACGCGGTTGATAACGAAGGACATTCTGTCGTCCACTGGGCCACAGGTAACTCATTTAAATTTTTTTTAATGTTAAATAATGTTTTAAAATTGTTTAGTTTGTGGTGAGGTTGAAGCCTTGAGATCTGTATTACAAGCTGGTGCAAATGTGAAAACTCCCGACATCAATGGAGGAAGTCCCTTACACTATGCAGCACAAATGTGCGGAGCAAACTATGAGAGCAAGTTGGGTCAGGCAACATCGTACAAATTGGCATTGGAAATTCTCGAAATACTGCTGGCTCATCCACAGTCATCCGTAGATATTACAGATAAAGATGGACGGAAGCCTCTTCTTTGGGCAGCATCGGCAGGATCGGCAAAAGCTGTTGTTGCATTGGTGAAAGCTGGATCTAGAGTGGAGAGTGCAGACAAGTAGGCAAGATTTTTTTTAAACTCAGAATTAAAAACAAATTGCCCTTTTTTTTAGGGATGGGCTTACGGCACTGCATTGCGCGGCTTCTCGTGGCCATACCGAGTGTATAGACACTCTGATTAGCCTATGCGGTGCTCCTACAGATCTGATTGATTCCAACGGATGCACAGCTCTACATTATGCAGTAACACTTGGTCACGCAGATGCAACATCCAGGCTATTAGACTTAGATGCCGATCCAAATCGTCAAGACAGGAAAGGACGTACACCAGCTCACTGTGGTTGTTCCAAAGGTCAATTAGAAACCGTTAAATTACTTAAGGAATGGGGTGCCAACTTGTGGCTGCGAAACGCCAAAGGGGATTTGCCACTGCACGAAGCGGCGTCGTCTGGTCGGAGGGAGTTGGTTGAGTGGTTCTTGCAACAAAAACCAAAACAGGTTAATACTACTAGCAACGATGGTAGAAGTCTCATGCACATCGCAGCTTCAAATGACAACTCTGACATCTGCAAATTGCTCTTTGACTATGACGCAAACGTAAACAGCATATTGCGTAGCTCGAAAGGTGTGGCAATAACACCGCTTGACTGTGCTCTGCAAAAGGGATACAGATCAACCGCTAAATTCCTTCAATCGAATGGTGGGCTTCCAGCCTCTAAGCTCCGGTTGTCAGCAAGACGGTTAAATGCTTTCAACGATCAGGATTTAGTGAGGCCTTTGAAATATGCAGAGAAAGAAGAACTTCACAGTCTAAAGGATTCCAAAAAGAATGTTGTATATTGCAAGCGATCCGATTCAGATTCTGGGGGGCTATGTAGTTGTAGTGAGCATACTTATAAAAAGGAACATTCTTACAGTCACACTTGTAGGCGTCATAGAAAACGGCTTCGACGTAGAACAAACAGTTGTGGAGAGCCAAAAAATATTTGCAGAGAAGATAGCTGCAGCGACATTTGCCGCTCGAAAAGCAACATAGAGCTTCGAAGAAGAAAATCTCGTGAACGAGTTTCTACGAGTGGCAGCGAGTTGGATTCATGCGAAAATTGCTGTCATCACAAAAAGAAGCACAAGCTAAAAAGGAGGGAAAGACCAACACGAAAAACGCGAGGCATACGCGATGCTGGACACGATAGTGGTGACGACAACAATGATGCAGGAGGCGAAAAATCGGAAACAGTGAATGAACAAAACTTAAGCACTGATGCCAAATTTACAGAAAAATCCCTATCACGACCATCTTCTGAAACGGCAATAAAAAGCCACCCATCGTCCGCCAAGCATAAGGAAATCGAGACAATGTTAGAAAGCCTTCCATTACCAAAGGCTATGATAATGACTGACGAAGATGCTGAAAGTCTTGAAAGAGCGGAACAGGTTGTAGTAACTCAAGCTGACGTTCATATGTCCGCAGATCCAATGGAAACTGCAATCGAAGTCCAGCCAAATATAAATTTACCCGAGATTGCTCCATTCGGCACTAAAGTAATAACAGACGTTAACATGAAAGAAATTTCAAATGAAATAAACCAAGTCTTAGAGAATGCTGTATCGGTTGCTGAAGAAGAAGTCAATGACGAAAAGAGTCCAACCGCCATTGGCCAAATAATTGAAAAAAACCAAGAGGGATGTGAAAACGTCTCTCCTCTTCATATCGCTGAGGTAGGAGATAAGGTTAAAGTTGACGAAGACGAGTTCACAGACAACCCGAAGGAGAAAGAAAAGGATTCCAAGGAACAAGCTGCTATTCCATTTGATTCAAAGTCGCGGGATACGGAAACCACTGAAATGGTTACAACTGAAAACATTTCAGATTTTTCGAAATTGCAGGAAATTCCGCAGCAGTTGGCATCTGATAATGAACGAAACGATTTAAAAGAAAGTGTTCATCCGTCCGTTCTTCCAGAAAAGATAGAAGGAGAGATTCTAGCAAAAGAAAGTGTAATCCGGAAGGAACACGTTTCTATTAACGATGAGCCAGCGAAATCCGAAGAAGAAAACACAGCAAATGAAGTGATGCCCACAACTCCGCAACCAACTGAGGCCAGTCAATCCATGTTACCAAGCCAACCAATCGTACCCAGTCCTCCCATTCCAACAACACAAGAAGTACAAACAAAGCAATCAATCCAATCTCCGCCAATTTCTCCCAACGACACTTCCCAAAACATTCGTGACCAGGAATCTCGGCGGTCCTTCACTCTTCTTCCGGATTCATCCGACGATTTGGAAGCCCAATCGCGAAAGAGTAGCTTTCAAGTTTTAAAAAGCGATGAATCAGTGGACGTCGATGATGCAATTGAACAGCTGAGAAAATCTGACGTAAGGACATTTCAAATAGTTTCGGATGGACAAGTAAAATCAGATTTTAATGCCGAACTAAGCAGTGATGGAGACGGTGTTTGTGATGGGAAGGAGAACACCGATGATGCCAATCGTTCTTCTAGCGCCAATAGAATGTTCACATCGCATTCTGCTGCTGCTGCTCATAATGGATACCACGAATACAACAATGGCCGCAAACGTCGCCTAAAGAAGCGCATTAAAAGTGGTGGTGCAAGAGGTCGCAGTTACCTCAAAGTGGTGTCTAAAGTTGGCAATGCACAGACACACCAGCAACATTCGAATAGGGATCAAGATTCTGGCTTTGAGCCAAGTCCACGTGCAATAAGGACAAAAATCCCTACACCGAGAGGCACCTACACAGCCCATATGCCTCGTAAGGCAATATATGCAACACTGGATGGTAGACTTTGCAGCAGCCGACTAGAGAGTCGCAAACCTGGTGACAAAGGTGCCTGTGACATGTCTGCTGTCACTCGTTCTATCCAAAGGAATATTCGTAGGTAAGTCCACAATTGGTAGATAATGATAATGGGTTGTTTCCGGAACAGTTTAGTTTAAAACGAATCAGAAAATGCTTCCTCCTGCGACAGTTAGCATTTGTCAGTGTTTAATTGTTGGAAAAAATTTCCTGTACGGGTATTTTAAAAATTAGGTACAAAAGGAAAACTATATATCGATGAGTTTGAATTGGTTTTTAAACAAATATTTACAATGTGGAAGACTGTTTAAATAAGCGCAATCAATAGATCCTTAAGACGATGCTTTTAATATGTTGTTTCGCGAGGGTTTAAAAAATATAGGTAATTCCCAAACAACTTTTTTTGTGTAAAAAGCCATGGAATGTATAGTAACCAGACATTTTTTTGGGGGAACATGAATAATATACTATACAAAATGTTTTTTCTTCGAAATTCTACTTTTTGTTTGCATTACGGGAACATTTAAAATTGTTAATTCTGACATATAGATCCGGAGATATTGAAGTTTTTGACTAGTAAAATTCCAACAGTGGGTGAGTGGCAAGCTTCGCGGGATTAATTTAATTGAACTCCACTTTACCACTTGACGTCAATCCAATAAGAGTATGTCTACAATTGTAAGAAGCCACCTGCGCGTAAATTTATTCCTCGTTCTAAAGCCCTTAGGCTAAGACCACTGTTATTTAAAAAAAAAACGTCATAAAATAGTGTTTGGTCAGCGTGAACCCATCTCTTTTTCTATTAAAATGTTTAATTTGTACTGCATAGAATTATGTAGATATATTTTTGCCCAGAAATTAAATATCTTTTTTATTTTATTTTTACTTAACCTTATTTTATAACCCATTGTCCATATATTTCGAAAAAGATTGCAAATCAAAGATTGAATAAATAAATTAATAAATAAATATAAAATGTGGGGGGTGCACGACTGGTTCTTACCCATTTTTTTACTGTGAGAAGGATATTTAATTTTAATTATTGAAGTTGTGTGAAACTGTGATTATAAGAACACTTATTCCGCAATTCGAAGGAATCGGTATCCATCGTAATTATAATGATTTTTCCTTATTGGCCGAAACTGACAAAAAAAAACCGTACGCAAATATTTGGGCTAAAGCTTATTATGTGGAATTGTTACAAAAAATAGTAATACTGACATTGAATTTCATTCCATTTGACCAAATAGATTGGCCTATATCTAAAAGTCCGTGATGTGGTTATTGTTTTCGGGAAAATGTTCCACCTCTAGATTTTAATTATTTCTTAATTAATAAGCCAATTCTAGCTTAAAAGGATTGGCCGATTTTTTTCAAACTTCGTACACGCAGTTTTTTTAATCACAATTATAGGCTATGTTTCTACTCTTAGCCATTTTACTAACGCTACCTCTTATATAAAAAATACATAAAACAAAACACAAAGTCGTGGTGTACATACTCGTCTATTATGCTATCTTGCGCGAAGCGTATGTGTGTGTAGCCATTTTTTATTACCAATGATTCTAATGAACTTAAATCTACTGCTAGGCTATTGCAACCATTGGAAATTGCAACATTATCGGAATTATTGGGGTCAAAACGTCGTTGTTCATTAGCTTTTTCCCAAATTGGCTCTTTTTCTGGCTAAGTAAACAATTAAACAAATTTGTTCAAGTTGATTTATTTTAACGTATATCATTTCAATCAATGTTATGAACCTATCATATCGGGTCACTGACTATTGTGATACTCACTATGGTCCTGTTTATGGGATTGTATTCTATTTTATTCTTCTCTAACCTACTCAATACTATCCAGTCATCTTGATTTCTCTAGAACTAGCAACGATTTGACAGTTAATATTAGAGAGTTCTTGATTTGAATATTGGCAGACCAAATTATGGTTGGTCTATTTATAATCTTACCCTCTATAAATTCCGCTTTTTTTTAGAAATTAAGGATTAGCGTATGCCAAGGAGGCTTCTGTATTACCGTTGAAGGCAATTGGTCAGTCATTGCGCATGACTTTGCATGGTACTTTTATTATTACCTTGTATTACATTTGGTCTCTTGTTTCCAAGAAATTTTTCGATCGTTTGAAAAGCCGGATAATGATACACTACATTTTACTACTGACAAAATATAGGGTTAAATATTGTAACTTCTTTTATGTCCTCCTTAAATAATTACTTTGTTAAAGGCAACCATTGACTTACTTAAGTGGCGCTACAGTCCGGAATGAACCTATGCCTCAACCTACACGCCTCTTCAATTTGCAGTCCATAGCTAACTACCTCCAGTTGCGCACTCCAAGTTGGTTGAGGTCGGTTTCGACTTGTGTGCGCCACTAAAGGCGAGGTTTTCCTCTACTGCGTCCGAAGTCTGGCTCGGAATCGAAGACTCTGTGAGCCGTAGTATTGGTGTCCTTTCGTTTTAAATGTCCAAGCTACCTTAAACGTTCAATGCGGAGTTTTTTTACCATGGGCATGTCGCTGTATAGCGCATATAGTTCTTGGTTGAATCTTCGTCTCCATAGCCCGTCAAGGAAAACGGGATCGAAGAAGAATTTTCCTCTCGAATCGACCAAGGATTTCTTCATCCGCTATTCATACGGTCCGTGTTTCAGCGCCATAGACGAGGACTGTGATGATCAGGGTCTTATGTAGGAGCACCTAAGTAGTTCGAGTTTTACTACTAAACTGCCTTTTTAGACCAAAAAAACAGCGGTTGGCAAGAGTAATTCTTCTGACAAGATGTTGTTGTTAAGAGTTAACAGCGGAGCCGAGTTAGACAAAGTCCTGTACTAGCTCAAAGTTATATTTGCCAATGGTGACGTTCTGTCCAATTCGTCGATTTTGTTGTTTTTTCGTGTTTACAGCATATACTTAGTTCTACAATCAGTTACTGCTTAACCAATTTTTGCCGCTTCTTTCTATATACTAGCAAACGTGGCTACGACATCACGTTGAGTCCTTCCAATGATCTCAATATCGTTGGCGTATGCTAGTAGTTGCACCGGTTTTGGAAAATTGTGCCTCTGGTGTTGGCTCGGGAGTTTTGCACCATCCTCTCAAGAATCAAATTGAAGAAGTCACATGACAGCGCATCGCCATGTCTAAATCCTTTTTTGATATCGAATGTGTCAGTGAGGTGGTTTCCGACCCTGATGGAGCAGCGAGAATTCTCCATCGTCATCCTACGCAAACGGATGAGTTTGGGCTCTGTATTGTACGTCTTTATAAATGCTGTCGTATGGAGCTTTGACATCGATGAACATATGGTGGGTATCGATTTAGATTTCCTGGGTTTTTCCCAGGATCTGCGGAGGTGTGAAAATTTGATCGGTTGTGGAATTCTCGGCATAAAACAACACTGATAAGGGCAGATCAGGTTGTTGGTAAATGGCACATTACATATTACGGCAGACAGGATCTTGTAGTTGGCGCAGTTCAGAGCGTCTACCTAATTGTGGATCGGACAAACGATGCTGAGGTTCCATTCTTCAGGCCGTCATTTCCGGCAGCCTTATTAAGCTTGAGTCTAGATATTGCTATCCTCGATTCACTCAGGTCGAGGGGTTGGCAGTTTTCGCTGTATTTTCCAATATACAGGTCGTCATTTCCGGCAGCCTCATTAAGCTTGAGTCTACATTTTGCTATCCTCAATTCACAAACAAAGGCTCGTTCTGCCTGACAGCGCAATGTTGTTCGTCATTGCCGTTTAACAGTCTGCAGAAGCGGTTCTCCAATATTCTCAGCATCGACTGTGTCTCAACTACGACATTTTGTTGTGCATCTTGACAGGATTCTATACGAGCCTTGTATCCTTGGCTTTTACGTTTTACAACTTGCAAACATCCTATAGTGGCACCTCTCTATATCCTTAATAGAGCTTAATGGCAGCTCCGTCTTCACCTGCAGCTTAGACTTGTAGTCCTCGTTCTTGGCTGCGATCATCTGTCGGCATTATTCAATAAACCACGGGTTTCTTGCTTGTGGACACGAGAAACCTAACATACAGTTGCGGCTGATCTAATGGCTTACTGACATCGTTGCCACTGCTATTTGATATTCGTTGCGCGAACGTAATAGGTAACCAAGTGCTCCGAAATGGAGTCGAAAGTTTCAAAATTATTCATTCCGCCCGCTTTTCCGTGCACCTGTTTCTATTAAAAATACATATCTTATCAAATCGAGAATTAGAGAGTATCTTTTAAGTCCTGTTTTATAATGTTAAGTTATATGGCTATTTCGTTAAAAATCTTTAAGGGTATTTCCATGGAAGAGTAAGCTGCGGTTTGCGTACGTACAAATATTTCAATAGCATTTTGTTTTAAATATGTATGTTTGATCATTTTACTCTTCGAAAATGACCACACATTTCTTGTTGGCCCACAGTTTAACATTTCTTACGGTAGCAGTGATTCCGACATCATCTAATTCCCATGATATTTTATCTGAAATGATCTCTTTTGCACTTCCTTTGACTTCGCATATCTCATGGTTTATTCTGATGCCTGAGATGTGGCACACACCATCTTGGGGTAATTTGTTTCTCTTGATAATACACTTTGCCATGTTTTAATTCAGAACGGCAAATCTCTACTGGCATTGGGCTTTGCCAAGTTTAATTTATTTTAATTTAATAAATACAAATAACAATTTCCCTTTATCCAAAAGCGGTCGTTTTTATTAAATCGATGCCCTAAAGGAATAGACTTTAATTAATTATACGCTTTGAACTCATGGGAGTTTGTAAATAGCTAATAAGTAACAAACTGTACTGATGAATTAATATAGTTTGCAACTATATATAGAAGCAACTAATCTTTATATATTCATAAAGTGTAATGTTGGCTTTAAATTAACGAAATGGTTTCATTGGCTTGTGGCCAATGTCGTCAAAACCACATTCTTTAATTTCTTCAAAGTCCGTTATCATGGCGCGATTGAATGATATGTGGATGATTTAGCTATTCAAAGAAAAAAAGAAATACCACGTTAAGTCAATACCGTTAGATTTGTATCTTCAAAGTAATCACATTGCAAGCAAATTAGATTAAAGTTTTAGTGCATGAAGAGTAAGCGCGACTGCATTTGTTTAAATTCTTGCGATCTCATCTTCTGTGGATTTTTTTTAATACTGGGGATGTTAGTAAAAGGTAAGACGTCTTTTATTTACTTTTTGTGAGTCCATTGTGAAACTAATATAAGAGTGGTGGCTTTTTAAAATTAGGGTTAAATAAGATCGCCTACTTTTGAATGCAATTATCATCATAATGCGGAAACTTGTGGTTTTACCTATAAAAAATCTCTAAGCGGACTAAAGTCTTTTTTTTTATTTGACAAAAATCACCCTTAATAGAATGTCTCTGCTTCAACATTTTTTAAATGATTCTGGAAGTGAATGCAACAAGTACTGTTTAATAATAGACAGCCCTTTGAAGTCACTACTATAATGCAATGCACATTATACAATGCTGATTATACAGCACTGTAGACTAAAATCGTATATTTTTGCAAAAAACGTAGAAAACAAATTACCAAAAACGTGTTCTTGTTCAACATTATTCCGGATGGTTTAATACAAAGGAAGTATGTATATTTCTGAAAATAATAATTTTCTGGCTTCTAATTTTACCAAGCCTATACTTTATTCGCAAAAATATTTTTTGCAAAGTGTAAAGCATCAAATCAAGTTTTCTGGAAAAATCCACGCCCCTCATATACTTGATGCTGTAGCTGTCTACGAAACAAAAAAGATTTCTTTTCAAGAAGAATGCTATATTACAAATAAAATTTGCAATTTCAATCCATTTGTTTTGGAAATAGCTAAGGGCCAGTTATAGCTATAATTAAAAACCCTCATTGGAAATTTTCTTTTACTTCTCGCGTCTTTTTTATAAATTCAATAATTGGCGAGTGAATTCAGGAACATGATTATCCAAAAATATTTAAATTTCGAATTATAGTTTTCGCAGCAAATCACTTTTCTTTTTTCACTCATCAACATTTACTTAAGTGATGTAATGATTGCCATTCCACCGAACTGAAACGGAAATTTCCAATAATTCCTTTAAGAAGATTAAGGGGTTTCATTTCAAATCCAGCATGTGTTGTGTTCCTATAAGGTTGTTCAATGATAGCTATAACTGGGCCCTAACATTGAAGTTAGTATAACAAATTCCTTGTGGCAGAAGTGGAACATCTAATGAGGCGAATGCTTCAATCTGGTAGCGAGGTATTCGTCGTAGTGGACAATTTTTCGCAACGTATACCTCGTCAGAGGTTCAAATTCCATTCGAGGTATGTGTCATCTGAAAAAAACCACTTCGCTAGATAGATAGATAGATATATTTTAGTTCATTCAAATTTTACCATAATGCTTATTGCCGCACAATTTACATTTACAGAGATATGATAACAATATATCTTTCTACTGAGAAATAGTTAAATATTTATATATACATTGATGGTTGGGTGTTATAGAACGAGGGTAGACTCTGATTGGCTTTAACTCGGCAATGCCCAGTGTTGTAACTTTGACTACGCATCAAGTGCTTATTTTTACCTCCAAGTGGTAACCATCGGGTACTGGTTTCATCCAACCGGACTAGACTTGCTAAACGATAAGCGCGAGTGTTGATAACACGACGAAAAACAGCAACACTATAAACAGCCAGGTCAGAATGGCACGGAATGAATACCCGGCCTGCTGTCCCAGGCGAACCTAGACAAGCTGCTTCGACATATTCGGACAACAGGTTGTCTAGGAATTTCAAGGGTTAGTCAGGCCCCTTGAACAGAGCTGGTGGCGAAAGGCCAACGGCAGCGCTCAATCCCGTAGTGTATACTGATGGCCCCGTGTCCTAGGGGTATCTAATAAATTGGAACTGGCCCTCCAGGTTGGGGGTTGTGCTTTGGGTTAACTACCCAATCATGGAAAAATCTAACGGTTACGAAGCAACCAAAAGCCTGGGAAAGGACTGATTTTATTGTTGACGAAACGGCTAAACGAAAAAAGGACAACGACGTTCGTATCTGCACCTGGAATGTGAGAACATTAAACAGGAGAGGTGCAAGCGAACAACTAGCGGAAGCCCTAAACTGCTACAAAGCAGACATTACTGCCATACAGGAAAAACGATGGGATGGGTCGGGCAAAAAGAGGATGAAAAACTGTGACATCTACTATGGACAGTGTTAAAGTGAGCAGAAACAGCGACTATTCGGATGCGGATTTGTTATAAGTGCCAGACTTAGGCAAGAAGTCTTATGTTTCCAAGACATTAGCGAACGCATTGTAACCATCCGCATCAAGGCCAAATTCGCCAACATTAGCCTTATATGCGCTCACGCCCCAACGGGGGAAAAAGATGATATAGCTAAGGACTGCTTCTATGAGCTCCTTGACAAAACCTATGAGCGACTACCGAAGTACGATGTTAAAATCGTGTTGGGAGATTTTAACGCAAAGGTAGGAAGAGAAGACATCTTTAGCAGTATTGTCGGAAACCATAGCCTACACGACAACACGTATGGTAACGGACTTAGGCTAATTGACTTCGTTACACGGTTACACGTCACACGGTTTCACCTCGATATCCATAAGGGGACATGGCGGTCTCCAGATCAACGAACAGTCAATCAAATTGATCACATAGCGATAGACAAGCGCCACGCATCCAGTAATTTGGATGTCCGAACATTCCGAGGAGCTAACATCGAGCTAACTACCTTGTTGCAGCCAAGGTTAGAATGCGGATATACACTACGCCACAACAATCCAGAAATACTGTAAAAAAAATTTAATGTCGAAAGACTGCAATCGCAAGAGACCGCCAAGACATTCGCGCAACGCGTATCCCTAAACCTCGATTAACACCAACAAGCCATTACATCAGCCGCAATTGATGTGCTAGGTTTCTCGCGCCCACCAGTACGAAACCCCAGCCAAGAACGAGGCCTACAAGGCTAAGCTGCAGGTGAAGACGAGAGAAGAAAAAAGAGGAAGAAAAGCGCGCGATCGAGGATATAGAGAGGTGCCACTCCAGGAAAGATGTTCGCAAGTTTAACCAAAGTGTAAAACGTCAAAGCCAAGGATACAAGGCTCGAACAGAATCCTTTCGAGATGAACAAGGAAATATCGTAATTGAGACACAGTCTATGCTGAGGATATGGAAGAACCACTTCTGCAGACTGTTAAACGGCGATGACGAACAACATTCCGCTGTCAGGCAGAACGAAACATTCAATATTGGCAACGACAGCGAAAGCTGCCAACCACCTGACCTGAGTGAAGTGAGGAAAGCAATATCTAAACTGAAGCTTAATAAGGCTGCCTGAAATGACGGACTTCCCGCCGAGCTTTATAAAGCCGGCGGAGATGACTTGGTAAGTAACATCCACCAACTCATAAGCCGAATCTGGTCGGAAGAAAGTATGTCTGAAGAATGGAACCTCAGCATCGTTTGCCCGATCCACAAAAAAGGAGAACCTCTAAACTGCGCCAACTACAGAGGCATAAGTCTCCTCAACATCGCATACAAAATTCTATCTGCCGTAATATGTGAACGCCTGAAACCGTTTACCAACAACCTGATCGGCCCTTATCAGTGTGGTTTTAGGCCAGGAAAGTCCACAACCGATCAAATCTTCACACTTCGGCAGATCCTGGAAAAAACGCAAGAAGTCCAAATCGATACCCACCACCTATTCATCGATTTCAAAGCCGCATACGACAGCATTTATAGAGACGAACTATAAAGAGCCATGTCTAGTTTTGGTATACCGCCCAAACTCGTCCGTTTGTGTAAGATGACGATGGAGAATTCTCGCTGCTCCATCAGTGTAGGAAACGACCTCACTGACACATTCCATACCAAAAAAGGATTTAGGCAAGGCGATGCACTGTCATGCGACTTCTTCAATCTGATTCTTGAGAGGATTGTGCAAAACTCACGAGCCAACAACAGAGGCACAATTTTCCAAAAATCTGTACAACTACTAGCATACGCCGACGATATTGACATCATTGGTAGGACCAAACGATGTCATGGCCACGTTTGCTAGTATATAGAAGGAAGCGGCAAAAATGGGCTTAGCAGTAAATGAGGGCAAGACGAAGTATATGCTGTCAACACGAAAGGACACACAACATCGACGAACTGGACAGAACGTCAACATTGACAGATATAACTTTGAGTTAGTACGGGACTTTGGCTATCTCGGTCCCGCTATTAACTCTGACAACAACATCTCGTCAGAAATTAAACGAAGAATTACTCTTGCCAACCGCTGTTTCTTCGGGCTAAGAAGGCAATTCAGTAGTAAAGCCCTCACTCGTACTACTAAGGAGATCTTATATAAGACCCTGATCATCCCAGTCCTGCTCTACGGCGCTGAAGCATGGACCGTCTCAAAAGCGGATGAAGAAATCCTTGGTCGTTTTGAGAGGAAAATTCTTCGAAAAATCTTCGGTCCCGTTTGCGTTGACGGGCTATGGAGACGAAGATTCAACCAAGAACTATACGAGCTGTACAGCGACATGTCCCTGGTCAAAAAACTCCGCATTGGACGTTTAAGATGGCTAGGACATGTAGAACGAAAGGACACCAATACTCCAGCTCGCAGAGTCTTCGATTCCCAGCCAGACGTCGGACGTAGTAGAGGATGACCTCGCCTTAAGTGGGGCGCACAAGTAGAAACCGACCTCAACCAACTTGGAGTGCGCAACTGGAGGCAGTTAGCTAAGGACCGGGCTAATTTGAGAGGCATGTTTGTTGAGGCCCAGGTTCATTCCCGACTGTAGCGCCACTTAATTAAGTAAGTATGTACATTTTAAGATTATTTGAAGAAAACAAATCTTTGAGGAAACAACGAAAAGAAAAACCTCAATTAAAAAAAAGATTATGTAAATAAATAAAAAATATATAAATAAATATAAATAAATAAAATAAATATAAATAAATAAATAATTAAATAAATAAGAAAATAAATAAATAAATAACAAAAAATTTAATAATAACTAGTAAGATTAAGACAACAAATATAATTAGATAGATAAAAATAAAATCAAATTAGGAAATATGTAAAAAATTATTGAAAAATACATAAATAAATAATGAAATGTAGAAACATTATAAATTAATACAAATAATTCGTAAATAAATTAAATAAATCAGAAAAAAAATTGACTTAGCCTTCAAAAAATGCACTAAAAATGAATATGAACGCAATTCGCCGGTGAGCGTTACAAAATTTCGGAGAAATATTCCTAACAGGTTTGCGGAAGAATACCCCGAAACTAAAATCCTTCGAATCGTACAAAATCTGAGAACTTTCCGCTCGGACGGATAACTTGTTAGGGCCGAATATCCGCTGAAATCACGGGAACCGACAAGAACTTTCTTGAGTGATGTACCACAATACTCATCAGTTCACCTTATGGATTCTATTTAAGTACCTTTTTGTATATATACATTAAACCTTTTTTTTGGAATCAAAATTTGAAAAAAATCTTAATTGAAAAAAGAAAACAAATTTAATTTGGATAAAGTTACAGTTTTTATTTTACGTTTTACCAAAGAGTATAGAACTACATAGTTCGTGACGCGGTCGGTAATTGCAAAGGGCCAATTTCCTCTATCGTATGTATCGGATATGTTGTTGCTTGATGCTGGGGTAGCAATGCAAACACTGGGGTATCAGAAAATTGTCGTTGTATGAGATGTGCACTATATGAAGTTCTTTACTCTTTAGTTTCACTGATAGTGTATTGAAGTTTTACAATACATTCTTATAATATATTCAATGTACACATAATAGAACAAATAATTTCAAATACATATTATATGTTCCCTGTACCATAATATTGTTGGGTCCCAATGGTAAAACTAAAGTAAATCGATCTTGAACCCTTTTACCGAATTTATCTCAAAATCGGGGTAAGACGCATCAATACTAAGTTCAGATTCGTAATCAGAGAGCCCAAATTACCTTAGAACCAACTGGTTTCGATTGTTATGAAGTGAGTAAGTAATTATGGCCGCCTTTGTTCGGGAGTGGAACCACTGTGCAACGGCGTGCGCCGAATCGGCTTATCACAGTTGAAGCGTAAACAACTCAACCAAGTATTTAACATTTGATTGCCAATTTTTCGATGGAATTGTGAATTCTAATATTAGTTTCGTGAAAATTGAAAGCCGAGATTTGAATCAAACTTTACAATGCGACGACTGACTGTATTAACTGTTACTTTTTGCATTTTCAACAGTGGGTTCTAATTCGTTTTATTTTCATATTTCAGTTTTCAGTTTTGGCCAATAACGGAAAATTTATATTTTCTACCGCATAAACGCCTTCACTGATTTTCTTCAAATCAAGATCGTATATAAAGTCGATTGCGCAAGAGGCAAGTACGTACGACACTGGTGCACTGGCGAGCACTCGTTTTTTAAAGTCACTTTTTCCATTAATGATAATTTTCTGTAAATAAAAAGAGTTTTCATTTATGAGACACCACTCGCACTCCCTGAGCTTATACCAAATGATTAGGTTTCGTATGGCCCAGCCTGGCAATTTTTTGCCCTGAAGTAAATTTACCCAAATTTGGACAGAGAGACAAAAAGTTTTTGCAATTAAGTGCTTTTATGTTTTATTGACCGGAGCCTCCAATTTCTGAAATTTTGTTCGTCGAATTCATAAATTGCTAACAATTGCATATTTCCACCTGTGCTTTGAACATACCATACAACGCGTATGTGGTTTATTACACACAACATACTACGACACAACGAGGAGACATTAATGCCTAACGCTATGGATAAATAATTAAAATCAATTCCCAAAATCCTTACCCCATTACTAGAATTCCACAAATTGCATGCACATTCAAGCATCGCGAATATAGCAAAGCCGACCTGTAGAACTAATAAAGTCTGATTAATTTTAAATTATAGGGATATTATTCCCGCATTGATTCGGATGGTCTGTCGGAGGTTGGTTTTCAGATATAACTATTTCCTGCTTCTATTTTCAAACTATATTCAGCATAATGAAATCTATTGAATTCCCTTTAAATACAATTGTATTGAGTCTTTGCAGCTGCCGATTGAATCCGCTTTGTTTTAACAGGACATGAATAATAATTTGATTGTGCTTCATATACCGTTATAGATATAAATTGCTCTTTATTTGTTAAGGACAGTTAACAAATAAAAATTTCGACTCGACTCGGATAAACTTCCCAAGCATTTAGATTTTCTGTTATTGTTAAAATAATTAAGTGATCTTTTAAAAAATTATCAGTTACCCTTGAATACTGACATTTAAATAAAAAGCTGAACCACTTCCCGAAAAAAATTGTAAAAAAAAGTTATACCTACCAGTGAATACAGGAAACTAATTGAGTTAGATACAGTTTTAGCATTTAAACAAACCGATTTCTGTCATTTAAAAATGGAGCTGTAAGTAGTGTCGTTGTATAATTATTTTTATGTCAAAGCCATCTTATTCGTCCAATGCGGAGTTTTTTGACGAGGGGCTTTTCGTTGTACAGCTCAAATAGTTCTTGGTTGAATGGGACCGAAGAGTTTTCGAAGAATTTTCCTCCCGAATCGACCAATTTCTTCATCCGCTTTTTATACCGCCAATGCTTCAGCGCCGTAGGGTTTTATATAGGATCTCGTAAGTAGTTCGAGTGAGGACTTTACTACTAAATTGCCTTCTTAGCCCGAAGAAGCAACGGCTGGCAAGAGTAATCCTTCGTTAAATTTCTGACGAGATGTTGTTGTCAGAGGTAAAGCGGAGTTATATTATATTATATCAATGGTGACGTTCTGTCCGATTCGTCGATGTTGTGTCCTTTCGTGTTGACAGTATGTACTTTGTCTTAATCTCATTTACTGCTAAAATCATTTTTCCTGCTCCCTCTCTATTCTATCAAACGTATCTATGACAGCACGTTGACCCTTAACATTATCATCGCCGTACACAATTGTGCCTCTGGTGTTGGCTCGGGAGCGTTGCACAATCCTCTTAAGAATCGATTCCTAGCCGCAGCAACACCTAAATGATTTTTCACTCTTCCTCCTCTTGTTATGATCTGACAAATCATCCGAGAAGTACCAGCTGTCAGGAATAGCTTATCTCAACTTCGACATTCGGAGTCGGTATAAAACAGGAAGTTCCGCCATCGCGCAAGAAGTGCACTCCCACATGAAAGCTAGGCTTGTGTTTGTATTTTTTTTTTAAATTTTGCTATCCTCACTTTACTCAGGTCGGGTGTTTGGCAGTTTTCGCTGTCGTTGCCAATATCGAATGGTTTGTTCTGCCTGACAGCGGAATGTTATTCGTCATCGCCGTTTAACAATCTACGGAAGTGGTTAATCCACATCCTCAGCATTAACGATATTTCGTTGTTCATCTCGACAAGATTCTGTTCGAGCCTTGTATCCTTGGCTTTGACGTTTTGCACTATGGTAAAATATCATTCCTGGAGTACACTTCTCTAAATCCTCGATCGCGCGCTTTTCTTGCTCTTTTTTTTCTCTCTGAAAAGCCGATGTTCTTAACTTCTTCTCTGCCTATAGAGCTCAATGGCAGCTCAATGGCAGTTGCCGTTTTTCGTCTTGTTATCAATACTCGCACTTATCGTTTAGCAAGTCACATTCGGTTGGATGAAACCAGTATCCGATGGTTACCACTTGGAGGTAAAAATATGCACTTGATGTGTAGTCAGAGTAACAACCATTGGGCATTGCCAAGTTAAAGCCAATCAGAGTCTACCCTCGTTCTCGAACATCCAACCATCGTTCCAACTATAATATATGGAAAAAAAAGTATTATACTATGCCACAATGATTTAAATTACATTTATTGCAAAGGATAGCCAAAGTTAAACAAACCAGTTTTTTCTATATTGTTAACTAAAGCATTTGCCCTAAATACTACCGATATAATCGATATACAAATTCGAGTAAATACAAGAAGCTTAATCAGATTTGCAGATTTATTTTCATTCAATGAAAGATTTACGCTGAAAAATATTACAAATTTTTTAAACTATTGAAGGTTTTCTGTTCATTTCAAGATTCCTTAACAAAATAATGTCATTAATATTCTCAATGACGTGATACTATACTGCAGTCGCGTCGTAAGAACAAAGTACATATCTACATTTTTGTAGTTTTGAGATAAATCTGTTTTACTATTGGTCTTTAACTTAAATGTTTTTTTTTAAATTAAATTAAATTTTAAACAAACTTTGTTTTATTTTTTTGTTAGAGAAAATGGACTTGCAAACTTTTAGCTTAGTAAACAAATGTTGAAAAAACTAAATAAAGATTTATTCATATTATAAACGTCAAAGAACGTTATTTATCAAGCTTCTGAATAAGGTTCTATTTACTGAATTAAAATAGGGTATTCGTTTGAATTTATTGCTATTCCGAATTATAACTAAAAGATATATTGTAATAAATTCGACTTGTTTGCAGTTTGTATAAAGTTCAATAAGAGAAAACTAAAACTGAATGTCAAAAAGAATGGTTTTCAGATAAAAAGCTATTGAGTTATTTAAATTTGGTTCAACCATTCCCACCATTCCCAATGATTAGCGAAATAACAAGTTACAATACGTTGCTCCCAATTGCCACATCAATGATCAAGAGAAAGGACACGAATATGATAAGCCATCATGAGATAGCCAAAGTGCTATAGTGTTATTTGGCGTCTCGGTTATCTACCACACACGATGAGCCAAGAATCCCAAATACGGTGGATTTAGGTTCGGTGCAAGGCCATTTGGCTCGCTCATGTATGGGCTGCTTTAAAATCTGTCTTATACTAATATCCAAAAATGAATATGTGTCCATTTTCATTCTTGATACTGAGCCACTTTTAGTTGCAAATATAATTTTTCGTTTCAACAAAAAAATGAGACACTGTTTAGGTCAACCTCAATTTTCATTTTTTGGATATTATTTCCTTTTTTGTAAGTAAAAATAAATGCCACTAGCATATATAAGCTAAAAGGTATTTATTCACATAACATCAATTCTAACTGGAATCGTACCTTAAGAAAAAGTCATTTGAGTTTTTTTCAAGCTTTCTTATAAGGTTCGATTCTAAGTAAAGATTTCCAATGCATTTGATGGTTTTGCAATTTCCAAGAAACACCCTTTCGTGAGGCATACCTTAAACCTACTACAAATCTTTAGCCAAGCAGCGGTCAATCTGCTGTAAATCTTATTCTGACACATAATGTCGACATCGTAACCATAAGATGTAGATGCTAGGTTGCTGGAAATTTAAATCGATTTTTGTATAAGCATCCGGCTAACCGCCCAGTGCTACTACATTATTGAGAGGAAAATTGGTAGAATAACAACAATGTGCGGAACTGCGAAGCACCCGAGTCCTCACTGTATCATGACGATGGTGATGATTTTTAGCAATAACCCTATAAAAATTCACTGCGAATTTTGCGAGTGAAGAGAATTTCGTTCGAGTTGTGTTACCAGAATGCGAATAAGACCATCTTTTGTTGTGTGAGTATGAAAATATATATACTCAAATACGTACATTTTTGCAGTGCCGTTGAACACTGAGGAGGATTTCAGCATTCATGTCTGTATGTTGAGGAGATATGCATCGATTGTTGCAAATTTATGCGGCATATGTATGTTTTATACTTCGTTATACAATTTATTACGTCAGTGACTTAAAGTAATGTTAATATAGTCATAGTGTCTATAAATCTGCGATTCAAAATACGAAAAGCTTGAAAGGATGCTCTCATATCTATCGGCACTAAGCTCTTTTCCGAATTTGCACGTTTATTGATGATAAAATATGTGGGTCCAGTGTGATAAAAATATGGCTTCAAAGGGATATTTCAAGGTTTTATTGACAAGATATCAAGATATCAATCAACATAAAGAATATTTTGGGAATATTTGAAATGTTTTGATATCATCTAGTTTACATGGTTTAAAAAAAGATTTGTTATAATGCCACTTTTTGGGGCATATCCTAAGGAAACATTTTTTATGAAGAGTTCAGATTTTATTGCTTAATTAGTCCGTCTATCTGCTTAATATTCCTATGCGACAGATGGACAGAACTCATACATCACGTAATATTAGGTTTGATTAAAGTATCAAGTTGGATATATTGACTTTAAATTTTCTCTCAAAAAGTGAAAGGTACCTATTATTTGCGTTAAAATTGTCGAGATTTTGATTGATTCTAACGCGACGATGATACGGTTAACCCAAAAAGTGAATTTTGGAATTTCGTCCGTCTGGCCATCTGTCGGTAATGGTCTGTCTCTACAGTCTTGACCGATTTCCATCAAACTTCGTATCCACGTTTATTTTGGTTCTAATTCTATGCAATTTCTTTTACTTAAACCCATTATATTACCGGTACCTATCATATAAACTTTAAATATAACCTAAATTTTCTCCAAAACGGCTCCAATCGTTTGATTTTAAGATTGATTTTTATGAACCAATATTTGCCATACATAGTTTATACTTTTTTTTACTCAGTTTTCATAAAATGAAATAATTTTGCTCAAATTCTCGGGTTTTTATGAAAACCATAGATACCAATCTTTTCTATGTGAAAATTTAAAAGTCAATTAGAGCACGCCGTTATAGAGGCAAAGTTACGTCGCATACGTCATATAACAAACAATAGCAAGGAAATGAAAACTGTATTGTTTAGGGCCGTTAACTATCATGCTTAATAATGCTCTTCAGAAAACTCATCTTGCACTTGTCGCTGGCTTAATGAATCATAGACAGACGTTTCTAACGGACTAAAATGGCGCCAAACAATGTAGCAGCCTCCAGCCAATTTAACCTTTTCCTCATCCATTCACCCAAAAAAGGTCCTCGTTGTTTAACTAGGATTCCCGGATCAGTTAGATTTAGACTAATGCATATCTAAGTTCAAACCAATTTGAATTCGCAGAAAGTTCTTGCGAAAGACGAAAGAAATTCAATCCCTTGGGTTTTTCCGTACACTCATAAGCTTAACAGCGCTGTTTTCCGAAAATTTTGCTCCGATGACGCACGGTTGCTGAGTGATTATTTACGACCCGGTTGGCTTAAATATAGCGCCTATATATTCTAAAGTTGACTTTGCAATATTTGTGGCTAGGACTAAAATAACTTAACGGAGCACTTGTTTTGAAAAATAAATTTGATGCTTTACACACTTTGTTCAACGTTCCAATCTTCCACGGTGATTTGCCGCACTCTTATACAACTGAACAATTTACAACAAATTTGGCAGATGATGCTTTAACAGCAAAGTCATTATAACCTGAACAAAAAAAAATATATTCCTGACGACGGTCTTCCTGTTCCTGCAATCCGCATCCGGTCAAAATACATTCCTAAGACCAAGCTCTTAGAGAACGAGCTCTTAGAAAAGAGATGATCTGAAAATATAATCCTTTTTTCACCCAGAATGTGTACCCTTTGATGTTATTTTTTTAAGCTTCTCCTCCGTAAGGTACTAAAATACCAGATTTCTATCATGCTACACCAAACAATGCTACATTGACATTCAAAGCTACAGGACATATTCTGCACCTTTTTGTCCACAGGGTAAAGTGCTTTTCTATATATTCTTTTTAAATTACTGTTTTCATATTATAATCCCTAGGGGGTCAAAGTATAACATTTTGTATCAAACAAAATTCAAGCATACCTTTGCGGAAGCTTTGCATGCTCACGGCTGTTTTAATCAATTCCAACTCGAATAAAATCACTTTTATTTTTGTGAAAATGTAAATATCAAAAATTATCCCTTATTATTACACCCATTTATACAGATTCGAAATGAACTTGCAATAAGAGAAACCGGTTCTTGAAAAAGTCAATATAATACCATCAAAAGTTGAGCATCTAAGTCATTCATTTTCCATTTTCATCCAACTGGGGGAATTTCTATTGTCCTTTGTCAGAAAATAAAATGACAATTTACTTTGTTATTTGTTTTCTTCAATGCAAAAAGCCAAGGAGGAAAGGATGCGAAGGAAAAAAAATGGTTTTATGGAAATGTCTTTAGCACTCTTTTATTCTTTGAATTTTCAATTGTGTATGGCTTTTGTTTTCCTTATCAATTATCATTTTCTCGGTATGCCCTCTCATTCATAGGTACTGCATGGAGAGAAAGATATTTCAGCATCTATTGGAGCTAAAGAGCCTACAAATCCGATCCAATAAGTTAAACGAAGCTATCTTGGTGAAGCGTGCTGTTGATGAATACCACAAATCGTGTATTGCCTTGGGTGGAGAGACTGGTACCACGCTAAGGCGGTATTCTTTCAGCGAGTATACTTTTAAAAACTTTGAGCTATTTTTATACGAAACACTTAAGACGCTCCAGCGACCGGGAACGTTTAATTTTCAAAACATAAATGATGTCTACGAGGAGGTAAGGATTTTCATATTAAAATTAATTCTTAAACTCGTTTATTCTTCTGAACTGTTTGCAGGCTGAGCGAAGGCTTAGTCCAGATTATAATGCATATGAGAAGGCTTTACAGTGCACCACTAAAACGCACAGATGCTTACATGCTGCTCATGCCTATACTGGAATCCCGTGCGCGGCATATAGTAAGTAAATTATTACATAGGCTCTACATACATTACGTTATGGAAAGATATGACAAAGTTTTGTAAAATATAAAAAAATCATCCGAAGGCATTTGGATTCAGGCGTATTCTGAGTTGTAAGTTTCTTAAAGAGAAACAAAATGTGAAGAAAATCACTGGAGTTCGCAAAAAAGGATTATAAGCAAGGTGTAAAAAAAACTGAGCAAAATGCATAATTAGGATGTCTATTTGTCTTTTTCAAGTATTTTATGTCTTCAAAGAACGATGAAACACAAGCACTGCATTTTGCACTGCTTTTGCTGCTACAGCCTTAATGAGATGATTCTGAAGAGGCTGTTTTTATGCTGTTTTGTTGATTTTTCATTTGTATGAAAAGTTGCATAATATGCTATGTATCTTTCAGTATGCTTTATACGAGTATGTCTGTTGGTATAATGTTAAGCAGTAGTGATAGCGCACTTTAAAAGAATTGGATACAAAAAATATATATTCAATTTTCTTCTCGACTGCAAATATGTGTGCAAAATAAAAATGCATTTCCGGAATACAATGGCACGTTTCGCATTATCTGCAACAGGAATTTTTAATAAAAATTAAAAATGAAGATAAAGCGGTCTTGTCGCCAAGTGCCTGAAGGGACCATTTGGCCCACCTTTTTTATATATGATGATTTTGGCTGGGATGGAAAAAGGGAATTTTCATAGATTAAAATATTACCAAATCATCACTGGTATGCTACCATGAGTCTTCATATCAAATAGCAATGAACCACTGTGCGGAGGGTCACGGGACTTTCACAAAGCGTCATAAGACCAAATTTATGGATTTGGCCTTATGACACTTGGCTTTATGTCACGGCACCGTCCAAAATCCCTACCGTGGCAACACCATTTTTTGCGGACATTCTCATCTCGATGATGATCTGAAAATTCTTTTGGTATCAATAGCAACATAACGATATTGATGGTGGTTGATGAGCTCTTTTAATTTGTTAAACGCTGACTTTTTTTTAATTTAAGCTAGCGATTCTGATTCGATCCATGTAATTTTAGGTATGTATATCTATCGAAACGATTTCTCTAACCTTAATGTCAAAAATAATATACCCCTATAGGATAGGTTATAAAAATCGTACCAAAAAAGATTTTGATAAACTGTCTGTGACAATTCCATTTTCTATAATTCATCTTTAAACATGGGTACATTCATTTTAAGGATGGTATGGGATAGGGTATTAAATGATCCGCACAGCGGACTGTAGACTAACACACTGCTAACTTTTAATATATTTCACTGTTTCAAGAAAATGGTTTTTGTTAAAATATATCAAATAGAATTGTCTCACTTGATTTATTTATTTATTATATGCATAAAAATAACAAATAGATACTTTCTTCCTATTTCCTTTTATATTTATATAGTTACAGGAACACTCGCATATTCATACTCAATGTAATTGTTTTCAATTCGCTCTCTGATTGACTGTAATGCAATAACTGTGTAACCTCTGGTCATTTTGGATTGCAAATAAACGTCACAAACAAAACCGGCGGTTTATAATTGTGCACGTAAGACATCGCGTGGTGGGAGTACTCGTCCATGTGTCTCGGACTGCCAATGTATGTCGACTAGTGAGTCGACCAACATCTGTAATATCGGCATCGCTATTGACAATATCCCGCATTGCTTAAACAATCGGCGATATCTCAGTCAGTAAGTGGTTGTCAATGTTTTGGCGAATCGTCATTCGATATCCGTAATAGTTTATTCAACTGACTATTTTATTTCTCTCGGCACCTAAAAAATTACAGCGTGTTTTTTTTTTAATCTACTTACCACTGGCCTGATTTATCATGTCCTATCTCAAGTGATATTCGTCTTCACCATTGCAGAACATAAGCGGATATTGCAGTGTGTCATACAATCGATGTGTCCCACTTATTCGCTGTAGTGCATTCCAGTTAGGCGTTTAAAGGACTATATGAAGCGATCCCAAATTTTCGCTAAGAACAACAATTGGAAACTCACTTAAGGTGGATTGTATTTATTATCGTTCATAACTGCCTGTCGTTTGTCCGCTTTTTGGCAATGCTGTGATCGTAGGATGACATTTGTTATAATGAAGTCGTTAACAGTTGTACATCATGATGAGTTGCAAGAAATTGTTCGAATTAGGAGATTCACCTTAAAGCAGGATTAGCCACTTTTTGTAAAATGTAACTGCCATCCGACGCGACGGACATCTGGCCGAATTGAACTGACGCGTGTGCTGTGTTCACTGTATTGACTGTTTGGTTCATATCGAATGCTGCAGGTTCAATGTTCATCAGAAGAATTTGCTGTTGTCGAAGTTGAAATTCAATAGTCGCACGTTGTGATCTAGCTTCCCAAGCACGATCATAATTTCTTCTCATTGTAAGATTCGTTGATCGCTTCTGACTTTTGAGCACGATTTTCAATATTTCTGATTACTTTTTAATGCAACGTGCTGTGACTTTTCGGTGCCACGAATGAAACCTCCTCTTGGCATTTTAACAAAGATTGTGATGTAAATTATCAATAATAATTTAGCTGCCTCCAGTTGCACACCTTAAGTTAGATGAGGTCGGTTTCTATTTATGGCGAAGTCATCCTCTACTGAGTCCGACGTCTATCTGGAAATCGAAGACCCTGCGGAAATGGGTATGTCACTGTGCACATCGTGCTTGAATCCTCATCTCCATAGGCATTTAGTTCCGCAGCGAAGTCAATTGTCCTTTGCTAGATGTGTTGTCGCTGTTTTTCGTCTTGTTTTCAACACTCGAAGTTATTAGTTTAGCAATTCAAATCCGGTTGGATGAGACCAGTCTTTAATGGTTACTTTTTGGAGGTGAGATGAGCACGTCGAATTTACAACGACTGGGAATTACCAAGTTAACGAAGGTCAGAGTTTGCCCTCAGTCAGCAACATGCAACCATTTATAAGAATGAAACAATTTAAAAAAGGAAAATATTGTATATGTTATTGATTGTAATTGACTTAATTGTAATTAATTAATTCCAAACTGAAGTTCCTATGGGCAAAATTCCCTATCCAATATCATGTACGTGAACATATTTTTTTTTTTGGATTCAATGGTTGAGTTTTTGATCATAAAATGTTATTTACATAATATATATGTTATTATTGATCGAAATGTTAATTAAATTGAAATATTTAGCATTTACGGCCAATGCCACGAGGCATCTTGAACGAGGTGAAGCAGGTTTAAAAACAATAGGTGTTGTCACCTGCGGGATTTAAACCTATGAACCCGTGCTTAGTTTCGAAAAAAAAAACATTTTCAAATTTCATAAATATACAAAAATATAGTTTTTTTATATTCGTTTTATATAATATGAATTGGGAAAAAAATTAATGTTTACATTACCATAACAGTAATTCTAGCATCTATAGATTAATAAAGTAATAATTGACCAAAAAATTGCACATACAGGCATATCTCTTGACAACTCATGTAATTAACATAAATAAATGAGTAGTACAAAAGCATCGTTACCTTATTTTGAGAAAAAAATATCAAGGAAATGTTTCGATTTTTGCTTTATATGTACATATAATAATAGTTAAACACTATTTTGGAATCAGTAAAAAACACGAGAATTTCCCTTAAACGAAAACAATGTAGTGGGAAGTTGAGCGTGATTTTATTCGTTTTTTTTTTTTCGAAATATCACACTAGGTCGTCCTCATAAAACTTGTAGCTTGTTAAAAACGGATTTACGGAAATAGTATCGCAAGTCAAAGCTTGTCTTTTAGTCTTCTGCACCCTTCTATTGTCAACCCGTCGGTGGCTGAGGGAAGCAATCTCTTGGGATTATTTGCAACACAAAGATCAACTACAACTACGACATATTCTATGCGCGAGAGCTTTTGCTTCAAAGTCACACTTAAGTGCTACGGAAAGTTATCTTCAATTTACGCGAAATGGAGAAAGATAAAACTCTCTGGATGACACTCGGGAAGGTTGATATCTCAGTGAAAAATAGTAATATTTCATCGTCGAGTGCACTATCCCACGCCACCCACAATACACGAAGTGACAGCTTTATATGTATGTGACTACGTCACCTTTCAGCAGTCCTCCAGAACTAAGAGGCAGTAATGGGGGAAGATTTCGTTTTAACGTTATTTCCTTTTCTCATTTTTTTTGTTCGCTTCTAAGTTAAAAAAAATCCGTACTTCATAACCTGAGTAAATAAGTATTTGTGTGCGAAAGTTTCTGAGGAAGCGAAAATGAAATTACTCAGAAGGTTGTTATGAATATTTTGCATTCGGTGCTCCTTTATATAAAAGCGGAAGTAGGTACCTATCTCATGAAAAGCGGTTGCCATAGTCAAATGTTGAACTGTAGCTTAAGTGGTAATCGGTAAACTCTGGAAGGCATGTTGAGCAGCTTATTAACAACTGTATTTTCCGAGAGTAATTCAACATTCCTTTTTATAAGAAATCATGCCAGTAACGTATATTGTTTTGCTTAAGGTGTAATTTAATTTTGCATACGTAGTTAAACAGTTTTAATACAAATTCACTCTAAATACAGAAATATGTATAAGTTTATTTATTTGTTCAAGAACACACAAATTGCAATTATTGGGTTAGTAATTTCTGAAAGGTCCATGCAGGATCTTTTGTTTCCAGTGGTGAGTTGTGCCAACGGAAGAGGACTAGCCTGGATAAGCTCCCTCCCTACTGCCTCTAGCAAAGAAGAAGCTTATAGGTTATGCTGCAATTTATGCAAATAAAAATGAAATTTACATTTGACGAACTGTGTAATTATACATTCAAAAGCTTGCTTAAATTAAATTGAATAATGAGCGCCGGGATTTCTTTCAATTATTACTTACTGTACATATTGTGAATTTGCCATACTTTTCATGGAAAAAAATATTGTTTTCATTAAAATTTTCGACCTCGAGATTTTGATTGATTCTAACATCTCGGATTTTTGCATTTAGGCAATACCTATAACGAAAATTGTCGTTTTCTCGCAAACTATTTGGTCAAATCGAATGAAATTTAATTTATGTACTACTATTACTATGTCTAAGATTTAGTTTTGACACAACTAACCCTAAACGGAATTTTCAATTATGGCCAATAACGGAAAACCATTATTATTCACATAGACACTGATTCACCGACTTGGGATCTGATCTAACGGCCAGCTCGATGTGAAAGAGAAAGTTGCGTACGACGCAGTCATGCTCCCCCCACTCGTTTAATTAGTTTTTAATTATTTGAAGGCATTTGTTACAATCTGCCTTATATCTAGCAAATTCAAAATTATTTTAATATCAATATAAATAAACATATTATTCTCTCATATTCTCTCTTATACCGGCTGTCTGCGAAAAGTCAAGATATTGTTTACTATTCATTTTCTATACGTATTATCATCATTGAATTAGTTTTCATCAAAGTAATTCCTACGTGTCAAATTAACAGTATCTAAAAATGGTTAGAAAAAAAAACTTAGACACCAATTTGTCACATTTAAATGATTAATGTCTCCGGTGAACTCTGTCTTAGAGAAATCAAGTCGTAATTATTCACCCAGTAACATATCTCGTTCATGTACTAAGAAATCGTGTTTTTATCTTCACAGTTCCCATGATGAATCATCACACAATGCCGAAATTCGGTTTTGGACCGTATAAAAAAAATGGAGCTGGAAGTTTTTATCTACCGAAGATTTTAAGCAGCAATCCAAGTTGTGGAAGCAAAGTCTCCCTCGAGCTGTCACATGGGAAAAACAAACAACTTATATCACTGCCTTCAGAGAAGTTGGACAGCAATAAACGCTATTATGTGACATTTACTGTTAAGGAGTCCGGAAAGCAACAACTTCAGCAGCAACAACAACAACCATCGACCAATACCCATTGTGACGGCATGGGGATCGGCGAGAAAACTTGCGACCAGAAAAAAACTAAACAGGACAAGGATGACAAATAGATATTCTTAAAACATACACACATTCCTTTGTATAGACAACCTGCTCACTGCCAACTTCATGAAATAATAATAAAGCTGGCACAATAAGAATATCAAGTTAGAACAAGGAAAAGTCAAACTTCTAACAACACGTATAATATACTCGTAGATGTGGTATAGCGAACACCTGCCAAGGCTACAGGGTCCGGTTCTAATGCCTTGCTAAAGTGACTATAGATGTTGATTTTCTCATTAGAATGGCAAATAAGCGACAGACAAAGGGATGAACTTATACCTTTGAAAACAAGGATATCTGGAATTATATTTACTCAATTTTGTGCTGGCCTCTTTCGTGTTTTTCTTATTTTTTCTCTTTTATTTTAATTTTTATTGTCTTGGTTGTGTATATTTTTCTACATAACCTTTTTGCTTTGTAGATATAACAATAAATAAATGGGGAGGCTCAATAAAATGTCTTCAAGAAGAAACAGAAAATAAAATATATTAACTGAAATTGAAGCCTCTTTGAATTGATTTTGAATAAGTGGTTATATATGTAATCAAATGTATTTAACATGTACGGAAATAAGGTTAACTGGCTGAAATGTATAACTGTTGAATTCTCTGATACAGTGCAAGAGTTTGGATTCTTTTTATATACGCCTAACGCTCGTTTACTAATGCCTTAAGTAAAGGGTGTTTTTTTAGAGGTATAGAACTTCGAAGTGAAATAAAACACAAGAAAATCGTTTTAATGTCCGATTTGGCTTTATTGGAAGGACAATTGATGCCATTGATGTTTAAATATGATTTCGGGCATGTGGCCGTGATCAAATTTTCAAACACTTTTTGGAGCATTTGGGGCCGTATGTCGGCAATAACGCCACGAATGTTGGCTTCCAAGTCCCTAACGTTTCTGGTTTGTTGGCGCAGCCTAGCGACTTCACATATCCTTATGGTGTCAAATCACATGATCTTGGTGGCCAATTGACAGGCCTATTCTGCGAAATTATGCGCTCATCGAATGTTTCCTTCAATAAATCGATTGTGACGTGCGCTGTGTGGCATGTAGCGCCGTCTTGTTGGAACCACATCGCATGCACATTAATGCCATCCAATTCGGGAACAAAATAATCGGTTATCATGGCTCTATACCGGTCTCCATTAACGGTAACGGCAAACCAAACATAAATGACATTAGAATTGTCCGATTTGACCACAAAATACCAGTTTTATCTCTATTCGAAAAACCAACAACTAAAAAAACACCCGTTTAAACGGCGAGAACATTTTAAGGATGTTATGAAGAAATGTTACATTATCTACATTAAATATTTCAATCAACGCACACTTCGACGTCTTCTTGAAAAAATTAAGAAATTAAAAAAATATATAACTATTTAATTGAAAATGATATATACGTATATATATATAAAACCACTTCCACTTTTAAGCTGTGTTTATAAAAAGTAGGATGGGACAGCGAGTATTAGACTTTTCATAATATTTATTGATCAATAAATTTTACAGGGAGTTTTTCCCTTGTCAGCAATGTAAATCAGATTTCTGAATGGGTACAATTTCCAGGAACATTTTTTTCTAGATTGATCAATAATTTTTTTGAATTGAAAATTTTTTGGGATCGTTGGGGTACATCCAAACAAACATGAAACGAAATTTAGAGACCAAAAGTCCTGAGTAGGGCAGCAGGCATACAACTTTTTGCTTGTTTTTTCAAAAAAAATAGGCCGAGCGTAAGCATGAGAGTGCACTCTGCAATGAATCCGAAGCCCGCACATCAGAAAATTAAATGGGCGGACGACTACAACATGCTAGAGCGTAACAGCGTAAGAGAGCTCCTTGTAATGAATGTTCTTGGTTAGTGGGGTCGAAACATGTGTTTTGTGTCATTGTGACATATATTTTTATAACCTATCCCACAGGGGTAGACATATTAGTTTTGATAAATAATTTGTTTCATAGAGAAATAATTTTGCTAGTTCCGAGTCGATCCATAGAATTGATAGCAGAGTCGATTTAGCCATGTCTGTACATCCGTCTGTCCGGATGTGACAAAATGTCACATTTTGGGGATATTCATTTTTAGAATGGGATTTTCAGAACATATATTTGGCAGTTTATTCAAAATCTTCTGTGGTTCGACAAAAAACAACGTATTTCTATTGCAAATGCCAAATTTCAATATCCTAGCTCAAAATTAAAGGCCTAAGAATCGAGACGGACGGATAGACAGAAAGATATGGCTCAATCGACTCAGCAAGCGATTCTGAGTCGATCCATATAACTACTTTGAGTAATATCTATCGAATTTATTTTTCTATGTTACAAACATAATGACAAAACTAATACACCCCTTTGGCATAGGGTATACTTAGCTGTTGTTTCCTAAATCAAATGCACTATGTTTTGTTTTATTATAAATGATTCTCACTAGAAACGTACATTGTGTAAGTATGTTAGTATATATTGGATAGTTTTGAATTATTTATTACGCTTAGGAATTTCAGAGAATAAATGAAGCGCTTAGAGGATGAATGGACAAAGCGACATTTTTTTTTAACATTTGCCTGAAAATACTTCGCAAATCCTGTCTTTTCAATAAAAAAAAAATACTACCAACATTACAAAACGCTTTAGGCCCTTCATCTTCTTATTTAAGCCCTTCATCTTTTAAGCGCTTCATATTTAATATATACTGAATCGTCATTATTCGAGACAATGATGATTTTTGAATATCATATGTACTTTAAAACAAAACAACATGTGGTTCATGCAAGGCCGCTATAAATAGCTTCTTTGAATATATTTCAAGGATATTTAAGCTAAATTATATGCCTATGCTTAACGGACGCCTTGCAAGTTAATAGATTGCCAGTTAAAACATACAATGGCCAAATATATTTACCATATCGTATGTATATTAAAAATGTTCGAAGATGTCTTTAATTATCTAAATACAAAAATACTATTTTAAAAAAATGCTTAGATAACTGAAAATATCGATGTACTATGTATTATGAAACAAACGATATCAAACTGTAAAAACACGAAATTTGAAAACAGAATCATAAATGCGCTATACGAATCGTTTAATACAATATCCATTTGCAATTTACTTTTAGAGGTGACACACTCGATTCCTACTTCTCATAAAATTTATAAAGAAAAAAAAAATCACATTTTAGTTATTAAAAAAAAAAAATATATATATATCTAAGACTTTTATAATTTGAAAAGGCTTTTAATGATACACCCCTTCAATGGAAAGTTTTTCTAGGAATAACGTTTTATTTCGGCAGTAAGCAATCTTACTGTTAATACTCACTTTTTGACATGGAGTAACAGAGGTAGTTTAAGTGTGGTGTAAATCATCCTTTGTCATAAATATTTTCATTTCACAAAGTCACAGAACAAAATGTTTTTCATAGTAGAATGTACAGATGGGCAATAAATACATTTTGTATGAGAATTGAGATATATACGTATTTGGCTCGGCTGACATGCAGAAAGTGACATTCCTAAAGTATTTTGCTATTTCAAATTAGGTATTTCGGATACGTTTTATTAAAAGAAAAATGCAGGGATGGACATTACCAGCCAATATGTAATTTAAGCTACTGAGGTGATAAAAAACTAACGCAACTCGGTACTAAACGGGTGTGAGAATGGTAATAACTACTTAGCGATACTTTGTGACTACTCCGAACATCGGAAAGAATACATCTTTTTAAAAATAGAAAAAAAATATTCCTACAACAGTTCGTATTAAGATTTATGACCAGAATACTAAAAGTCCAGACTAGTAAAAAGTCCAGATTATTAAACAGTCCATATTAACAACTAGCACCAAATTTGTAAGTATGTTTTGATACACACAAAATGTTAACAGATATTTTCTTAATATTTTGGCTCATTATTTGACTAAATTATATTACGGTTGATATGGTAAGTTATTAAGTCAAACTGCTTTTGTGAGTCACTGTAATTTTGAATTTGTACTCTCAACTTTTCAACTGTCGCCTGCCTGCATACGTAATTAGTTTGTATACGTGAGCAAGAGTGCATGATTAAGCTGCGATTTGAATATTATGTTCTCTTGAGCTCGTGCACGTGGATTTAGACCAGCAAAGCGCCAACAACTAAGAATAAATAAGTATCTATATAAGAAGTTTTGAAATATCTTTGAATTAGTTTCGTCTGTCTTCTACTAATTCTTTGAAAACACACCTAATCGCATAGGTATTTCTATGCAATGTATGTTCTCAACACATAATAAGTCATTGAAAATATGTTACCACTAAATCTAATCCATAAATGTCGCTATGGGTTAACGCGACATATACAGGGTGTCCGCCGGCAAGGTATACTACTTTGTTTGTTTATAATTTTTGATTAAATGAAAGAGAATGGATTTTATATTGTTAAATGTTCTACTTAATGTCGGCAATTTTGTATGGAATACAATATCAGGTTAATGTCCGCCTCTGTTAGTCTCACAAATGCGAGCGGCAGATCCTGGAAAAAAAACCCAAGAAAATCTGTACAACTACTAGCATACGCCGACGATATTGACATCATTGGTAGGACCCAACGTGATGTCATAGCCACGTTAACTAGTATAGAGAAGGAAGCAGCGAATATGGGTTTAGCAGTTAATGAGGGTAAGACCAAGTATAATCTGTCAACACGAAAGGACACACAACATCGACGATTTGGACAGAACGTCACCATTGACAGATATTACTTTGAGGTAGTACGGGACTTTATCTATTTCGGCGCCGCTGTTAACTCTGACAACAACATCTCCTCAGTAATTAAACGAAGAATTACTCTTGCCAACTGCTGTTTCTTCGGGCTAAGAAGGCAATTCAGTAGTAAAGCCCTCGCTCGAACTACTATGGAGATCTTTTATAAGACCCTGATCATCCCAGTCCTGCTCTACGGCGCTGAAGCATGTACCATCTCAAAAGCAGATGAAGAAATCCTTGGTCGATTTGAGAGGATAATTCTTCGGTCCCGTTTGCGTTGACGGGCTATACAGCGACATGCCCCTGGTCAAAAATCTCCCCATTGGACGTTTAAGATGGCTAGGACATGTAGAATGAATGGACACTAATACTCCGGCTCGTAGAGTTTTCTATTCCCAGCCAGATGTCGTACGCAGTAGAGGAAGACCTCGCCTGAAGTGGCGCACAAGTGGAAACCGACATTAACCAACATGGAGTGCGCAACTGGAGGCAGTTAGCTAAGGACCGGGCTAATTTGAGAGGCATGTTGGTGCAGGCCGAGGTTCATTCCGGACTGTAGCGCCACTTAAGTAAGTAAGTAATTTTTTTAGCCGACCTTGCAGTACGTTTCGGTCCATGTTTGGGCCTATCGCCTACAGACCCTCTTTCTTCGAAATCATTCACTACATGATTTGTGAATGCGTTGTATGTTTTGTTGGCACGTTGTTTCTCCCAAAAATGACACCTGACTTTGTCATCTTCACAGTAATCGATGATTGCTGTTGATCAAATGTTTTAACGATTAAACACGTTGGCTTATAGAATGTTTTTCCATAATAAATTTTCCACGTATCTACTTCACGACTGGCAAATATGAACTGTCAAGACTAATGTTTATCAAAATGGCGGCAAAAAAGTAGTATACCTTCTCGGCGGACACCCTGTACTAAAATCAATGTAAAATAACAACATGATACTCGAACCCTATAATCCTTAAAGTTCGTGTTCATGTTAAAGTTCACTATTGCTTGAAATATAAAACTTTCATTTGCAGAACATAACTGTTATCATGTTGAAAAATTACTTGTAAGTTCTTAACTCCCACTGAACGCATGGTATACGGCTTGGTAAATATGGGCATCAGCAAGTCATCAAAGTATTATAGCTTTTTATTTTGATCAGTAATCACAAACCAGAGTTTTGAGTTTACTCAGAGCAAGTAATGGGGAGACAAGGGCTCGTTATTGTTGTTTTGCTGACGAAATAGAAATTCAGTATGACAATCTTGTCATCTTTTATTAAATGTAGACCAGACCCCCTTTTGGGATTATGGCCGGCTAAGAAGAATTTCTTTAAATTTCATTCCTTTCAAGATTATTTACGTATGTATTTTCTATTCATTCAGCAAATCTAACAATGTGAATGTACTGATAAGTATCTGCACTGCACATGCTGTCTTCTTGAAGGATGAAGTATATTTTCTTTTAAGGATATTCATCTACATTTGTTATATTGTCATTGTGCGCAGTATCTAAGTGTATGGAACTCTCAACCAACATAAGTAGAAGAGATGAACAAAAAGCAAAATATAAGTGGGATTGTTGACGTCTAGACTCCCCACAACAGTGTATTTTTATGATGATGAAAAATTCTACTTAACACTATACTTGAATAAATGGAAGGGATTATCATTCAAGTTCTTCTGAAGGATAAAAAGTAAAAAGTGTTACAACGAAAAGTCGAATTTACCATTTTTATTTTTTGTTACATAAATGTAAGATTACCATGGTGCAAACAGTTGAAATTGTTGGTATATGTAATTATAATACAACAATAGAATACCTACATAGCTAATCGGATATTCGAAGAAAGATTTCCAAAAATAAACTAAGCTCACAGACATACCACAAAAAAAATTAATCAAACTACAATAGATGAACAAAATACACTTAACTTACACAGCTTTGATCCTTAACATCAAACTAGAGTACAACGCTGAAATTATTTTATTTTTTCCCCCTAGACATCCTATTTTATCCCTTGAGAAAACACGCAGATACTTCTTCTGAAAATGAAAAACTTTTTTTTATAGCTTAGCCTATCACATACATTTATCATCCCGTCACTGTTTGTGTAAGCGGACACTTTATTAATTATTTTCCTTGTACAATTATGTTTAAAGAGATTTGCGCTTGCCAACCATTAGTGTAACAATGACGGCAGTATGTTTTTCGTTGTGATTTTTATACAATCAATCAATAAGAGACCAGGTAATGATACCTCTTAATATTAACGATTAAAACACTTTTCCTGGAATGTAAACCAACTTTTTGAAATTATGTTTTTGTAGGTTAGCAACGCTGGTTCAACCGGTGAGCGCTCCCCAGATTCATATTGCTAAGGAAGATGGTTTTTTTTGATACAATGCTTGAATGTATTGGGAAAAGAGTCATTTATAATAACCGTATGCATGTATTAGGAGCAGTGACGCCATCAATTAAAATAAAGTGATGCGGTTGTTCCACACACACGTAACTACATATTAAGGCTAGGTCTTTCTCCAGCGGTAACAACTACATGCGGCAGCTTTTAATCATTACTTTCAAATCTGTAAACGAAAATTGGCCCAATGAATTTACGAAAACCGTTTAGTCGAAATGACTAAGCATAAGGGTCTTAAAACGCATCTTAGTAGTATTTAGAGTCAGGGCTTCATTATTGAGTAAAACTATCGATAAATCGTTGTTTAAATTTTATGGACTTAAAGTCGTTTCCAGAAATATTGGTTGAACTTTTTTAGTTCTCTCCGTTAAAATGTTGATTACAAAAACCTTATTTTTACCTTTCTCTTACAAAAAGAAAGATATTGTTGCTCTCCAGCCTAAACGACTTGACCGATATTCTTCAAACTTTCTATAGACGTTTGTTTCGGTCATAATTCTATGTATTTATTTTGCTTTTAACTTGTTTCATAAACTCTTGTTAATCACATCATCACGAGAGAAAGGCCAGTGAAAAAGAATATAGTTTTCCTATGCCCCTTTTGCGGCGATTGATATAACGCTGTGATTTAATTCTACGGGCATTATTATTCCTCCTTACATGTTGTTCCAATGTAACATCTACCAAAAGCATAATGCATAAATCATTCTTAAGTATGTATACTTTATTTGGATTTGCTGAACTGTTTTGCAAAGCTATGTACTGTGTATTCTTTAAAATTCAATTGGAGGCTGCTTCTCTCTTAAAGCTCTATATGCATCAGGCGTCTGCAGTGATTCCTTGCAAGCTAAAATCGTATGTGCTGGCATATGTTGCAATTCTTTATCAATAGTCAATCTTGCCGATGGTTTTTGATGCTTTTCGCTGACCTTTTTTACTAGCTTATAATTTGGAATTATGTTACCGTCAGACAGAAGGACTTTGACTTTTAGTGCACTCTGACTTGTCAAACGAAAACACGTCTGAATGGTAAAGAAACTACCAAATATTTGGATACGTGGATGATAGCTTATGTACTAGACCAAAACACCTGCTTGGTGAAAAAGTGTAATATACTTACCGAGAGATTCCATACCTGCAATTAATACTCAATTTTTTTTATAAAGTGCAGAACCTCCGACAAATTTATAAACATACCCCAACATCTTTTAATTACTTTAAAATGTATCTTTATTTGATTTACAATTTAATTAGTCTTTATGTTTAACACTCAATATTTCCATTTGTTTATTAATTACAGCATAACATTACTTTAAAACACAATTTGAACTTTTAATAAAAAATCGTAATATTGAATCAGTTTATTATTAATAATTATTGTATGTTATCGATTATTTATTTCATCTGTTTGTTATATATTTTTCTAAATATAAATATATATGTCTACATATATATATATATATTTTTTATTTTAAAATACTACTTGAACATTTCTTAAATGTGAGATAAACTATTTAAAATATACAACTCTATTTCTTACAATATTTTACCAAAAGTCTACAGATTCTTGTGGGTGTGTGTTTTTTTTTATTGTTTATATTATGTATTTTACAGTTTTAAATTCATCGTTATTCGTAAAAAATAAAAATAATTTGGACTTTTAAGATTTAATAAAATTATTGCTAGGGTATACGTAAAATTGATATTATAAAACAAAAAGCACATTATGCTCGTCTTAAATGCATTTTGATTTTCTTTATTCTACACTATTTATTTTCATTAACAATATGCAGTCTAATACCATAATAAAACTAAAAATGGCTGCCTTGTTAAATGTAGGTTCTGATTTCAGTTTGTTTTATTTGCAGTGTCCTTCAAGAGTTGTAAATTCTATTTCTCCACGGGACAGTATCAGATCCGGGTCTGCAATATATACTGCTTTGCATATGATATGGACAAATAATTTCAATTGGGGCAAAAAAAGATTTTGTGGTTGTAAATTGATTAGTAATGCAGACATTTTTTTTAAGTAAAATACATTCATTAAAAAATTACGATGTTTGTTATATTTATGAAAATACAGAAGCGTTGAAAACCAAACAAGCAAACAAAATCAAATTTAACCATGACAACTAATATAATGAAAATAAGTCAGTTCATACATATTACTTAGAAAGAAAGAAGTTAGATTGTAGGGTTATAAACAGTAATTGAAAAAATTTAATTTAAATATTTATTTTATTCAAGAGATGAAAGACAACAAATTTAAAATATTCTTTAAAAATCTTAGAACAACCTCATTACAAGCAGACGCGCGGCATTCAGTTTACAGAGTCAAATACTCTGACTACCGACGCCGCAGAACATTCTAAGGGGATCGCCATGTCAATTTGATTAACTCTACACAACAGCTTTTTTCTATGTTTGAACAAAATAAAATGTTTTAATATACAAGTGGGTCATAAGAACAGTGTCTTTGTTCATACGAATGTGGGTCCTTTTAAATGTTTTTTTTGTTTGACATTCAAGTTTTGGCATTGAAATTGACATCACAGTACTTCGCACATGAATGCAACGAACTACAGACACATAATAGCATCGGCTGGGACAGACATGAATACAACAGAGAGAGCCATATAGACACATAGAAGGGAAGCCATATAACATAAACCTACTTGGCACAGAGGAGGAGACATAGACTAATATTTTCTCATATTATCGCACAGGAGGCCTCTGATAAGCTGGCGATTTTCGTAGATAAAGAATGCTGCCAAAGCAGCTTAGCAGTCAACTAGGCATTCCTCTGAGCCATGGCCACCTGCGACATTCAAGTTTATTTCTGATCCAAAACGTTATTTCTAAAATCGATATTATTTTGGGCCAAAATGTACCCTGCTTGTACATCTACATATATCATAACAATAATAATCTTGCATGCACATTATGTATCTAAGGCCAATATTTAACTCTTTTTCAGGTGCATATACAATTTGTACTGCCTTCATAGTTGAAATGAAATCGTTTTCATTCCAGTTAAGTTGATCTCGAGTGCGAAGGCCCAATGGAATTACCTTCAACAAGTTATCTAACATAACTGCGAATATTTGACCGTAATCGGAACATTTTAAATAACACCTATACACACTATACCAGTGCCAAATTACTTTACAACGTAGCTAAGAGTTTGGACCCTTCTACCAAATTAATTATTTTGATAACTTGCCTTTGCATAGTTTAATATATGTTTTGTACTTCAATACTATTTACATCTTCTTTATAGACGTCGAAAAAAATTGATCGAAATTGCATTTTCATCGCCTGCAAAACAAAGCGTCAATGATGAATATAATATTCGTTCTTATTTCGTTTGTTTTCCTGTTACAAAGTTCTTATCGAGAATAAAATACTTCCGTCTTTCTTTTATTATCCTTTTTTATGGCGGTGTACAGTTTGCATGGCGTCATTTCTAGCCATAAAACCTTCCATTCGAATGCCATATTCAATGGAATTATTATATTGATGTGACAAATCCATAAAAAAAGCAAAATAACAAAAAAAAAATATCCTGATAAAGTGTTATTACCCCTCATCACCCCATTTCGTGTGAATCATGTAAGACTACGAACTTCAACATTTCATTTTGTGGTTAGTAAATATACGCTTAAAGAATTTGTCTTTTGTTTTGTCTTGTACTTGAAGCCTGTTTTTTTCGCTGCTTACTTAATTACATTTTGTGGAAAACTAATTTCGGCATCCAACATGCGAATGACTCTTTCAAACTCCCAGAAATTGGGGGCTGCTGGTAAATGTTTACTCATAACTCGTTGCTTTGAAGTACTTGTTAACAGAAAGTTTAAAAACAGTTTGAATTTATTCCAAAGGAGACCAATTCCCAAAAGTGAATGGGGATTGAAACACGATGAGTTCAGAACGTATTCATTGTTTAGGTAATCATAAATAAGTGGATCAAATAAAAAATAAAAAACTCAATACACTCGCACATAGAGGTCGCTGTGAGGTCTGTTATTGAGGAATTTAAATATATGCTAATGATATGCACGGTTGACGACCCTGCTAAACGAATAAAGGAAAACGACGTTCGTATCTGCACCTGGAATGTGAGAACATTAAATAGGAGAGGTGCAAGGAAGCCCTAAACTGCTACAAAGCAGACTTTACTGCCATACAGGAAATACGATGGGATGGGCCGGGCAAAAAGAGGATGAAAAACTGTGACATCTACTACGGACCGTGTTATAGTGAGCAGAAACAGCGACTATTCGGATGCGGATTTGTTATAAGTGCCAGACTTAGGCAAGAAGTCTTTTGTTTCCAAGACATTAGCGAACACATAGTAACAATCAAGGCTATTTTAACATAAGCCTTATATGCGCCCACGCCCCAACGGAGGAAAAAGATTATATAGCTAAGGATTGCTTCTATGAGCACCTTAACAAAACCTATGAGCGACTACCGAAGTACAATTTTAAAATCGTGCTGGGAGATTTCAACGTAAAGGGGGGAAGAGAAGACATCTTTAGCAGTATTGTCGGAAAACATAGCCTACACGACAATATGTCTGGTAACGGACTTAGGCTAATTGACTTCGCTACGGAACGGGATGCCACTATAGCCAGCACACGGCTTCCTCACCTCGATATCCATAAAGGGACATGGCGGTCTACTGGTCAACGAACGGTCAACCAAATTGATCATATAGCGATAGACAAGAGGTACGCATCCAGTATTTTGGATGTCCGAACATGCCGAGGAGCTAACATCGACTCGGACCACTACCTTGTAGCAGCCAAGGTAAGAATGCGGATATACACCACGCCACAACAATTCAGATATACTGTGAAAATATGGAATGTCGAAAGACTGTAATCGCAAAAGACCGCCAATACCTTCGCGCGACGCATATCCTTTAACTTCTCGATTAACGCCATACCAACAGCATCGAACATCGAAGAAAAATTACCATGATGCCAACAAGCCATTAGATCAGACGCAGCTGATGTGCTAGGTTTCTCGATGAGGAATGCCGACAGGTGAAGACGAGAGCTGCCGTTGAGCTCTATAGGCAGAGAAGAAGGGAAGAACAGAAAGAGGAAAAAAGGGCAGGAAAAGCGTGCGATCGAGGATATAGATAGGTGCCACTCCAGGAACGACGTTCGCAAGTTTTACGAAAGTGTAAAACATCAAAGCTTAGGATACTGTTACGGTAAAATTTACCGCAACAAGGCTCACTCTCTTATCCCATAAAATCCTTCCGTTCCCTCTTTTCTTTGTGGTCGCAATACCGGAAGTTGGAGGAAGTGGTGGGCAGCCATGGTCCCATCAGCCAATGGTCCACTACCTTCAGACTCTGAGGGTGCAACCTAAAACAGGTAAAACGAGTGCGACAGAGGAGTCCACTCATGGAGATGATCGTCCAACTCTGTTCGGTGCAACCCTAGGGAGATTAGGGAGACTCACGACAGAGCAACGCCACAGGAGTCCACTAGGAAACGCCGTCGTCGAAGCCCAAAGGACAGGGGAGACTCGCGACGGGCAGCATCGGACAGGAGCGGTCCGAAAAGTTCATATGATCCGACAGCTGTCAAAACGGCAAACGGCTGTCGAAAGCGCAGCGAAACGTGTCCAAACACCAACGACACCGAAATCTAAGGCCAAAAAGCCCAACATAAAAATAAGAATGTGAAGATGGCACCCGAAGAGAAATCCCTGCCCCAAAATCTGAACGCGAAACCACCAACATAGTTCGCGGAAATGTTGTTTTTGACAGTTCATCTTTTCCTCCTTCCTCAAAGCTCACTGCTTCTGAGAAAGTGCGGTGCCCTCCTTCCTTTCTTCTGATATTTAATCTTCTCCACCATAGTTCGGGTAGTTCGGTTTTCAGATTGGTCGCGTTCAATCAAACATAGGCATCCGGGGCAAATGTTTGATTGACAGAAAATGGTTGTCCAGGATTGACACCGGGGTTTTCCTATGGAATACCGGGGTGATTGTGAAAATCCAATTGGTGTATCCAATCGGAAAGAGCAAGTGTGAGGTGTCTGGCAGCGATAGCACGCGTTGGGGAAACACCTGACGTCGATGCGTTAAAATGCGCAGTAAGTCCAGTCACGTATGAACGCGGGTATCTCGAAACTAGTAAGCGCGAACGCACATTCCAGCCAAAGGGCAGAATGTGTGAGAAGTCGCAGTGGGCTTACGAGTGGAGAGTACTAAGTGTGAATGTATGTGTGTGATTGGATAAACGGGATCGATTCTGGACAACGGGATCGTTAAAACAAAGAGAATCGACTTCTTGGATATCAAGCGGAACGAGTAGACGTGCGTTTTTTTTTGTGGGAGAGTTTTGTTTTTTGATTATTTAAAAAAAAAAGAGTTGAGTGACAAAAAAAAAAAATTGGAGGAAAGTCCTTTTGAAGAAAAAAAAAGGGGATATCGAGAAGGGAGGAAGGAAAGAGCAGGAAAATCAGGAAGAGCACAGAAGAGCGGAGGAAAGAAGGAAAAGGAGAAAAAAAAGAAAGATAAGTAGAGTGTGTAATGGTGTTAGACCGATCAGTGCAAAAAAAAAGTGCAAAAGTAGTTGGTTGTTCCGCGGCCGGAAAATTCCCGAGAAAAGACGGGACACGCGGACACTTTTTAAAATAATTTCAATAAAATTTCGGGAAAAAATTCGTTCGGGGGCCATCTTCGCGGTCCGCCATTTCGATACAGTTGGTATCAATAAAAATTAAATTGGGCGCACCACCCCCATTTCATAACGTGGATGAAACCTCTGCGTTAAATTTTTTTTTGGTTCATAGTTGCTTTGGCTTCAATTTTCGTCGTTTATTTTATTTTTCAGGTTTCGTGATTTTCCGAAAATTACGTGGCGTCCAACACTTCATAATTCACTTGGAAGCCAAAGCGCTCTAAGTTTGAACCCACCCCGCACGCTGAGTGAACGGGGCTCTCGTAGTCATCCCACGAGAAGTTACAAATCTTCTTGTGAGTGATCTGTGTTTGACAGTTCGCACACAGGAATTTTTGTAGCAATACAAAGCTCGAACAGAATCCTGTCGAGATGAACAAGGAAATATCGTAGTTGAGACACAGTCTATGCTGAGTATAAGGAAGAACCACTTCTGCAGACTGTTAAACAGCGATGAAGAACAACATTCCACTGTCAGGCAGAACGAACCATTCAATATTGGCAACGACTGCGAAAACTGCCAACCACCCGACCTAAGTGAAGTTAGGATAGCAACATCTAAACTCAATAAGGCTGCGGAAATGACTTGGTAAGAAACATCCACCAACTCACAAGCCAAACAATCGTTTGTCCGATCCACAAAAAAGGAGACCCTCTAAACTGCGTCAACTACAGAGGCTTAAGTTAAAGTACAAGATCCTCTCCGCCGTAGTGTTATGTTAACGACTGAAACCGTTTACCAGCAACCTGATCGGCCCTTATCAGTGTGGTTTTAGGGCAGGAAAGTTCACAACCGATCAAATTTTCACACTTCGACATGTCCTGGAAAAAACCCAAGATGTCCTAATCGATACCCAACACTTATTATCGATTTCGAAGCCGCATACGACAGCATTTATAGAGATGAACAATACAGAGCCACGTCTAGTTTTGGTATACAGTCGAAACTCGTCCGTTTGTGAAGGATGATGATGGAGAATTCTCGCTGCTCCATCAGGGTCAGAAAGGACTTAAAACTCACGAGCAAACACCAGAGGCACAATTTTCTAAAAATTGGTACAACTACTAGGATACGCCGACGATATTGACATCATTGGTCGGACCCAACGTGATGTTGTAGCCACTTTTGCTAGTATAGAGAAGGAAGCGGCAGAAATGGGTTTAGCAGTAAATAAGGTCAAGACGAATTATATGCTGTCAACACGAAAGGACACACAACATCGACGAACTGGACAGAACGTCAACATGGACAGATATAACTTGAGGTAGAACGGGACTTTGTCTATCTCGGCTCCGCTATTAACTCGGAAAACAACATCTCGTCAGAAATTAAACGAAGGAATTACTCTTGCCAACCGCTGTTTCTTCTGGCTAAGAAGTAAGTGAATCCCTCACTAGAACTACTAAGGAGATCCTATATAAGATCTTGATCATATTGCTCTACGGCGCTGGTCGATTTGAGAGGAAAATTCTTCGAAAAATCTTCGGTCCTGTTTGCGTTGACGGGCTATGGTGACGAAACTACAACCAAGAACTATATGACCTGTATAGCGACATACCCCTGGTCAAAAAGCTACGCATTGGACGTTCGATTCGATTCGAGTCTTCGATTCCCAGCCAGACGTCGGACGCAGTAGAGGAAGACCTCGCCTTAAGTGCCGTGCACAAGTAGAAACCGACCTCAACCAACTTAGAGTGCGCAACTGGAGGCAATTAGCTAAGGACCGGGCTAATGTGAGTAAGTTATATGCACGTTTCGTCTAAACAAGTGACATTAGTTAAATTACAACAGTTCTTCTGCAGATATTTAATGCTTATTCAAGATGTGTCAAATTTAACATCAATGTCAACAGTTTGAATACGTTCGCAAGGTGAAATAAAGTATTCATGTATTTTTTTTTAGACTGAACCTTGTGGAAAGGGATTTTCGTCTGTTACAAAATGACTAGATTTTAACAACGTTCAATGAAGGATTGAAATGAAACTTTGTCATCAATAAAACCCTTTTTACGCATTGATATTAACAAAACAAAGCTACGTTTAAAAACATAGCTTACCTAAAGAGTATATAATATGCAAACGATTTATGTTCTGTTTTTTTTTATATTTGGTAAATAATACAAGAAGTTCTGATACGGAATAGAGCAAATAGGTTAATACGAGATAGATATCATTCTTAAAATGTTGCCTTCAAAAGCATTAACTAAACTCCTCTACTATGTCAACGCAGCAATTAGATTAGAATACATACAAAGACAGTGAAAAGTCGCGGAAATGATTGTAAATACCTATTTCAATTCATCAAATAATTTAAAATTTTTTTGAAAGGATATTACTCGGGCGCTTAGAATTAAACTTTCGACTATGGACCAAGTTCATCGAATTACTGATGTAATTGGCAAGGCTTTCGAAGAAAAAAAAAGCTGCTCAGCCGTATATCCTGACGTGCCGCAAGCTTTTGACATGGTTGCGCATAGAGGTCTTCAATTCAAACTATGACAAGTTATGCCTGAAAAATTATGTAAAATCCTCGTGTCGTATCTTGAGCATAGACTCTTCCGTGTGAAACTTGGAGACGAACATTCGGAGTTCAAAGAAATATTGGCAGGAGTACCAAAAGAAACTGTATTTGGACCACTCTGTACCTCCTATTTACACGTGAAATCCCAAAAAAAACAAACGATATAATAGTTGACACGATTGCTGGCAATACAGCAATACTAGCAGTTTGCACAACAATAGCGGAAACAAATATGAAGCAACAAAACAAAACAAAATCCGAGCGGACTGCTTTTAACGAGAGCAAAACGATTCATGTAGATTTTTCATATAAATTGATAAACAATTTGCCTGTATTTCTCAATACGGTTCGAGTTCCGTTTTGCAAATAAGGCAATATATCTCGGCATGACATTCGATAAAACATTAAAATGGAAGTCGCATGTAAAAAAGAAATGCGAAGAACTTAAAAATTAATACGGAGAACTGTGCTGGTTACTCGAAAAAAATATTAGAAGCTTAACCTTGATAACATGCTGCTATTATTCAAGCAAGTGCTAAATCCGGTCTATATATAAGGAATGAAGATCTACACAGAGATCTGGGTATTCCCGCGGTTAAAGATGAAACGAAAAATGTTACACGCAAACATAAAAACTTTTATTAATACAACGGTCATCCAAATTCTTGACGAAACAAATTTATTGCGGCGTCTTCAAATAACTAAGCCCTTAGATTTGGTCCGATAATAACAAACCGCGCTATAAATTGCGGAAAAAGCAAGAACTCTCAAAGGAAAAATACCTGCCAAACATAATTTACTCGTGAAAAAAAAAATTGCTAGATAAGTCGCATACTTAGTTGCAATACAAACACAAAAAGGGTGGTGGTTTTAGTAGGTTAAAGTCTCATACTACTTTTGCAAGTGTTCATCGTGTCTATTGAGATTTCCATTAGCCCACGGAAAAAAATGATTTCGTAATCTAGTAAGTGTCCTTCAAGCTATTGTAACTTGTTTTAATGATGGCATAGAATCCTTCTGTTGTACCACCACTCCAATCATCACGCTTACATAACAATCAAAAAATTCTTTCAAATAATGCAAACCAATTTTACAAACAAATTTTTCGGTAATTCGCGTCTTTTATATTGCATTCCCTGTATCCACTTCAATTAACAACAATTCGAATCCTTAAACATATTTCATCAATAAGGAATTTATTTCATTAAAAATGTAATTGGGTATCCATTGTCAAGCATCTGATGCACAAGGATTTTCATTGTGACACGAATTTGTAGGATTAGGTTAACCAGTGAATTTTCTAAAATTGGATTTCATTTAGGAATTAAGTCTTTGTGGTAGAATCTCAAAGTTCACCAAAATGGAATTGACATATAAGTAAAGACAAGGACCATGGATAACATGCTTATATAGAATTGATATCAACCATTTCCAAATTGTTCTAGCAACTTAAGGACTATAACACATATGGAGTTTCTCTTGTATACATATTCGATTACGAGAGATGACATTTGTAGATAAACCAAACAATGCCAATGCCATTTGCCGATCCCTATTATTGAGAAATGCTTACACAAGGTTAGATTAAAAAATTCCTTAACATTTTTTTTCTCAAATGAATATGAAATAGTTATATATGCAAAACGGAAAAAGTTTTGATACACTTTTGCTGTTTGATAGTATTTAGTCTTAGTTAAATGCGTGATATTTGAATTAGCATTTGTAGCGTTTGTATTTTCATTGTTCATTTTTTCAGTCTCTGAAGGTTTGTTTTCGAAATCGGTACGGTAAATATTTCGCGTAGATATTCATATCCACCTCTTGCGAAGTCTAACAATATTTTAAAGCTGTGATGACGAAATTCTCAAATTTGCCGTTTGTAACCGCCATTGAAAAGGAGGTCCTTTTTTTTGAGACAAAAAAAGGTAAAACAAATTAATAGAGAAGGTAGTTCTGAGGCCTTGGCTGGCCTTTGTTGCCATAGATTTAATATTTCGAATAAATGTTTAGCCGAACTCTCACTTTTTAAGAAAACTATTATGTAATACGTCAGTATTAAATAACAGTTCAGTGTTAAATTAAACTATAGGTATGTATGATATGTTTCGGTAAAGTGGCATTTTGTAATCACAACTATTTATTTAAAGTAAATGCAAAACAATTGATCTGCAGTTTATATTGATCAGTTTCCTACACAACGGTAGTGTGATTCTATATTTCTTGAGATTCTAAATGAGATGTGGTGTATGGTATGTTCTTAGGTAATCATTTAAAAATGGCAACGAAACCAAAAACATGCACCATTATTTATGTAAAATGTAGTCTCAAGTATTTGGTTATTTGTCTAAAAAGTAGGGTATATGGGGGTAAAAGAAGAATAGAAGATAAAAGTATATCAAGACTGAGACAAAACGAAACATGCTTAAAAGGAAACACAGGAGTTCCGGGTGTCATACAGTCACAAGAGGAAAGTTGCTTACCGACTGATTTGACGAATTACATATAAAAGTCAAACTTTGTGTAGAAATATATTAATTGAAAGATTGTGTTTGCCTTCAAGAAGAATCGTCGCTCGTTTCCCAAAATGTGTATAAGGTGTAACCATCTAGCCTTGCACGTGTTACATCCGTCAGCCACCTCTCTAAAAACAATAAAAAGTGCGCGATCAGAGAATATGTTTCTTTTCTATTCACATAAAGTTGAGATTGGCCTACTGTTATAATTAATTCGAATCCCCTTTAAGTATTATATTGTACTAGTAATACAATTTTGTAAGTTCTTATTAATATCTAATGAATGTTAATTTTTTCAATTCTTTTTTGTGAAAATAGATTAAAACTAAAAATGAAAATATTGAAACTATTTGCTCCTACGCATTATGAAATCGTGTACTTTTATTGATTAAACTATGAATATTTTGCAAATTAAACATTATTTAGCTTACCAAACCATTGTTAGAAATTAATTTCCCCTATATATAAATACATAAATCGGGGACTTTTAATATGAACTACTTTTAAATTAAACTGTATTTTTATTGATCGAAATTACAACAACAACTTGTCTACACACAACACTATTTGGTTAGAATTATAGCTATTTCAGACATTACCAAGTGTCCCCATCAGTTTCCTTCTAATAGTTTGTTTTCTTCTAGAAATTCTCCGCATTTAGTGAGGCTACGATTAAACAATAGTTCAACTAAAAGCAACTAGAGAGAATTTCATTGCCAGACTAATTTAAAAAGTTTTTTCTACTAAATACGCAATGAGTTTGTAACACGTTCTGCAATATGAACAGTGAACAATCTAAGCACACTTTGCGATCGATGCCCGAAAGTCCATGACACAAAACAAGTGGCGTACTTTCATCTGTCTAATACCATTAATATTCTTTCCGTAACTTTATGTATCTTAGGAAATTCTTCACATATTCAATGATTTTTGCAAATCATTGATGGTGTGGCAGGGATGCGTAGGAATGGTCGACAAAAAAAAGTCGACTGGATATATATAAATTTCATCGACTGTTAAAATGCCAACTGAAGTTTGATCGACAAAAAATTAAGTTGACAGTTTAAGAATACCCAACCCGGTATGGCAATATCATGGATAACCTATGTGGCGTTTCATTGTATCTCTTGTTTGTAAAAATATATCATAAATATTCAGCATTAAAACAGCAGTATATTACTTAAGAAGACTGATGAAAAGAGGCTGAGCAAATCGATTGGAATGATGATGAGATTCTAATTTGCCCACTTTAGTTAGTAATTTCTGCCTATAAAGAGGGCCATGGACCATAAGGAGGCTTTCAACTTTAACCCTGAATTTATTTCAAGGCCTGCATTGCATATGGCCCTAATCCTTACTTAATAAAAAATGTTAGTGTTAGAGTAACCTTTCTTTTCAGAATTACAGCAAAAGAGCATTGCTTTCATCTCTATGTTATTGCAACAAGATGGTGCAAGTTCACACATATCCAGACCTGTGATAGCAGAGTTGCAGCAAATTCATCTCATCAGCTCTGTGTGTAATAATGAATAGTGCGTCACTCAGCATGAAGAAAGGTAAAATTCTTTTGCTTTTATTTTTAAAAACCATTAAAATAACCAAATAAAATATAACAACACAGAAGTTGTGACTTTATAGTTGAAATAATTCTGCAGCACATAGAATGTTCCCTGAAGTTGTAAAAAAATTGAAACGTGTATTGGCTAATCGTTTTCTACATGTTTATACTTCTGGGACATAATCAAATTTTCTACCAAACCGTCATATCTATAGCTCTATTTAACTGACAGCATGAGGGCGTAAGTGTCGTTTGACATTTAAGGAAACATCCCTAGTAACTTAAAGTATGAATTTGAACATATGACTGCTTGCTCTTCAGACGACGATATTTTGTTTAATCATAAATCAATTGTGTTCGCTATACATTTTGTGTTTATTTTGTCGATATCAATGCTATAGTGGGTTCAATCCTTGTCGCTTTGAACATCTAAGACGTGTCGATATTACCTAAAGCCTCAGTTTGTTTGAATGAATTATGACCAACACAAATGCGTGAAATATGGTCCAACCAAATAATTTACTTGTATCAAGTATCGTGACATATGAAAATGTGCTGTTTTGTTTCTAAGATATTGAAAATAATCATTTTTCAAGGCCTTAGTTTTAGTCAATTTAAATGTAGTAAAGCGAGCATTAAATTTTCAAATTCATAATGTTATGCTCTTAAAGTACTGCAACCTCAAAAATGCCTTTAATCACTCCGAAAAAAAATCTAATATTTATATTTAAAGCAACACTCCAAACACTGTTCAATAGAACAAAATTTTTAAAGCTTACTAAATGCTTTTGCCAAACTTTAATTCACACTCAAATTAAAACCACACTGCGAACAATTTCAATTACTTTTAACTTTGAGTAGTGCACACAGGGCGTTTGTATGCGAATTCTGAGTTATGCGTTCATTATAAAACGTATCAAAAAAGCAATAAAATGAAAAATAAATGAGAATTAAAAGTCAAGCATTTGTCATGAAGAATTGAAATCGCCACTTTCAGTCGAGGCTGTGCGCATGCAAGATATGTGATATGCTTTGAATTACGGGTATATGCATCGCAGCATCCGTTGGATCCAAGCATTCCATGGAATTAGTACTCTCTGCGAGTATGTGCACCAAAAACGTAATAAAAACAAATCTACTAGGAATGTGTTTTAACACATATATATATATTTATATATATATTTATATATATATATATATATACATATATATATATATCTATATAAACGTATATGTTTATATCGAAAAATGCACTATATACGTGGTTGTATGAACCACGAACTATTTAATATTAATCTAGTTTACAACACTAAACAACCAAAACTCTACTGTGGGTTAAATGCTTCAAGACTATAGTTTGTTGAAAATGTTTAATGGAATACCGTTTAGACTAGGTTGTGGATATTGGATAAATCCTTCGGAGACATAGTGATGACTACTTGTGCTACTTCGGGGTCCAGCCACCCTACTGTGTCGTATATCTGCAGGTCGGGGATTCTCCTCGTCATTGAATTCATCTTCCTCTATGTACATAGATGGAACGTCAGTTCTGGCCGGTCTGAAACGAAAATATATTTTTTTTAAATTAATTCTAATATTAACCTTTGTGAAAGCAAAAAGCCTTAGGTTATGATTTGAACCATTTTCATTTCATTCAATCTTTGTCAATAAGCCACATGTAACAACTCTTTGGTTATGTTGGCTATTCAAACAAGAACTTAAAATTATTAAATTCTCATGCACTTGAATGCATACATACACGGATGTTTGATGTATGTATGTTTTACAAATTGTTTTTGCATAATGTTTGCCTTTCCCCAGTGGTTTTTATACAAAAAAAATCAACGACCACATTATAGCTCGCTAACCTAGTTTATTCTGTTTTGAGGGATTTTGTGTCGCCAAGGGAATAAAGAGATTTTTAATGAATTTTTTAAATAACATCCTTATGACAATAAATTGCAAAGTTTCCATGGAGTTAAAATGTTCAAAAACTACATTATAAACTCATCTCGGCAGTGTGGCTTTTGCGCTTACTTCAATGATACTATAACTTATATGATCATAGAACATGTTTTTGAAGGCGGCCCACGTGGCCGAAATGGGAAACATGTCGGGAAACAGATATAAATGACTCGAGACAGGTGCAATCAAATCACTTGGTGGGTTGCATACTATCAAGATATTCTACGGACAGACAGATTCAACAGATAATAAAAGGACAACATCGTTTCTGAACGATCAAACATAATTGGCAAAAGAAATTTAACATTAGGAATAATATTTGGAAATTCGGCGTAAATGTATAAAACCGACTATGATTATGTTAGTGGACTCTACAATAATGTCAATATTGTTGAATTGCATCCTAGCAATATGCTCAAGAGATAACCTGCCTTTTTGTATATTAAGAGCATAGTTTTGCTGTTTTTAATAAACTAAAAACAAACTAAACTAATAAATTGTGGTACCACAGCTGTTTACCATTTAGGTCATAAAGTTGCTGCTTCTGCTGTTGCTACGTGCATCGCGCCGTTAGCATTGGTAATGTTGTTTATCTTTTAGCGTGGCTGTTGTTTATGCTGGTTTATGCTGCGCTTGACTGAATTTGCTAATCTGATAATTTTATGGCTTAGCTGTTATAATTTTTTGGTCTCACCAGATTGGCATCAGCTCATTATCAACAAATTACACTATATTTTTATCAATTTCAAAGCCGCGTATTATAGTATCCATAGCCTAGAGCTTTATAAAACGATGTTGGAATTCAGCATAACATAAAGACTGATACAGTTCTGTCGCCTGACATTAGAGGACACGCGATACAACGATCAGTTTGGAATCAGCTCATCTGAACTTATCAAAACTTGTACAGGAATTCGACAATGAAGCGCTATCATGCGATTTATTCAATCTCGTGCTGGAACATAGGCGTGCGTAATGCAGGACTTAGCACTGTCTTCAACAAATCCGTCCAACTACTGGGGTACACAGACGACATGGACATCATTGGTCGCTCTCATCGTGCCGTTGTATAACCTCTATTTTAAATGTCAATCAGTTTGCATTTTAGCCAGAGTCAGCTCAGTCTCATCCTATTTATTTCGTATTCGTACTGTGTCGCAAGTATGTTATTTTAATTAACATTCAAAATTCCGCGCGTCCAGATGATATCTGCTCCCTCAATCTGAACGTCAGCAAAACCACTGCGTGTGCTTTTCCATCTAATTCTCGCTATTCGTTAGGATTCACTGCAAGTGAGGACGTCCATGTCGTCCTTTAAAAAAAGCGAATCATTTTGTCCCCTACCCACAGGCCACGGACCACTTGCCTCGAAAACAAGTTCTATGTACTTGATATTTCAAAGGTATTTTATAGGATTCCGCAAGAGGTCCATTTTGTCGGAAATGTGTGCTTTAGTGAATTTCAAGTAACCTCTTTGAACTCTTAGATTTGAGTTGTTTTGAAAGGTTCCAAGTTTGCTATTTACCAAATAAATGCTAGTTTCGTCTTGAAAAACCAAAGAAATATATATTGTGTAAATATGATCTTAGTCGGAAGAGACGTTCTGAAGTTACACGATCCAAGGAATATTATCAACGTATTTCTATTTAGCTAGTAGGTATATGGTCTGTTTAAATCGGCCTATTTTTAGGATAAGGATTTCGCATCGAACATAGGGAGCTTTTCATCATAATACATCGAATCCTAAAATTGTGCATTGTATTCTTAGATGGCCATTATGTACAAATAAAAAGAAACCTCGACCAACTTGAAGTGCACTTCAAGTTGGTCAAGGTCGATTTCTGGAAATATTCAGCTAAAGCTTTAGGGCCTGACTATCACTATTCACAATTCACTATTCACTATTTAAAAGGCATGATCTGTAAAGTGGACATAAATTTGTTTACTCTTTAAAATCTCTAAAGTACACCATACACCATAGATATCTAAATATAGTCGCAGCCAACACCTGTATAATATTAGAAGAAGAAGCATAGAAGTAAGGAAATGCACGTGTAATGTACATACATACATGTACGATGTACCTACACCCAGTCCCCGTTTATAAGGAAAACTACCTATTCAATTTCTGGTCTATTGTCAAGGAGTGCTGTAAACATTATAGAGCTTAATATATCACCCAGTTGACTTTCAAAGTAAAATACAAAACAAGGGTGCGGTAGACGACGCTGTATGGACGAAACAAATTTGAAATTCAATTCCAAATAAATTACATTACTTGATTTATTATGTATATATGTAGTAGGATGTCTACATACGAGGCTGTATTGACTTGAATGTTGATCTAAGAAGCGAAAAGAAGATTATAACGTTATTATGCAGATTTTGTCCCAAATTCGATTAAAACCAATCCAATGGGGAGTCATAAAAACGCCAAACATTAAACCGCAAAGCACTTGGATATTTATTTGGAACGATTTGAATATATGTCTCTTTATGCATTTGGTTCATTAAAAAAGTTTTAGGATTATCAGCATAATATTTTGAAAAAAGCCTTCGAAGAATCACAAAAGAGTTTTTAATATATACAGAAAAATGTCATTTTGGTTTGTGGACAAAGTATGCGCCTAATTATCAGGCTTGGAAGGGAGAGTACCAAATGACGGGCAATGGTGTGATAACAAAGAGACTGATAATGTTGCGCAACGCTGCGCAGATCATCTGGAAGTTCTAATTCATGCATCAATGTGGTCCAATGTAGAATTTTCCTTGGAAACTATGTTATTTAGAGGCCGAAGAAATTAAATTCGCTTACAACAATAATTGTAAAACTCCAAAGCTTTTATATCCAAAAACTTTAATAATAATAAAATACAGGACACAACTTAAAATTAACAACAAAACTCAGACCCAGTGATCTTTGATGTTGCAAACTAAATTAAAGAGCTGATGGACGTAACTGATGTACTGGATTTCTCCTAACTTGAAGCGCCGGGTTCCACTAAGAATTCAGACGGATGCTGGCTGCCAAAATAAGGCCTGCAAGGCAACTCCACAGGCGAAGACGACGACTGGGAAAAAGTTGCCAATGCCTTTTATAATAAAAGAAGAAGGGAAGAACGGAGACGTGAAACAAGGCCAAACGAAATAAGACCAAATTCCAAATTTTGCTTTATTCTATTTTCAAAACGAAATAAAACAAATTTGGCTTTATTGCGCTACGCAAACCGAAATATTGCCAATAAATGAATGGAAATAAAGCAAAATTATTCTTAAAGATAATATTAATTAGTACAGTCGATATGAAAAAAAAAGGAAATAACACCTGCGAGGATGTTAAAGCAACCCATCCTCGCAAACCAAATCCAACAATGATTCCAAGGGATTTGCAGGGTCAGAATGCTCCCACACTAATATTCAAATATAGAAAACACCCAAACGCCCACTTGGAGTATCCATTTGGGATGGGTGCGAAATTGGATTTATGAAAAGTTTAAATATTGAGCCAATTTAAAAATTTGGCTTTAAATCGCTTTCAAATATGAAATAATGTCAATTTATTCATTTGGCCTAATTAAACGACACTGGTAAGAAAACCTGAGTTTTTCAGATTGAAAAGGTGACATACGAAGCTCTGGTATTTGTAAGCCTTACCTAAATGTAAAACGTAAAGGCTATGGATATAAGCTGCGAACAAAAGTCGTGTAGATGCACAAGAGTTAAGTCGCAGTCGATTCTCAGAATATGGAAGAACTCATTATGGCAATAATATGTAATTAATATTTTAAAAAGTAACAGTTGTAATTTATGTATTGCTTTTTTTATTCTACAATTAAAAATATTAATATGGAAACCTTGTGATTAGTCTTACGAATTTGGTTTATTACAAGCAACAGCATTTAATTTTCATCAGTTTTCTATTATTTACAAATTTTTCATATCCCTCAAAAGCGAATTGCAGCTAGAAATTATGCTTGTAATTATCTACTAAGTAAAAAATCTACTTATTTAATTATAAAATTCAAAATACGAAGGATCAAGATGTATACTTCTTTTTTTATAAGTGAAAATAAAAATCCCCCGTTACTTCGCCTACTTAACTTAACACTTTTATTCAGAAAATCCAAAGCACATTCACCCAGATTAACGTTTTGTTTTCTGTTTTGCTGCGCTTTATACCCCAGGAGGTGGAGGAGAATTGTACTCTGAAAGCGAACTTATGGGAAAGTAGTTATATATGAATGAGGTCAAACTTCTGCACAACAAAATAATGCACAAAGTTCTTGTTTATGAAACCAGGACTCTAACGTTTTCAGATATTTTCCACTTACCTTCCTCTTTTTTTTGTATTATTGCTTAGTACAGAGAGGGAGAGGCAGACCTACTCTAGAGTCTACATTCACAATTTTATCAGTTCTCCCAGCTGCAAATACAAATAAGCAGTGACTTGATTTCGCATGGCTGCAACAAGAAGTAAGTACTTTTCAATTTGTTTAAGTGAGGCAATTCATTGATTTAATTGAACCGTTGCTGATTGTAAGGGAACTTTTTTACACGCTCTCAAAACTTTTTTCTTTTTGATTTGAGCAATAATTCTTTTTGCTAAATAATGGAGAATATCGTTGCAGGTAGACAAATAGGTGCATCATTAAACATGTAAATACATTCGTACTTTTGATCCCCTATATTGGTCTTACCTTGTGTAACCTTGCAAAATATTACCTAAAGCACGTTCTCTTAAAAGTATATAGTTGCTAAAGCAATGTTAGCATCACATAGCTCGGAAAAGCACAAATAATTATCAAAAACACTTGTGTTGCTATATTAATTTTTTGTTTTTTATTGGTTTCGTGAAAATATTTGAAATTGAGATTCAAATAAAACTTAATAGGATGATTGAGATGATCCGAAAAGTGGATTTTGAAATTCTGTCTGTCTTTTGTTTTGCCGGTCTGTGTTTTCAACTGGAAAATAAGGAGCTAGACGCATACCTAGAGGGGTTTTTGGAAGTGGATGTATATATTTCCGAAAAGCGGTTTTTGAAATTCTGTCTGTTGTGCATTCTGTCTGTGATCTCAACTGGAGACTACGGGGCTAGACGTATTTACTTCAAATTTGGTAAACAATTGTTTCGGTAATATCAAAATTTTCAAAAACAACTTTAACGATTTGATTAAACTAAACACAATTATCAGTGTTGACATTTTAAACAAAATTTTGTATCCAGATTTTAAAAAAAAAAACCGAATAACGGATTTTTTGTTTATTGTATTTCTGAATGAATTTCAACCCCAATGTTATCTACTGTTGATATCTGTAACTGAAGGAACTCTATCGCACAATAAACAAGTACGTGCGACTCAAGAAACGAATATTGTAGCAATGTGCAGCAGCGGCATATAGATAGATATATGCAAATTAATTCAATCTTTTTTTGATGGCGTCATAACTTGACCGATTTGACCAAATAATGACATAAAATTGATACACACATCAAAACCTTGGTTTATAGGGCTTAGATTTGCTAAACAAGTGTTTTAGAAAATGTATTCCGTTGACGAATTTTCAAGGACTGAGGTTAAACTTTTTTTAATAAATGATTACAAGATTGTACCCTAATGTCTAAATAGCCGTTGTCCAAAATGTTGACTTAATTTTTAACTAACTTTGGGTTTGAATTCAATGAAATTTGCTATTAGCGTTTGCGAAATATATCTTTACAGCACTTTCTTCGTGAATGCGCGATCATAAAATATTAGATTATTGGCTGGCGAATGTGCGATTCTGAAAAAAATTAAGAAGGATTTTAATCACCTATTTTAAAACTAATTTGCCTTCGGTATGTTTGATATATACGAATATGTATGATATCTTGGGGTAAATTGTTATCTATCTGGATTAGCACTGGGAAGGGAGTGGCAAGGGGAAATCATTTTAAAACTGACAAGGCTCGTAAAATATTATACGAACGCGCCAATACCAGAGTTTCTGGTATCTACACACATATTCCTTTTAAATAAACAAACAAAATGAAAGCTACCTTGCTATATGTTATAACAATTCCAATTAACCCATTGTTTAGGTAAATAAGGGCAAATCATATTGATCGAAAGAATAACGTAGTATACTACAAATTCCAGAATGTGAGCAATTCTAAATATTATTAGGTCCAAATAATCCTCAAAAAAATAACTTCAATAATATTCGAAATTATGAAATAACAACTAGCTATTCATTTAAAAGGGTAGGTTTATTGGACCAAGGGATGTTCAAGTAAGTATATATCTTAGGTATATATATTCACATTTCTTTGTTATTCCAAGTAACATAAAAAAGAGCTCAAAGCGTTGTATAATTGATGGCATGGAGAGAAAAACCAACAGATGTTGGTAACATAAAAAAATATTTTATTGTGATCTTATGTAGCTTGAGGATATAGATCAAGGTTTTCCTTTAAAAATAAAATAACAAAATTCATAACACACATCAAATATAAATGAATTTTAATTAATTTTGTTTTAGGGTTTGGCAGAAAAATGATATTTATAAAATGGGCTTCAAAAGGTTGCAGTTTAATAAAGCAAAAAATGAACATACCTGTAAATAATCAAATAGGTTTTTATAGCCTATCCCTTAGGGGTATATTAGTTTTGATACATAGTTTTTAACATAGTGAAATAATTTAGCTGAGTATACCTCAAAGTATATGGATCGATTCAAAATCGATAGCTGAGTCGATTGAGCCATGTCTGTCCGTCCGTCCGTACGTCACCAGTTTTTGGGCCTTAAATTTTGAGCTAGGATGATGAAATTTGGTACACTTATTTGTTGTTGCTCCCAGCAGAATAAGTGTAATAAATTTTGAAATCCGCCAACTGCCACGTTCCGTTTTTAGAAAAAACATAGTTTAAGGTCCAATTATTAAAGACTTTGAAAAAGTGTCTGAACAACATATCTAGACAATCTTAATTTCTTTATTTCGTCTTTACAAACGCCCCCACTTTTTGGGGGCGTTTTGCGTAAAAAAACATTTTTCGGTAGAGTTTTACTAATTTCGAAAAAAAATTGATGCAAAATAATTCGTTTTGGTAATTTCTTCCATATTTCATTTTTACCCACGCCCACTTTTTGGAGGCGTATTCATACAAAAACTATTTGTATACCCTACGCCATACCATCGGCAGGAGAAAAACGTTGTGTTTGTTCGAACCATACAAGTAAGTTTTTGATGTTTCTGTATGGACCTAAGCATGAATAGAATAGTATGAGTATACTTTATAATAAAAACGACAGTATAATTGAATTGCATGATACCAAAAATAGTCTAAAAGTCACCTTGCGGCCCTCTATTTTAGAGCTCTATTTACATAGTTTATATCTATGGCCACAAGCAATAACCGCTTAAATCTACTTCAGAAAAAATTCATATTTTTGCTCCATAACAACCTGTACGTTCTTTTCTGTTATAAAAAAAAACCTTTAAGTCATTCCCATATTTAAGAGCGTTTGCAATAACCGCTTAACTCACAAAATAATTTTGGAAATGCTAAATAGCTTATGTGGATTTAAGATACTTTTAGAAATAAAAAACTATTCATAAATCAATCCTACATATTCTACTATAAACAGCTTTTATCGACTTAAGAGTTTAATCCAAATTAAAAAAAAAAAAGAATTTCCGTTGCATGCTTCGAAGGATACTATGTAGGGTAAGTAGGGTTTTAATAAAATTCAAATTCTCAGAACTGCGGAATAAAGTTGAGTTTAGCCGTTATTTAAAATGCACCGATGAAATTTCAGTTGACTTTTAAGTTTTTGAAATGTCAGTTGGTGTTGTGAAGTGAAGTTTGTCAATGAATTTAATCAATTTTGAAAATAATAAAAGTGAAAATAATAAGAAAAGTGCAACAATAAGTGTTCCCGAGGCTTACAAATTACAAATCTAGCTAGAAACGGTATATTTGGTAATGTATTTGAACAACCTAAACGGCATAAAACAGACGATACATGTGAAAAAGCAAGTGATTTAGTTAAAATATTTATATTATGTTACATTTTTTATGAATGTGTGCTTTAAAATATTTGATTGTTGGTGGACCTATAGCCCACTTATATTTTTCATATTGATGAATACAAATGATAAAATAATTATAAATTATGATTTTTGGCCTAAAGGATTTAATTGCAAGTTGTTTTCTGAACCTATAATCAACGAAAAAAAATCATTTGAAAATGGAGTCGATAACGATAATCTGGATATACTTTTTGAACAATTTGATGGCGATGCGAACACAGAATCAAACGTTTTCCTATATTCAAGCTTGCATGGAGAGTTTTTCAAATTCTTCCGACGAAGAACTTTTGCACATGGCTACATAACTTGAGGCCAATTTGGTTGATTATCCCCAACAGACAACAGTTGAAAACCAATCTGAATATGATTCAAGTAGAGTAATTGCAAAAAAAGAAACAGAGAGGAATCATACACTCAAAGGACAAGAAAATTTGAGACTCTTCACAGCGGTCGACAAAATTGCAATAACAAAATTACTTTTCAAAAACAGAAAAAATCTCCAAATCATATTGGAAATTGAAGGAAAGAATCCTTTTTATCGGAGCTTTGATAGAAATAAAAGATAAGAAATCAGAGGCATTAAAAAGGTGAGATTCGGCAATAAAACCGACAGCATCATGTAAAGTATGAACTTCATTAATTATGAGAAAGAAACAAATGCTGTCTGTCAAAAAAAAACTTTAAACAATGTTTCAATAAAACTGAAAGTTTTCTAAAATCAGTGGTAAAAAAATTGAAGCATCCGAATATTCCTTTTAAAGATATTCGTGGTTCCGAGGGTGGGAAGATAAAATTTCTGATGAAATTGGTGAAGTTGTAAAGGCACATAACAAGAGATTTCCGCCATATGAAAGTCATTATATTTACAAGATAAATATTTCAATGCGGATCTGACATTAGCTACTAATTACAAGCTATTCAAGCTACCTAAGCTTGAGCAAATTTTCAAAGGTATGTATGTGGGATGCTGATTCGCATTCCCCTGAGTCCGCACTCGACGATAATGCACCGGTCCAACACCAACAAGAGAAAAAGAGGCAGACCGCGAATGGAAGCCGAAGAGTTAAGTTAAGAAGCCAAATCTAAATCCTTGCTAATTGAACTTTGTATTATTTTTTTATATTTTCTTACAACCTAACTATATTATTTTCTTAATAAATAAAGTGAATTTAATTTAACTGCTAAAGTCGGTTTGTTCATTTTCTTACATGGGGGCTCAACCGGGATCGTGAGAAAAATATAATTCAAAGTCAAATTAATTAAGTAGCGGGTGATTAAAGATAAGGCGAAAGTTGAAAAGCAAAGACAAGTTGGAAGTACCGCTTAGTGATTATTAGTTGCTGTTGTGCATGGCTAGATAGTACGGTCAGTGCGGTATAAAAGAAAGTGGTTGCCAAAAGAATTGTGCTGGCTTAGCAACAGAAAGTAAGATTAAGTGTTTTGATCTGCAGTTCGGTGAAGTTGCGTCGACACAGGTGGATCAGTGACAAAATCAAAAGTTAATCTAATTAACAGTGGACAAAAACAAGTGGACAGTATTGTTGGACTAAATTTGCGTTGGTGGAAAGGAGTTCGGCGGGTTACGTTTTCGGTTTACGTTGTTGGTTGTTGTTGCTACGATTAGGTGATAACATGAGTGGTCGTGGTAAAAGAAACAGTTTTGCGCGGTCCGGGCACCAATATAATTCTAATGCGTCGGGAATATAAACTGATAGTAATTTGAGTGCGTCTTTGATAGAAAATACCATTAGGCCATTTAGCGGTGATGAAAAGTACCAAATTAAAAAATGGGTTTCTGATTTTGAGGAACAGGCTGAAATTTTCTGTTGGGATGAAGTAAAAAAGTACGCGTGGTGTAAAAAACTATTGTGCGGTTCTGCAAAATTATATGTTGATTATGAGCTTAGACCCAAATCGTACGTAGATCTCCGAAAAGGTCTTATATCAGAATTTCAAGAAGATGTCAGTTCTGCCGACATCCATAAACAGTTGCGCGCGCGGAAAAAATTGCCAAACGAAAGTTGTCGCGAGTTTCTTTACGGTTTGATGGAAATAGCAAGTCAAGGTGAAGTGGAGCATTCAGCACTAATTGATTATGCAATTGATGGAATTGAAGATTCGGAGACGAACAAATTATTGCTTTACGAAGCCAGCAACTTAAAAGAACTCAAAGAAAAGTTAAAAATATATGAACGAATGAAAGAAAGGCAACAAGAAAAGAATGTACATAACACACGTGTTAGAAACGATCGCGTTGATAAATGTACGGTGAAAGTTAAAAACGGTCGGAGTTGTTACAACTGTGGAAGTAAGGAACACGAGTTCCATAATTGTCCAGATAAGGGCCGTGGTCCAAAATGCTTTAAATGTGACTCCTTCGGTCACAAAAGTTTCGAGTGCGGGAAAACTGTTGATAAAAAAGAACCAAATGTTAACCTGGTCAGTAAAAATAAAATGTGCAAAGCGATCCATTTGTGTGGTATTCAAGTGGATGCTCTCGTAGATACCGGTAGTGACCTGACTCTCGTCAAAGAGGTGATTGTGGCTAAAATGGATGCCAAGCGGATCACTCCACACCAAATGTCAATCTCAGGTTTGGGAAGCAGGTTATGCACTAAGGGATTTGTTAGTGCAGACGTTTTAATTGACCAGGTAAATTTTAAAAATATAAGTTGCTTTATCGTAGACAATAGTTGCATGAAGCATGATATGATTATCGGGAGAGATATTTTGGACACAGTAGATTTTACTGTCGACAAGGATGGTGTGACATTAAAGGAGAGAATTGTTGAGGAGGAAGCTAGTTGTTTTCTATCGCAAATTGAAAACGATCAACGTGATGAGTTGGATTTCGATCTAAGTCATATTAGCGATGCAGACGTAAGATTAGAAGTGGAGCGGTTAGTCCAAAATTATAATCAGAAGAAAGTATTATGCAGTCCAATTACTATGAAAATAATATTGATAGACGAGGTACCAGTGTGGCAGCATCCTAGGCGTCTTGCACCACTTGAAAAGCAGTTCGTGGAGAAACAAATAGAAGAATGGCTTCGAGATGGAATCATACGACAAAGCTCATCGGACTATGCTAGTCCAATTACTCTAGTGAAGAAAAAGGATTCGTCGTTTCGCCTATGCGTAGACTACAGGCAAATTAATAAAAAGATCATACGCGACCCTTTTCCTTTGCCGTTAATAGAGGATCAAATCGACCAGCTGGAGGGTGCAGCATTTTTTACAACTATTGATTTAGCCAACGGTTTCTTTCATGTTGATGTTGATGAGGATTCGAGAAAGTACACTGCGTTCGTTACATCCAATAGGCACTTAGAATTCAATAAGGTTCCGTTCGGTATGAAAAATTCGCCAGGTGTTTTCCAGAAATACATTAATTACGTATTTAGAAAAGAAATCTCAGAAAGATTAGTTGGAGTTTATATCGACGATCTGGTTATACCAGCTAAAGATTTGCATGAGGCAGTTTCAAGACTAACTCGTGTTTTGGAGGTGGCAGCTGAAAACGGGCTGTCAATTAAGTGGAAGAAGTGCCAAATAATGAAAAGAAGAATAGAGTATTTAGGTCATATTGTCGAGAGGGGTACGATTAGTCCATCGCCGCTGAAAACAAAAGCTGTTATGAATTTTCCGGAGCCTAGAAACATTAAACAGTTGCAGAGTTTCCTTGGATTAGTTGGGTACTTCAGGAAGTTCATAGTTTCATTCGCATCAATAGCTCGTCCATTGAGTGATTTAACGAAAGCTGGAGCTAAATTTATTTGGAGACAGCCAGAACTAGAGGCCTTTAAATTACTGAAGGAGAGTCTCTGCTGTAAGCCAGTTCTATCGATTTATAGGCATGGAGCTACTACAGAACTGCATACTGATGCGTCCAGTTTAGGATATGGAGCAGTCCTACTTCAGATCTCATTAGACGATAACTTACTTCATCCTGTTTATTTTATGAGTAGGAAAACTTCACCAGCAGAACAGAAGTATTCGAGCTATGAGTTGGAGGCACTTGCAGTGGTGGAAGCTGTTACAAAGTTTAGGGTTTACTTATTGGGACAGCCGTTTAAATTAGTAACTGATTGTAAAGCGTTTGAGTTGACGTTAAAGAAGAAGAATCTGCAGCCAAGAGTCGCACGTTGGGCGATGTTGTTAGAGGAGTACGAGTACACGGTGGAACATAGGAGTGGATCCAGATTAGGCCATGTTGACGCCTTAAGTCGCTATCCAATCACAATGATTGTCCAGGTCAATGATGATAGGTATTTTTTAGACAAACTAAAGAATGCACAACGAAATGATTCAAATCTTAATGCATTGATTGAAAGCGTTAGTGGAGAGTCCAGAGGTGGCTACATTGTTGAAGGTGGTATTTTGTACAAAGAGATTAATGGCGTCAAGCAGTTCGTTGTTCCAGAGAATATGCAGACAGAAGTTATCAGAACAGCTCATGAAAGGGGTCATTTTGCAGTGCGAAAAGTCAAGGAACTATTGTCGAAGGAGTTCTATTTTCCCAATATGACCTCTAAAGTTGAAAGATTTATAGAATGTTGTGTTCCTTGCATTCTAGCGGAGAAGAAAAGAGGCAAAAAAGAAGGGTTCTTACATCCAATCCCTAAAGGTGAATTGCCATTAGACACTTTTCACATGGATCATTTAGGACCAATGGTGGCAACTGGTAAAGAGTATCGTTATTTGCTCTCGATAATCGACGGTTTTACCAAGTTTGTTTGGCTGTTTCCGGTCAAAACATTATCGGCGGGAGAAGTCATCAAAAAAATGCAGGTAGTGTGGGAAACCTTCGGAAATCCGAGAAGATTAATAGTAGATCGAGGAGGAGCATTTGTGAGTAAAGAGTTTACAGAATACTGCGACAAAGAAGGTATTGAAGTGCTGCACATCACTGTAGGAGTCCCTAGAGGTAATGGACAAATTGAAAGAGTTCATCGTATCGTTATTCCAGTTTTAACAAAGTTAACTCTTGAAGCGCCGGACAAGTGGTACAAGGAGGTGAAAGTTATACAAAACTTTTTGAATTCTACCTACCAACGTTCGATTAACACATCGCCGATGAAATTGCTGATAGGAGTTGAGATGAAATTACGTGAAAATCCAAATATTCGACATAAGATTGAAGAGGAACTTCAGATCCAGTTTGAAGAAGAGAGGGAGACGTTACGTGAAGAAGCAAAGAGGAGTTTATTGAAAGTGCAAGCTGAGCGCGAGAAATGTTACAACAAAGGCCGAAAAGCTGCGCGATCATACAAAGTTGGAGATCTAGTGGCCATAGAAAGGACACAGTTTGGAGTTGGTCTCAAAATTCGTCCAAAGTTTTTGGGTCCTTATCAAATAACCAGGATTTGTGATCACGATCGCTTTGAAGTCCAGAAAGTAGGCGAGCATGAGGGTCCGAAAAATACTTCTACTAGTATCGACAAAATTAAGATGTGGTATAATATTCAGAGCGAGGATGATGATAATCAAATCAACCGTCAAGACAGCCGAGTGTGGGATGCTGATTCGCATTCCCCTGAGTCCGCACTCGACGATAATGCACCGGTCCAACACCAACAAGAGAAAAAGAGGCAGACCGCGAATGGAAGCCGAAGAGTTAAGTTAAGAAGCCAAATCTAAATCCTTGCTAATTGAACTTTGTATTATTTTTTTATATTTTCTTACAACCTAACTATATTATTTTCTTAATAAATAAAGTGAATTTAATTTAACTGCTAAAGTCGGTTTGTTCATTTTCTTACATGTATAAATGTATTGTAGTAATGTGCACATGTACGAAAATATGAAAACTTTATACTATTTTGCAATACATACTTTGATAGGTATGAACATAAAATTTAAGAAACCCCTCATTGCCACATGCAATAGATGTGACACTCTGAAAACCGAAGTAGAAATTTCAAAACGTGATGGACCCGACAAACTTACCAGCCTTCAAAGTAATTTAGACCAACACCAAATAATAACGGATTTGGCATACGACTCTAAGAGGCAAGACAAAATACTGTCCGAAGGGAACCCTGGAATCGAGGTCTTTGCATTTGACCTTAAACAGTGCCTGCCATCACTTTACGTTCGAAATTGAGTAAGTTTCTGCACATACCTTGCGCAACTTTTCCTCAAACATTCCGTTTTGCATTTTATATAGAATGCAAAACATAAGCGCCGGCCGACAAACAAGTAAGACATTTCATTTTCTATAGTATGTGGAGGTCAAATAAGAATTCATTTTTGAGCACGATGTTTTCAACATTTTTGGAAGCCAACTCCAGCATTGAGGTTATAGATCACACGTTATTGGAGCAAGGTCACACTCATATGAAGTGTGACGTAGATCATTCACTTATAAAAAAAACTGAAACGAGCAACCATTAGGGTGATAGATCCCCCTGATGGTTGGTTTAATTTTGTCCGTATGACAATGGCAATGACAATGACGCATGGTATGAAAAACCCATTCAGTGTAATTGAAATGAACACCCGTTATTCCTTCGATATTGGTTTTGTTTGAAAAACAAAAATTGTGTGGAGTTGAATTGTGTGGAGATTGAAGATTCTAAAAAGTTTGTATATAATAAGTGAGATCGTTGAGATAAACTTAAGCCAATTTTGGTAAGGTAGAAAAGGAAATTTTAAAAAGCTTTTCTTGGCAATTGAATTTTCGGACTTAAACTGTTTTTGCTTGCAGCCACAGATATTTGTTTTAGTCTGAATTGACTTTAGCTTGTCTTTACTTACTTACTTAAGTGGCGCTAATGGATTTCTTCATCCGCTTTTGAGACGGTCCATGCTTCAGCGCCGTAGAGCAGGACTGGGATGATCAGGGTCTTATATAAGATCTCCTTAGTAGTACGAGTGAGGGCTTTACTACTGAATTGCCTTCTTTGCCCGAAGAAACAGCGGTTGGCAAGAGTAATTCTTCGTTTAATTTCTGACGAGATGTTGTTGTCAGAGTTAATAGCGGGACCGAGATAGACAAAGTCCCGTACTACCTCAAAGTTATATCTGTCAATGGTGACGTTCTGTCCAATTCGTCGATGTTATGTGTCCTTTCGTGTTGATAGCATATACTTCGTCTTACCCTCATTTACTGCTAAGCCCATTTTTGCCGCTTCCTTCTCTATACTAGCAAACGTGGCTATGACATCACGTTGGGTCCTACCAATGAAGTCAATATCGTCGGCGTATGCTAGTAGTTGTACAGATTTTTGGAAAATTGTGCCTCTGTTTTTGGCTTGTGAGTTTTGCACAATCCTCTCAAGAATCAGATTGAAGAAGTCACATGACAGTGCATCGCCTTGCCTAAATCCTTTTCTGTTATCTAATGTGTCAGTGAGGTCGTTTCCGACCCTGATGGAGCAGCGAGAATTCTCCATCGTCATCCTACACAAACGGACTAGTTTTGGCGGTATACCAAAACTAGACATGGCTCTGTTTAGTTCGTCTCTATAAATCCTGTCGTATGCGGCTTTGATATCGATGAATAGGTGGTGGGTATCGATTTGGACTTCTTGGGTTTTTTCCAGGATCTGCTGAAGTGTGAAGATTCGATCGGTTGTGGACTTTCCTGGCCTAAAACCACACTGATAAGGGCCGATCAGGTTGTTGGTAAACGGTTTCAGGCGTTCACATATTACGGCAGAGAGAATTTTGTATGCGATGTTGAGGAGACTTATGCCTCTGTAGTTGGCGCAGTTTAGAGGGTCTCCTTTTTTGTGGATCGGGCAAACGATGCTTAGGTTCTATTCTTCAGGCATACTTTCTTCCGACCAGATTCGGCTTATGAGTTGATGGAAGTTACTTACCAAGTCATCTCCGCCGGCTTTATAAAGCTCGGCGGGAAGGCCTTCATTTCCAGAAGCCTTATTAAGCTTCAGTTTAGATATTGCTATCCTCACTTCACTCAGATCGTGTAGTTGGCAGCTTTCGCTGTCGTTGCCAATATTGAATGGTTCGTTCTGCTTGACAGCGGAATGTTGTTCGTCATCACCGTTTAACAGTCTGCAAAAGTGGTTCTTCCATATCCTCAGCATAGACTGCGTCTCAACTACGATATTTCCTGGTTCATCTCGACAGGATTCTGTTCGAGCCTTGTATCCTTGGCTTTGACGTTTTACACTTTCGTACAACTTGCGAACTTCTTTCCTGGAGTGGCACCTCTCTTTATCCTCGATCGCGCGCTTTTCCTGCTCTTTTTTCTTATTTCTAAAAAGCCGGTGTTCTTCCCTTCTTCTCTGCCTATAGAGCTCAAAGGCAGCTCTCGTTTTCAGCTGCAGATTAGCCTTGTAGGCCTCGTTCTTGGCTGCGAGCATCTGTCGGCATTCCTCATCAAACCAAGGGTTTCTTGCTGGTGGTCGCGAGAAACCTAGCACATCAGTTGCGGCTGATCTAATGGCTTGTTGACATCGTTGCCATAGTTCTTCGACAATCGATGTTGGTTGTATGGTGTTAATCGAGAGCGTTAGGGATACGCGTTGCGCGAAGGTCTTGGCGGTCTCTTGCGATTGCAGTCTTTCCACATTAATTTTTCTACTGTATTTCTGGATTGTTGTGGCGTATTCTAACCTTGGCTGCAACAAGGTAGTGGTCCGAGTCGCTGTTAGCTCCTCGGAATGTTCGGACATCCAAAATACTGGATGCGTGGAGCTTGTCTATCGCGATGTGATCAATTTGATTGAACGGTCAAGGTCTGGATGTCCCCTTATGGATATCGAGGTGAGGAAACCGTGTGCTGGCTATAGTGGCATTTCGTTCCGTAGCGAAGTCAATTAGCCTAAGTCCGTTACCAGACGTGTTGTCGTGTAGGCTATGGCTTCCGACAATACTGCTAAAGACGTCTTCTCTTCCTACCCTTGCGTTAAAATCTCCTAGCACGATTTTAAAATCGTATTTCGGTAGTCGCTCATAGGTTTTATCAAGGAGCTCATAGAAGCTGTCTTTAGCTATATCATATTTTTCCTCCGTTGAGGCGTGAGTGCATATAAGGCTAATGTTGGCAAATTTGGCCTTGATGCGGATCGTTACAATGCGTTCGCGAATGTCTTGGAAACATAAGACTTCTTGCCTAAGTCTGGCACTTAAGACAAATCCGCATCCGAATAGTCGCTGTTTCTGCTCACTTTAACACGGTCCGTAGTAGATGTCACAGTTTTTCATCCTCTTTTTGCCCGGCCCATCCCATCGTATTTCCTGGATGGCAGTAAGGTCTGCTGTGTAGCAGCTTAGGGCCTCCGCTTGTTGTTCGCTTGCACCTCTCCTGTTTAGTGTTCTCATATTCCAGGTGCAGATACGAACGTCGTTGTCTTTTTCGTTTAGCCGTGTCGTCAACAATAAAATCCGTCCTTTCCGAGGCTTTTGTTTATAGATATTATATTTTTTGCAAGTGCTGTATTTGCTGATTTCAAAGATATCAATATTTAATACAATAGAATACAATAGTTTTGGTTTCAGGCCCCGAAACACAAACTCCGGAAAACAAACATCCATTGCATAAAAACTACAACTACTAAAACGCATAAGATTTCATCAAAATATATACTCTGATTTTGATTGATTCTTCTATTGCGATGATACACGAAATCAAAAAATGATTCCCGGGATTCCCTCTGTCGCCTGTCTGTACATTGACGGTTTTTGCAGTCATAAATATAGATTTTTTATTTTTACCTGTAGACATTTTACATACACACTATGCATAAAGAAGTGTCAACAAAAATGCAAACACATTTTTTTCAAAAAAATCCGAAAAAAAGGATTTTTGGAACCATGCCATAAAGTAAAATCTATTTCAAATCAATTTATCGCAAACTATTTTGTGAAATTTAATTTGATTTAATGTGTACGAATAATATCTAATAATAAAAAAAATATTTCTCAACGGATTTTTCAGTTTTGGCCAATATCAGGAATTCATTATGATTCACATTTTATTACTTTAAGTTCCGGATTAAAACTTTATATCTTTTATGTTGCGGCATCAATAACCAACATTTTAGGAATTTTTCTAATGATAACCTTTTTAGTTTCTTTTTATAAAATTGTTCAACAAATTTTAATAAAAAGCAGAAGTTTATTTCGTTATTATGCGAAAAAAATATATGTACGTTGTGAATAATAAAGAAATTATCTTGCTGATACGATTTAAATTCTTAAGATTGTATTTATTTGGACCGGTTCAAATATTAACTTTGTCGATTAAGAAGAAATCGCATTGCTATAAAAATTATGTTACTTTTAGGGTAAAATATAATTTTCTATCCATGTCGTTCATGTGAAACCCCATGTCCTGTATGCTAGAAGGCCTCGAACAAACCCATTCCTAAACTATGTGAGTAGAAGCACCACTGTAAGCTTAGCAATTATTTTGCGGCGACATTGCACATTAAGGTGCGTACTTTCCGCAAGTGCCTAATTACACATAATAATAATTTGTAAAACCACCGACCTTATCTTAAGTGACAGTACCCTAGTGGTATATTACTTTGTCGCACTTGTATAAATTATCATAAACGCAAATGACCTAATAAAATCTCCATTTTGCATAATCACGAAATTAAACCCTACAAATGCGTTCTTAAAAAACATCTACAATTTATTCAAATGTACACTTTCCTGCTAATGGGACAGCATTATAATCTTTTTCTTGTTTCCATCATCTGCAGTTTGAAGTAGGAGATTTGTTTTGTTATTAAAATGAATGACCGTTGAAAGGTCGTGGATGGACATAATGGAGTACCCTTTTCTGTTATCCGTAGCAAACAAACTTTGCTCGGTCGCTGTTGTTCGGGTTGCGCAAAGTAGTCGGAATTTATGCGACTCTTTTATCCGTGTTTATTATTCAAACTTAACAAGTTATTTTTATAACGTAAGTTAGAGAATGTCTAAGGAAAAAGGACGCAAAATCCATTATATAGGACGAAATAAGTCAGAATAGCTAACTGAACACCAAAAATGTACATGGTTAGACAAGAGAATGACAAAATCGTTTTTTTCAGCTGTCAAGATATACAGCATTTCGTTAATATATAAATATAGGTACTAGTCCAGTTTATAAGTAAAACTGTCATATAAATTTCAATAAGAAAAACTTTTCTCCCACCTATTTGAAACAATTTGAGTTTTTGTAACCCAGAAGGTGGAATTGAAGGAATGGCAAAGAAAATAATTTTTGTCGGGTCAGATTCCTGCAAAACAGAATTAAGAAAAACGAATTTGTTTTGAGAAGGTGCAATATACACAGAAAACTTTCATAACAAAAAAAAAACGTCGGAATGATGCCTTTTTTTCGAGCAGGAATTTTAAGAAATTACGACCGTCGGCAACAGAAAAGGAAAAAGCCAATAAACTAGGGAAGACTCATGTTGCGCCTACCCTTAACACATGCCTACACATATTCGTAATGCTAATTTATTTTGTGTTTCATTCACCTCACCTCATGCTCTTGCGGACGTCCTGAGGCTCAGGTGGCCTGGGCCGATGCTTGCAAACGACTACAATTCCAGCTACTATAATTGACGTAACTATAACAGCACCTATCGCTACAACAGCAGCCAGGATAAGTAAGGTTGATTGCTTCTCATTGCCTTGATGTGTTGTTTCAGCTGGGGTTGGATCCTCGGATAGGATTGTTTCATCTGAAATTAAACAAAAAACAAAAGGGAAAAAGTACATCAACAAAAATATGTGAAAGAGAAAATCTAATAAAATCTGAATGGCTATGAGTAAATTGGGTACAGGAGATTGGAATTAGCATTAACAATTGGAGGGGTTTATCGCACGTCGGTAACCAAAACCCGGTACTAGAGTGAATACGAGTATCTGTGCTTGAGCTTTACATTCACTTTACATCTGGGTTACATATAGGAGGCACTTCTGTAAGGCAACCTCATGCTTTTCTCCCATTTCGAATCGAATCTAATGAGGGGTGAAGTCGTAAATAACATCCTGGCCGACTTAGCAATTTTTTCTCGTATATCATATTACACTTGTATATACGTATGAGATATTGTTGAATTGAGGAATACCATTCTTTCGACTTCGGTTAGCTTGTGCACGTAGTTAGGTATAATTTCCTTGGCCTATAACTTTCATCCACCTGAAATTGTTTTCAATGAAGGTAAAGAAATACATCTGCTCAACTAATTCCCTGAAGTTGGTTATGTAATTTACTGGAGAAAAAATTTAGATAAATAATTTCCAAAAGGGGTCGTTTTCTTTGTTGGTTCATCATTGCTCCCGGTAAATGTTTTCCATGCTTTTATGAAGCACAAAGAGAAATCAAAAATGTTTTCAAAATTGTTTTCCTTCATCTCAATTTATTAAGAATTCCCAGAGAAGAATCTTAATTGATTTCAAATTGACTTGGAGACGTAGCCTAAAATAATAATAAAAAAAAAACACGCTCTTGTAGTTGTTGAAGGAACGAAAGGCGATTTGTGTGCCTTTACGTGGGCAAAAAAGTCCTTGATAAAATATTTCTCTCATTTCGTTTGCCTTTCATCTCTTTTTCATTATTTTAGTGCTCGGGGGAAGTGTATTGTGATATCACTTCTTAACACAAAGCCCAGACGAAACAAAAGTCTGCAGAAAGACACAAATTTTAATCTAGGCGCCTAACGTCCCATTTTGTGTCGCTTTTTATTGGCATCCAATACTTGGTATATATCGGTTACAATTATTTTGTTTCCTTTTTTCCTGAAGAGTTTTTATTTCACTTTTACTTACCATATGGTCCCAATTGTGCAGCCACTCGAACTCTCTCAATAACTACTGGTGGTTCACTGCGTCCTTTGGCGTTGACAGCATAGACTAAGAACTGGTATTCCCTCCCCGGCTCAAGATTATTTAAACGGAACTGTGGATGCGACTCTTGCATGCGAAAAAGTGGAGCAAGTGTTGCCTAGAAAGATTGACAGTTTATTTATTAATTAAATAATTTTGTTGATCTTGATGTTTATGACAAATTAAAAAGAATTTAACAAATTAAAAAGAATTTAACAAATGTTAGAATTCTGAATTCAAAAATAAAGACAGACAAGGCTAGTGGCAGAAATGCACTATTTATCAGTTTATATGTAAGAAACTATAAGATATATAAATGGGGTACTTGAGTGTATTCCTGACTATTAGTATTTTATTTTACAATTTGAAGACAATTATTTTTACAATTTACATTTTAATTTCTCTTATATACCGTCACGTGAGCAAAGCATAGCTCGTTTCAAGAACAAAGTTAGTCCACAAGATATGGACGGAATAAGCCTTTAATATAAGAAGGTACATCTTATTTTTATAAATACGTCAAATCAAAAAAGTTGATTTTTTATTTTGTCCAAATCCCTTTAAAAAAAAAAATTTAAAATGGTTATTGTATCAGTAAAATAATTAATTTGTTTATCAATTTACGAGATCCAGTTGGCGCAAAAACTGAAGGCGTTATGGGCTTTTAAACACATAGGCATAGTGAACTTTTTAATAACATATTAATGAACTTTTAGAAATATTATTTTTTAAGAGAAGATTAGATAAATATGTGAAAAATTTTGATGTTTCATTCGAGTAATAAACAGATCTCAGTCACTGTTTTGTAATACTCCTTTAATAACATTTGCGTGTGAACTTGTTCTTTAATAATTAAAAAATAATATATCCAAACTCCTTTTTTATTCATTTGGGATTAATTAAAAGTTTTGCCTTATTCAACAGCTGCCCAATGATGAAGCCAATAGAGATAATCATTTTCTTTGTAACCATCTTTCATCTTTTCTATTATTTTTGCAAAACAAAATTATGTCCTGGGATTAAATTTGATGATAGCACCGTTCATCCTAATTAAGACTTTTATGAAAAACCAACGTTACCGATAAATTAAACTCTTTTTAGATTGTTCAATTAACCCCGACATATTTTTTTTGCATCCCAGTATCTTGCATTATTGCATTATTTGATGATTATATTTCCTTAAGGAAATTTAAAAAGGTTGTTTCTTAGAAAACGCAATGTAGCAAGCTTTTCGAAATTTAGGCTGTGCGCCAATTGGGTTCAAATTGGGGTCAGCGTTTATCCCCTGTCTAATTTCTGACATTATTGCTGTGGTAAATAAAATAATAGCATTTTGCTTTGTCAACTGGATAAATGGGATTTCTTGAAAATATATATGATAGCAATTATAGTAACTTTTATTCCGGATTTTAATCGAATTGGCGTCTTTGTTAATATTCAATATTCACTTAAACAATGTAAGCCCTCGATAACCCAGTAAATCGTATAAATTTACCATCCCGTAAGTTATCTGTCAAATTTTATATGAAAAAAACTCTTTACGAAAGACACGTACATTTCTTAATTTCTTTGATCGAAACTGTGGCAGAGGTCGGAATACAAATTAAAAACACTTCATTAAGCCCAATAAGTTCAAAAATGAAATTAAAATTTGCGCACTATTCCTTTGATATTCACAGCAGAGAATAATAATTTCTGGACACATTGGAGCTGAGATTGAGCCGCATAACGAAAATAATCACCAATCACCAGCAAATAACTCAATATGTCAAGAACCATATCTCCTTTTTTTTTGCAAATCTATGAAATTAATTATACCTATTCACATTTGAATTAAATAAAATCATTTACCGTCGCCAAATATCTCCAAAATAAACAATGCTCCTTAAAAATCTAATAAGTTTTATTCGTTTCACTAATTTTCGGCATTTTGATATATTTGGCAACGGTTTGATGGTAGTGGAGAACAGCTTATTGTCCAAAATTAAATAATACATAAAGAACTTGAACTAATTATTTGGAATTGTTAAAAACAATAACAGAAACACAGATATTAAATATATTCAATACAAAGTTTGAAGAAAATCAAAATATCAACAACAATGAAACAAACTAACGAGAGACACTTTTTCCAATACAAAAAAGTGCTTTGTAACTACATATCGTTTTAAAATTTGTGCGTATTCGCAAACACTTGAAAACTATTCATGTTTTTTTTATGTTGTTAAATTAAAAAAATCGTAAAAGTCTGTTGAATATCAAACAATTTCCCACTATATGTTACAAAAGGTACACACTATCAAAAATAGACCAAAATCTGTAGGAGAACTAAACTCGTGTTCAACTGAGTTAATATGATAATAGGTCATCATATCCCTGTCCTACACGCGCACAAATTTCACAGGACAATGATTTCAAATCCAAGTGAACAGCAGTCATGGAAATTAGATACTTTCGCTCTAATATTACTAAATACACGTTCAAAACAAAATAAATTTATTTATCTTTTTTGACTCTTCTCTTAGGAAAATATGGGTCGGATATGATATGACGGTCATTTTCCCATCAAAGAAGCAAACAAATTTTAAATTATTCAATCAGTGTGAGAAACACCATTCGTGCGTAAAATATAAGCAAACCAAGGCCAAGCAAATCATCATCATCGTATTGGTAGCAATTCGAAACGACTGCAAACAAAATACGAAGAAGTCCATATACATTCCAAGATTACTTGACGAATTACAATTCGACCGGAAAATGGTTTCGCATCCCCGTTTCCGATGATATTGTACGGATTTCTCTTTTGAAATGGAAACAATTTATGTGACAGGGATTGGTTTCATTGTCGGAGTGAGAGTGTATCTTAAGTTCGGTTGTATCCTCATGTTTATAAATTAAATTCTCAAACCTTTCCACCCTCACCTGATCATTCATCGTTGAAATCTCATTATCGTTTGTTTCGGGTTCGGTAAAAGTTCTTGTTGTGTCGCTCGAGTAGATTGGATTTCCTCCGATAACCTCTAGAAGAAAGTGTTGTATAAGGCCTCCATCACTGCCTGCTACGCATACAACCTCTAGGACTGTATCGTTACGCAATTCACATGCCTTTGGGGCTTCAGGTGTATCTGAAATGGAAATAATTGATATCGTATTTATATATCGGTACATCTTTTGAAGAATTTTCAAATGTCAAACAAATAAAAGAATATTTTCTAATGGGTATATAAAAATCGATGGCTTATTATTAGATGTTATTTTATTCCATGTGATTGTTTTTTATTTTAAGCAAAATATATTACATGTGTAGAGTTCAATAGTTCACATTGAAAACTAATTGGGCCACAGGACACATTGTTGGTTTTAACCATTATTAAGTATCTGAAGATCAAAAGTAAAACTATAAAATATTTATAGTATCTTGACGTGGAATTATTAAATATATTTTGCTGTGCCAGTTATTAAATCACATATAACATCTACGTGTGGTCATACAAGAAATGTTTGAACTGTTATATTATGTACTATTTATGGCATTCCCTATGCATTGCTTCTATATAAAATCAACAAAAAGTTTATTATGTACTTCTGATAAATATACGCATACACCCGATATCCAAAAAATGGATGGCATTCCTTATCTGCGATTATAGATATTGGGATGCTCAGGTGTGTACAATTTAATTGTGCGTTATAAATTTACGTCTCTTTATGGTGAACTTTTCAAGCTGTCCCTTTAATTATTCCAATTTGCTGATGACATGGAAATCAATTTTCTGGTGTCTTTACTATACCTATATTCATTTTTAACATTCTCTTACAAAGAGATAGATATTGGTTTCGTGATAATTTTCGACCTAATGATTTGGTTTAATTCTAACATTGGAGAACCCAAAGAAGTTTTTTTTTTAATTGCGTTCGTCGCATCGGTTCCTCTGTCCGTAATGGTCTCTCCACTTAGTTTTTTCGCTTTTAGCCATGTTATTAACGTACCGTTATGTTAAAAAAAAATATTACCTCGATTTTCTCAACAACGGCTGTATAGATTTTAATTAAACTTTATATGTACCATAGGCATATTAGTTGCAACAAAACTACATACCCAGTTTTTTCGAAAAAATCCATGTAAAGGATTTTTTTCATTTACACTATATAAAGAAAATTGATAAATTCTCGCAAACTATTTTGACAAATTGAATGAAATTTAATTTATAAACAACTAACGGTTTTTTTAATAATAATATGTTTTATTTTGTGATAATTTTTTTACAAAGCCTGTGACCGCACGTTTTACAATTCAGAGATTTGACAGTTATTATCTTACTTCTGAGATATTATCTTACATTTCAAAATGATTTACAAGCAATTACAAATTTAATTTAAAGGAAAAATACGAATAAACCTTTATTTGAGTAATAAAAAAAAGAAGGAATATCTAATATACATAATTTAGAACTTTATGAATATTCAAGGAATGCTTTTATATTAACAAATATAAGTACATAAAATTTAATCAGATAATAAAAATAAATACATATAAATAAATAAATAATTAACAAACAAATAAATAAATTAATTTATAAATAAATAAATACAAATGATACAAAAAATAAAAAAATAAATATAAATAAATAAATAAATAATAATCAAATAATAAATAATAATCAAATAAATAAACAAATAAAGAAACAAATAATTAAATAAATAAATTAATAAATTAATAAATAGATAAAAAATAAATATATAATACAAAAATTAGTTAATAATGTGTTAGTAGACGAAAACATGGGTGAGTGTAATAATAATATTTGTTTAATAAATAACAATTTAACATAAAAACGAATAAGATAAATTAACATAGAATAAATAGTATTACAAACCTTAGTAAACAAATGATAAATAAACAAATAATAACAAATGATTACAAATATAATAAATTATAAAGAAACGCAGACGAAATATAATACTAGACATTTTTGAATATATTTGAATATATTTTAAGTTAACCCAGATAAATAAAGTTGGTTTATGAGGGGATTTTCAGAAATATCACATTTATTATTAAAATTGTTCGTGAGTTTCCGAATCCTTTCAGAAATCAATTCAACATCCGCTATTTTGTGCAGATCAAAAGTGGGATGATGCCAAGGAAGATTGAGCATCATTTTTAACACTTTATTTTGTGAAATTTGTAATTTTTTTATATGACATTTCGCAGCACTTCCCCATACTGGACAACCATATAATAAAATTGACTGAAAAATCACTTTATGTATTATTATTTTATTGTTATTTGAAAGTGAAGATTTTCTGTTTATGAACGGATAAAGCATCTTAATTGCTATACTCATTTTCTTAAGAGTATTATTAATATGTGGGCTAAAGGTTAGTTTCATCTCAAGATGAACTCCTAGATATTTAACGGACCGTTCCCGTGCTATGGTGTTTCCTTTAAATTGAAGCTGACTACTGGGAAGATAGCAAGCCTTTCTTTTCCGCGAGAAAAAAATAGCTTGCAACTTTCCAGTATTCAACTTAATCTTCCATTTGTGATAATATTTTTCCAAAATTTCGATTGCATTTTTAAGATTATCCTCAATATTGAGAGCAAACTCATGCGATGTAAAAATGGCCGTGTCATCAGCAAAAATAGCTGAGTCACAATACGGAAGAGTTGGAAAATCTGATGTATACAGGTTGTACAAGGATGGACCCAGAACTGAACCTTGGGGGACACCAACATCAAAAAATAATAAATTAGAAACACCACAATTAACATGAACTTGGAAACTTCTACCTGACAAGAAACTCTGAACTATTTTACACAAATATAACGGGAAGCCAAATTGGAACATTTTATGCACTAATCCATTATGCCAAACAGAATCAAAAGCTTTCTCTATATCCATTAAAATCATTCCTGTTGACTGACCCTGTGCCCGATTTTGTAAAACATGGTTACAGATTCTTTTTATCTGATGAGATGTGCTGCGAAAGCGTCTAAAGCCAAATTGTTCATCAGAATAAATTTTTTTCAATTCCAACAAATTTTAAAATTTGTTCCTTTATAACCTTTTCATAATTTTGCTTATGCTGCTGAGCAAACTTATAGGCCTGTAACTTGCAGACATTTCAGGTGGTTTTCCTGCTTTTAAAATGGGTACAACCTTCGCCTTTTTCCACTCGTTAGGGAAATATTGGAATTTAAGGCATGCATTTATGAGAAATGTTAAGAACTTTATTCCAACTGGCGGTAGATGTTTTAAGTAAACATTTTTTATCCGGTCCAGGCCTCCTACTTTCGATTCTGAAGGCTTTCAACAATGCTTTGGATGCTTTCTTCCACAACGAATTCATTCAATGGTGTGACTTCAACGGTTGCATCCAAATTTTGAATTGTGACAATCACTTGATCATTTGTTTCTCTGTCGCTTAAGTTTTGTGACACTAAATGATTCATTGCGAAATTCCTAGTAAGCTCGTTTGCCTTTTCGGAATCTGTAAGGAAAGTTGTTCCAGAATCCTTAAAGAACGGAATATTCCTGTTTTTGTTCTTAACTATCTTTACAATATTCCAAAAAGGTCTACCATTCTTTTCAAGAACGCTCAGTCTTTTGCTTGAGATAATTTTGTTAAAGTGAGAAACCATACTTCGCGAAAAAGGTTGAAGATACCTTTGCCAATTTCTTCTGTGTATCATTTCTCACTTTAATCAGCTCCAAAATATGAAGGGAAGCGGTTTAGGTACTATCTTTCTTGACTCGCTTAGGGACGCTTTCGTCTATAGAAGACAGAATGGTTTGTGTAAAGTTTCGGACTATAGAGTCAACATCATCTTTACAAGAAATATTTCCAAGTTCAGTGGAAACATTTCGCAATTTCGTAGTTATTTTTGCTCTAAACGATTTCCAATTTGCATTTTTCAAATCTTGAAAATATTGCAACTTTTTCTCACCCGACCATAAGAGATCACAAAAAACAGGATTATGGTCTGAACTAAGAACACTAGAAGAAACTGGTTGTGTAACAAGACTAGGGACATTGGACACAAACAGATCAAGGACAGAAGGACTACCACGATAACCTGTAGGGAAACACGTTGGACAAGAAGGATGCATGATATTTAAAGGTAATGTCAGACGGAGATCTGCCAATATATTTCCCCAAGCATTCGCTCTCAAACAACCTCAATCTCTATGATGGCAGTTGAAATCTACACCTAACAAAAAATCACCGTTTATTGTGAAAAGTTTTTTTTAAATCTTGTTTAAGGGTGTTTCTTCTTATATCAGATGAATAACCACCAGGAAAATAAACAGAAAAGATCTTCACAGCCTTTTGATTTCTCAACATAATTTCTATCCCTATATTTTCCACAATTCGTGTTGGCAGAACCGGTAAAAGCGAATGCTGAATTGATTTCTTTATAAGAATCGCAGCCCCACCACCAATTTGACCAATTCTATCCATACGATAGCATTTGAAAACAGATGACGGAAGTCTGATTTCAGACGTTAACGATTATATTATTATTAATGTTTTCAACGATTCCATATAATTGGCTTAAGCCTAACTGTCCCTAAACGGATTTTCCAGTTTTTCCAATAACGAACAATCATTATTATTATCATTCTCACAATAACCAAAATGATTATTATTGTGCATTTAGGCCAAAATATAAAAATAGTCAATATCTCGCATGCTTGGTATTAGATTCAGCGCCCAGTGATGCACCCACTCGTTTTTACTGTAGTTAAGTTAATAAAGAAGAACATTGACATCTAGAGCATTGACCACAGAAAAAACAAAGCAATCACCAAGTTATTAACCGTCACATATAAGATTATTTATATTGTTTATTTTAGCGTAAGTGCATTAATAAAATATTTTATTTAAAAATGTCCCAAAATGTGGATGTGACTCTAAACAGTATATATATATATATATATATATATATATATATATATATATATATATATATATATATATATATATCTATATACACATATATATATATATATATATCTATATAAATATATAAATTTAAGTTATTTATTATGAATTTAAGATGACATCATTATCTTTGTATAAGAACATGTCATCAAAGAGTAGACATTTTTCAAAACATTTTTTGACCAAAATGTGGAGGAGGACAATAATGTTGGGTTAGGGAAGGTTGGGTCTTCCAGTTAAATTTCTCATAACTTACTTACTTAAATGGCGCTACAGTCCGTAATGAACATTGGCCTCAACCAACATGCCTCTGCAATTAGCCTGATCTTAGCTAACTGCCTCCAGTTGTACACTCCAAGTGAGTTGAGGTCGGGTTCTACTTGTGCGAGCCACTTAAGGCGAGGTCTTCCCCTACTGCGGTCTGGCTGTGAATCGAATACTCTGCGATTGGTGTCCATTATTTTTACCTGCCCAAGCCGTCTTAAACGTCCAATGCTGAGTTTTTTGAGCAGGGGCATATCGCTGTACATTTCGTACAGTTTTTGGTTGAATCTTCTTCTCAAAAGTCAGTCAACGCAAACAGGACCGACGATTTTTTGAAGAATTTTTCTCTCAAATCGACCAAGGATTTCTTCATCCGCTTTTAATACCGTCCATGATTCAGCGCCGTAGAGTAGGACTGAGATAAGCAGGGTCTTGTATAGAACCATAGTTCGAGCGAAGTATTTAATAATGAATTGCCTTCTTAGCCCGAGGAAAGACCTGTTAGCAAGAGTTATTCTTCGTTTAATATCCGACGAGATGTTTTTGTCAGAGTTAATAGTGCAGCCGACGTAGAAAAAGTCCCATACTACCTCAAAGTTATATCTGTCAGTGGTGACGTTGCGCCCAATTCGTCGATATTGTGTGTCCTTTCATGCTGACAGCATTTACTTAGTATTAATCTTCATTTACTGCTAGCTAAACCCAAACGACGGGCTCAGTGGCGCAATGGTTAGTGCGCTGAACTGCCGCGCAGAAGTTCTGCCCGTTGTGGGCCCGTGGGCCCGTTCTTGGCTGCGAGCATCTGTCAGCATTCTTCATCAAACCAGGTTTTTCTTGCTGGTGGCGCGAGAAACCGGACACATCCGTTGCGGCAGATCTAATGGCTTGTTGACATCGTTGTCATTGTTATTCGACATTCGATGCTGATGGTATGGTGTTAATCGAGAGGTTAAGGGATACGCGTTGAGCGAAGGTCTTGGCAGTCTCTTGCGATTACAGTATTTCGAAATAATATACGTGGTGGATATACGCACTCTTACCTTGGCTGCAACAAGGCTATGATCCGAGCCGATGTTAGTCACTCGGAATGTTCGGACATCCAAAATACTGGATGTGTGCCTTTTTTTTTAACATTTATTTATTCACAATTTCTTTAATATTAATTAATAGCCTAAATAAACTTAAATACTAGACATTTTTAAATTTTGCTAAAGTAAAAGACCATTATGGTTCGCATTACATGATATATAATTTGTTTGTTTAATTCAATTTTTATATTTTTTGTGAATTTTTGTATTATTGTTATGTTCTATATTATTTTTTTTTGAAAACAGGAAAATGTGAATCAAAACCTATTAGAAGACAGTCGCATTTTTTTTTTTTTAATTAAAACTAAAACCTACAAGACTAACTTAACCTATCTAAATCTATTTATTCCCTGTCATGTGATCTCTATTCCATCGACTAACAAGTCATCGTTAGATCAGAGATCACATGTCAGGGCCTAGTTTTACTTAACCTAAGTATCGGCTTCAGCCCAGTCTAGCCACCAGTATCGGTCTCTATTTAACCTGTTAGTGTTACTTTTGTCGCTTTCAGGTATGCTAATGCAGTATCTAATTTGATCAGTATTCCCGTCCCCCGACTCAAAAGGCTCATAAAGGATCCTTTTATCTGTTGCTCTCCTTGCAGCATGGTATATTATTGGAACGTTCGTTGAATCCGATAGGTAGCCATATGCATCCAGAAACAGAAATGTTTCTGGCGGAATGTATCCACTTTCCAAGGCATTTCTGAAATACCCAGGATTCGGATAGAATAATCCAGAGATTAATTCGTTTTCGCTAACACTTGCCGAACGAACAAAGTGATTGATGTGTGCCTCTTGTCTATCACAATGTGATCAATTTGGTTGACCGTTCGTTGATCTGGTGACCGCCATATCTTATTATATCGAGGCATTTCCCTCCGTTGCGAAGTCAATTACCCTAAGTCCGTTGCCAGACATGTTGTCGTATAGGCTGGTTCTCTGACAATAATCTTAAAAATGTATTCTCTTCCTACCTTTGTGTTAACATATCGAACTTCGGTTGTCACTCAAAGGTTTTGTCAATAAGCTCGTAGAAGCAACATTTCCTATTGGTGTGCGTTATTTAAAATATTTAGTGAAACAACGACACTTAAACAATAAAGAATCTAAAAAAATGCATAATTAGGACAATAAAAATAAGGACAATAAAAATAATAATATTATTGGAAAAGTCAACTGCTTCCAGAATATTAAACAGCTCAACATGTTACTTTACGACATCTGCCAGTTTCCTAAATGTTCATCTGATGATGAATTTCTTTTTCAGTTTGCAAATTAATGATGTGAAGAATAACCCTATTTGTGATTTCGTCCTATAAGAGGTTGAAATTATGGGGTGAAGCATTTTTTCTCAATATGACTTTCAGCACATTTTAAGTCATAACCGAAACCCCTTGCCATACTTCATTTCTGCATTAAATAAAACCCTTTTTATAAAATAAGCATATGGCTCATCGTTCATATTCAAATTTAAGTATACTCACTCGCAGGCAGTATGTGTACCAAACAAGGCGTTGTTTGACGTCCAACAGCGTTACTGGCCCAACACGCCAGGGTTATTAGCTCTGAATCAGTTTGTGGTAGATATGTCATTGTGCTTACGAGTCCATTTGAAAGAATCCTTGAATTCAAAACCTTGTTTGTGAACGAAGATATTGAAAGAATTATTTAATATATATATTGATTTAAACAGTATTGATAGTTGATGATAAACTACTGGTAATGGGGTTCTTACAGGAGACACGTTCCTTGTATTGTTGTAGGTCCAACTAAATTTTACAGAATCTGAAGGGTCAGCATCAACTTCACACTTTACTGATATTGAGTGCATATTAATAGCGCCCACTGAAGTCTGTTCAGTGCCAGGTTTGCATCGTGGAGAATCTGTAACAATAAATTAGCGTAAAAAAAAATTTAATACTCATCGATATCATGTTATAAAATTGAATTGATGATGTATTTATATGCAATTAATTTTATTTCCCGTAAAACTAATTTAGTAATCCAGTTTTTTTTTAGAAGACTAGGGAAACGGATTTTTTAATAAAAGCCAAAATCGGCTAAATCACCAATTTCTAGTGAACTATATTCATTAGCTAAATAATATTTAAAAACCGATATTACTTTTGACATCTGTGGTAATGCCATATGAGATCAATAATGGACAATCCCAAATTTATACCTCATCAGCAGTTCAATGACTTCTTTCATATAAAATTAAAGTTCGTAGAACTGCTATACCTACCTATTTCGGGCTTTTCCATTATCATTATGTTTTAAATTGTTTAAAATTTGGAGTTTAATTTTGCCAATACAATTATAAACTCCTTATTGGACATTTTATTAATTAATAAAAACATAAGAAAGAAAACTTGTTGAGAGCAATACATATTCGACTTTGTCTGCGATCACTTAAACTAGTGCAGTGAATATAAAAGGCTTTCTTTGGGATCAAGGGATATTTTTTTGTATTTCAATTATGTGGAAGAATTCTGCATATAGAAGACATATAGAAGTCTTCATTTAAGCTATATATTAGAGATCGAATGATTCGTGCTTGTAAAGAACTAAAAGAGGGACTCAGAGATGAATATGTCTGAATTATGCCTCTGGTAGTTGTGGAGCCATTTTTCTGGAATAATTTCTGAAGTTCTACTGAAGAAAAACTAGATCGATAATGGCTCAAGCACGAAAAGCTTCGCATTGGACTTTAAAAATAACAGATGAAGTAGAGAAAAGACATTGCGTGAGCAAACGGTCCCTAGCGAAAAACTTTCGCTATGGACCTTGTCAATAAGGTATAAATGTGATAGTGATGAAAGAAAACAAGCGGTCAATATTATTGCTATTGTTCAAGGTATTTTATTTGGAAGTGGCATGTTGCACACATAATCAATATTTATATACATCCAGGTACACATTACAGGAAAAAACTTAAGTATAATTGGTGTAGAGCTATCGAATGTTTAAGATTTTGAAGAAACGAACATTTACATTTTTAATTTAATTTTGTAGCTGCGAAACCAATGTTGTGTAAGTCTTTCTAGCCAAAATCTATAAAAAAAAACAATTTTGAGATGTAAAAGTGAGGAGTTTTACTGACAATAAAGCACACGAACTATCGAATAGGATTAAGCAAGTGGTTTATTCATGCCGTGAAATACTTACTCACTTACTTAAGTGACGCTTCAGTCCGAAATGAACCTGGGCCTCAACCAACATGCCTCTTCTATTAGACCGGACGGTTTCTATTGTGCTCACCACTTAAGGGTAAGTCTTCCTCTACTCCGTCGGACGTCTGGCTGGGAATCTGCGAGGAAGAGTATCGGTGTCCATTTGTTCTACATGTACAAGCCATTTTAAAGGTCCAATGCGAAGTTTTTCTTCATCCATTTTAACTTTCTCTTATAAAGAGAAAGATATTGTTTTTTTTTAGCCATGTTATTACTGGATCATACATAACCTCAATTTGCTCAAAAACGGCTCTAACGATTTTGATTAATCTTCTTATATAGTATAAGCATATTAGTTCCAACAAAACTACATGCCCAGTTTTTTTTCGAGAAAATCCATATACCGGATTTTTCTTTGCATTTAGGCCATATAAAGAAAATTGTCAATTTCTCGCAAACTGTTTTGCAAAATTGAATGAAATTTAATTTGTATAGTACTTTTACTGTTTTCATGAGTTCCACATAATTGGTTTTGCTATATTATCCCCAAACGCAATTTTCAGTTTTGGCCAAATTTATTTCTTAGCCCGAAGAAACAGCGGTTGGCAAGAGAAATTCTTAGCTTAATTTCTGACGAGATGTTGTTGTCAGAGTTAATAACAGAGCCGAGATAGACAAAGCTCCGTAATACCTCAAAGTTATTTCTGTCAATGATGACGTTCTTTCCAATTCATCGATGTTGTGTGTCCTTTCGTGTTGACAGCATATACTTGGTCTTACCCTCATTTACTGCTTAACCCATTTTTGCCGTTTACTTCTCTATACTAGCAAAGGTGGCTATGACATCACGTTGGGTCCGACCAATGATGTCAATATCGTCAGCGTATGCTAGTAGTTGCTGGTGTTGGCTCGGTGAGGTCGTTTCCGACATGGATGTCGCAGCGAGAATTCTCTAATGTCATCATACACAGGCGTTCACATATTACGGCATAGAGGATATTGTAAGCGATGTTGAGGAGACGTATGCCTCTGTGGTTGGCGCAGTTTAGAGGGCCCCATTTTTGTAGTGACGTGAAACAAGGCCGAACGAAATAAAACAAAATTGGCATTATTCCGGTTTTTAAACACCAATTTTGTTTTATTGCACTATAATGCACTAAACCAAAAGATTGTCAGAAAACTAATGAAAAAACGCCAAATTATTCTTATGTCTTGATTAGTTAATTCCTTTTGCTTGTGGGGTTTATTTCCTTTGCATACATCCCACTTCTTTGTATTCCTATTAATATATTTGTGTTTATATCGATGTAATTAAATTTGGTTTTATTTCATTTTGCCATACATTTATGTTATGCTCTCCTATATGTTCGAAATCACAGATGGAACAAGTTCACCTAACCGAAGCCCAATGCCTTTTATTTCTCGTTCTGTATTCCTCTTCCCTAATGTTCGCTCCTTGCAAATTCGTTTCAGAGTATTCATAACCACTCAGCGCGTTCGAATTATTAAAAAAAATCCTTTGATTTTTTTTTTACTCTTTGCCTACATTATGAAAACTCATGACTGCGACATTTTCCTTGTGACTAAGAATCAAAATAAGCCGAGGCTAAAAACTATTCATGAGCATAGCCTTATGTTGATGTCATAATTCCGAAATAAATAAATAAATGTTTGCCTGCACTTGAATCGATTAAAACACTGAGGATAAGGAAACACCAAAAATCCTTGCTCTAATTCGCTATTCTTTGACTACTCAACCACCTAAAGCTAACAATATAAACAAAATAAAAATGATAAAAAAAACTTTATACACACTCATATGCGTATACATTTACTCACATTGCACTTTCAAAGTCAGACTGGAACTTCGGGTTTCTCCTTCAGTATTTGTCGCACCACATGCGTACGATCCCGCGCTTTCTCGTTCCAACATTGTTAAATGTAAAATCTCTGAACTTTCGCCCGACATTCGCATTCCCTGTAGAATAATATGGATTTTTTTATTTTAAGGTAGACACAAAAAATTTTAAAAAGAAATAATACTTTTAAAAGAGTATAGACAACAGATTGCTTCATGTATTAGTTACACAAATAGATTACCATTAATTTATTACTGAGCGTATCCATTTTATTGAATGTGTCCTTTGGGTTACTTGCACATTTTCCTTATACGTAATGGTTTTTTAATGGTGGAGTCAAACTAACTTGGAAGGAGTAGAATCTTTTTAAATTTAATTAGGTGCGTGACATGGCACAAAAGTTAAATTAAAAATTGGATCAGGTTGTAGTAATGTACGTGACGTACCACATATAAGCGTCTTTCATTAATTTGTGCAATAACCTTTAATGTAACTGTGCAGTTGTAAGATGATGACGCTAACATTGACATACACTGAAAAGCAATCAAAAACCACACAATGTGTTGAGATGTTGAGATTCCCCACCATTCAGGACAAAGGAGGACAGAAAGAAGTTACAGTTCGATGAGAAAAATTGGAAGGTAAGTGCTTTTCCGAACGTACTTCCTCCCCCAACGCAATAAAACTGGTATCGTACGTATACAGCAAACGTATAGACTAATAAAAAATATTTCTTGGGCACTTTAAAATGTTCCAGAGACCAACCGCATTCGTATTTCTCTACTTACGTTTTTGAACCATGAATATGTAGACACGGGTGGCCTTGCATCGGCTCTGCACTTAAATGTGACGTTCTGCCCCTCTGCTCGAGTCACCACACGACTTGGATCTTCGTTTGCCAAATGCACCGATACACTTGGTGGATCTGAAAATGAAAAGGATAAAAGTAAAGCACATCAATTGGGAAGATATATGAAGGTTCTATGTTGTCGGTAGTTTAAAGTTTTTAATATTCCCTATGGTGATAGAAAATTGGTATGTCTCAATTAAAATGCAAGAGTTTATTCTTAGAAGGATAATCTTTGAATGCGGTCGGAGACATTGAACAAAACTAAACCTACATATTACTCGTACATGGCATTCCAGTCGAAGTTGAGTTTATACCCCCATTTAGGCATCGTTAACATCAAACAGCCACATGGAATGCTGAGAATGACATCGAGTACCATGGAGAAGTTATGTTTTATGACTTTAATTTAAATGGTGTTGTGCACTTGAGCAGAATGCCGTATGATATTCTTATAGAGGTATTTTAATTCTACACCTGGTGAAATTAAATGTTTATTCGTTCTTTTTTATTGCACTGAAATTTAGAGACTTAGACACTAGGATTTTAAAGTCACTTACATGCAACACGGATTATCCTTTTATCTTCAATAGCGCCGCCTGAGAACCATGGATTTGATGCTCGGCACGTGAGTTCAGAGTTGTCATTTTCAGAAGTCACCTTTAACGTTAATATGCTTGTTGTTACGTTGGAGTCCTGGTAAATAATAAAATTAATACATTAATATTTTGGTCTACTTGAGTTCAAGATTTTGCATCTCCCCAAATAAATATTTGAAATAAAATGGTAAAGGTTAACAAATTATTACGCATATTTTTTCTCACTTGAATCGAAGTTTGTTTTTTACATTTAATTCATATGCAAATATGTGGTAAGATCGAAAAATCTAATGATGCTACCTACAACGTATTTATTTAAGGGACCAGTTATTGCTATCATTGAAAACCCTCATTCAAAATTTTCTTTTACTTCTGCAGCTTTTTTATAAAGCTTATTATATTTTAATTTTTCATTAAAGTTTTCGCAGAAAACCACTTTTTATTTTCCACTGATCAAGATATATGTTTGTGAAGTAATGATTGTCGTTCCACCGAAATAAAACGGAATTTTTCAGTGATTTCTATAAGAATCTATGGAGGCAAAATTTCAAATCCATCATGTTTATGTTTATTCTTTAAGTCATATCTATAACCCTATGGGACAGGGTATTAAGAGGCTATACAATATTATTGTTCAATACGTTTCATTGGCAGTTGTTTTATTAAAAAATTAATAACGATATTATTCTATTCAAATCGTTTGATAGTAAGTCATTATGTTTGCATGCTGAAAAAACAAACTTCAGTACCATCATGAGTGTTCTTATAGTCCCTTAGGCCTACATGCAAAAATAGTTGGCATCTATAGAATAATTTCTATTGAAGCTAGTTGGACGAAGAAGAGAAGGAATGTATTCCTAACCGTCTTTGTTCTTGTCCCGTGCTATCCAGCAAAATAAAATTCCACCTAGGAGATTGCTTTATGTCAGAAACCTTCCACGCTTCATAGTTAGCTCAGAATGGTTCACCTTAAAAAAAATACAAATTTTTGTCGCAAAAGGCTTGTTAGTATTAAGGGCTCATAACAATTCCTGTGTGCGTGTGTTCTTCTTGCACGACGGCCGACCCCAAATGGCTTAGTTTCTTGACAATTGATACTACTCGAATTATTTATCAGATCATCACGAAAGGAGGCCATTGAAATATTTTTAAGTGTTACTACGGCTGGGAATCGAACCCAGACATTCTGCGCGGCAGTTCATAGCACTAACCATCGCGCCACTGAGCCCGGAATGGTTCACTTAGGCAAAATCGGCAAATCCACGTGATAGCACATGCACAATAGACCTTTCTGCCTAAGTATGTACGCTCATCGCGTGCAGCAACAGTAACTTAACATATCCTAGGCTCATTATGAAATGGATGGTTTCGGCTAACAGTTAGGTGCTTAAAACGTCTGTGGATTTTTCGCATTACATCGATCTGTAATTATGCCCCACCAAAAATAGCATCAAATCGATTGATAGCTTGAGCTGACCTTTCTTCTTGGAATCACAGCAATTTCCAATTTGTTGGTATAAAAAATAAGTTATAACGGGTGTTTTTTTAGCGGAATGGAGCCTTAAGTTGACAATACAATTTTAACTGGCGGCCATTTTGTCAGCAGTAAAGTCATTTATATTTAATTTCGTTTGGCATTTTAACATGAATAGACTGACGTTTGAGCAACGCTTCCGAATTGTTAAATTTATTTTGAAAATCATGGTTCTGTTCGAAATACGTTTTGTACACTACGTCCATTTTGCGATCAACATATTCGTCCATCGGAGCAATTAATTCAATTAAGTATGAAACGTTTTCGCACATGATAATACACATCCACAGAGACGTCGTACAATGCCTACAGAAGAAGTCATTCCTGCTGTAGAGCGTAGCGTAGAGGAAGACCCGAATCAGTCTATGGTGGATAGACCGATTCGTGCACAGGATTTAGTCATGTGACCATCCACTTTTTGGAAGATTTTGCGGAAAGACCTTGGTTTGCCAAATGATCACCTAGCAAGGCGAACATTCGGTGAATGTGCTTAAAACAAGATTGCCGTTTATCCCAATTTTCATAAACGAATTTTGTTTAGCAACGAAGCTCACTTTTGGTTGAATGGATACGTCAATAAAGAAAAATGCCGTATTTGTAGTGATGATAATTATCTAGTGTATGTTGAGACACCGATACATCCACAAAAACTGACTGTTTGGTTAGCTTTATGGGTTGGTGGAATAATTCGTCCGTACTTCTTTGAAAACGATGCTGGCCAGTACGTAACAGCCAATGGTGACCGCTATAGAGCTATGATTACTGTCTTTTCATTAATTGAACAACTAACAATTGATGTGTAGGAACAATGACTTGGGAAGGTGGAAGTAATCAAAATCTTATATTATTTATATTCTTATATTCTTAAACAATGACTATTCTCTACTAATCATAATGATATTGAAACTTTATATTTTTTATTTGGGGCATGAGCTGGAATAGTAGGAACTTCATTAAGAATTTTAATTCGTGCTGAATTAGGTCACCCTGGAGCATTAATTGGTAATTACCAAATTTATGATGTAATCGTAACTGCTCATGCTTTTGTAATATTTTTTTGTATAGTTATACCTACAAGATTTTATAGTTATGAACAAAAAACGTTCGGTGAGCTCATAATTTCGCGTTTTGGTCCTATGAATTGGCTTCCAAGATCGTGGGATTTAACGCCGCTTGACTATTTTCTGTGCGGATTTATGAATTAGGTAGTATACGCTAATAAGTTTCAAACGATTGACTACTTGGAGGACAACATTCGCCGCGAAATTGCCGATAAACGGTCACAAATGTTGGAAAAAGTCATTGAAAATTCGACCTCTACATTAGACTACATCGGAGCCAGTCAGAAATCATATCAAAGTTATAATGCCATAATATTACCTTTCAAATAAATTAAATTTCATGTCAATTAAAAAAAATAATTTTCTTTTAATTTAATTTTAAAGTTCTGTACCTCTAAAACACTCTTTATATATGTATATGAGTATAAATTTGTATTTCGTGCTCCGTCTTAGAAGGGAAGATACGGGGTTTTGCTAAAGTTCTCCGCAGTGTTTCGGTAATAACTGCAATATCCCCCGCTTAGTTGTTAACTCTTGTCTCTTGTCTTATGAAAATAGTTTCATTACCTTCATATAAAAAATAGCTGACCCGGCAAACGTTGATTTGCCAAATACATTTTTTCTAGTGAATATTTTGGTTGCTTTAAACAAAAGCATATGAGAAGGCTGCAATCCACTGTGCGAATCGTTGAATGATTTACTCCATTCTATTCTTAAAATAAACATATTCAAAAAGTGGGCATGGTCAAACTCTTTACCAAGATGGGACATAGAAAATACCATTGTCAGAATATATTGCTCAGACAGCTTATCAAAATATTTTATGGCTTGAAAAAAAAACAACGTTCTTCTATTGCATATGCTATGTAGTAGGATATTCAAATCGTTGTTATAAGAAAATGCCCCAAAATAGGGGCGTGAGTTAAAATGGTCGATTATTAAAATATTTTTACTAGTATAACCAATGGTTTTTCGTTGAACGTTTTTTTTTAATTTCTTCAAAATTTGACCGAAATCGTCTAATAAAAGAGTCCCAAAAAGTGGGCGCGGCTTAACGTTAATGTAAACAAACTATGTTATTCAGCCACTTTTCCAAAATTCATAGCCGTTTGGCCAATAATTACATTTTTGTTAAGAGTGGGTGTCAGTGGACGGATTTAAAAAAAAATTGTACGCTTGATCTGCTGGGAGTAATATCTAACTTTCAAATTTCGTAGAAGGTGTGGTGGCATAACTGGCAAATCCAACTCTCTTAGATAATTTACAACTTCGTTGGCATCGCAAACTGAATCGACCGATCAGTATAATACCAATTTGCTGGAAGTGACTGCTATATCATAAAGACCAAATCGTCGACGTCCACAGTTTTTGCTACCAAATGGATCTTTCTGCCAGCCACGAATGGTTTATATATTATGTGTGACATCGGGGAAACCCAGATGATGCAACGGTAAATAGGATGCCATTACCAAATTGAGAAATGCTTTTCCAGTTTGACCTAGAAGGTGCATCCAAAAAAAACGATAAACCTTGTCCAGCGGAAAATCACGCAGAATAATGCGGTCGTTTTTTAAAAAAATGTTCCCGTGGGTTAAATGGATCTATAGCCAAAAAATTCATATTATAATCCACATAACATTTTCATAGACATTTTTTTGTTCGAATTTACTTAAACTGTACCAAAAGCAGTTTGCAACAAAAAACAAAAACAAAACTTTGTGTCGACGTCCGTACACGTCTCCCCAGCCTAAACGACTTTACTGATTTTCTGTAAGCTTCGTATCCAGCGTATTTGGGGTCATAATTCCAGGCCATTATTTTTGTTTGCTTTTAACCATGTTATTACCGGTAACTGCCATATAAAAATCATACATAACCTCAATTTTTTCAAAAACGGCTCTAACGATTTTGATTAAACCCCTTATACTATAAGCATAATAGTTCCAACAAAACTGCATATTCAGTTTTTTCGATAAAATCTTTATAACGGATTTTTGCATTTAGGCCATATAAAGAAAATTGTCAATTCCTCGCAAGCTATTTTGCCAAATTGAAATTTGTATGCTACTATTACAGTTTTCATAAGTTACACATAATTGGTTTTGGCCCAGTTATCCCCAAACGGAATTTTTAATTTTGGCCAATAACGGAAAATCATTATTATTCACATGGACACCGATTACTTTCAATTACGGAATAATCGTTCGTATAATCACATTTCGGCATTTTTTTCCGATTTCAACTAAACTTAAAAAACCACATATAGACTAATATCAAAGAAATGTGAAAGTTTGGTTAAAATCGGTAAATGCGATTAGGCGTGAATCGGCGAAAAACCTGTTAAGGTTTAATTTTTACATGTTAAGGGCCCAGTTATAGCTTTCATTGAGAACACTTATTGGAAATTTTGTTTTACTTCTTGCGGCTTTTTTATAAGTTCAGTCATTGGCGAGTTGGTGTCAAAACAATGCTTATGAATGTTAGAACACGATTATCCAACAATATTTAAGTTTTGAGTTATGGTTTTCGCAGAAAATCGGTTCGTATTTTTCACTGATCAACATTAATTTTAGTGAAGTAATGATTGCCATTCCACCGAACTGAAATGGAATTTTCCAATAATTCCTATAAGAAGCTATGGGGATGACATTTCAATTCCATGATGTGTTGTGTTCCAATGAAGTTGTTCAATGATAGCTGTACCTGGGCCCTTATATTGTTAGTTAAGAATTATATATGGAAGAAATGTTTACATTAGCAAAACCAATTGTTTTGAATCAATATTTTTTTTAAATTTTTAAAATTTTACCGAAAAACGTTTTTCACTAAAAACGCCCACAAAAAGTTGGCATGGCAAAAACCTTTGTACAGAAAAAAATATAGACATAGGGATTGTCTAGATATCTTGTTCAGACACTTTTTCAAAATTTTAAACGGTTTGGCCTAAAATTAGGATTCACTAAAAAGAGGGAGTGGTAGTGGGCGGATTAAACATTTTTGCACTTGGTCGAACAGCACGTACAAGGACTACATGTACCAAATTTAATTATTTCATTATCCATTAAGGCCATGTGACGGGCTATCGATTCTGAGTCGATCCATATACATTGAGGTGTACCTAGCTCAATTATTTTTCTATGTTACAAACTATGTATCAAAACTGATATACCCCTATGGGATATGGTATAAAAAGGTCAGCAATATCGACACATTTTTGTAAACTTTATATATTAGAACAATAACATTTATTAAATTTATTAATTCTGAATCCACAGAAACACAACTTTGTTAGGCTAGTTGGTGGTATCGGACAAAATTGAACCATTTAAACCTTCTTGAGAGTGCGTTTTACACGGAAGCGACCTACATACATAGAAATTTTGCAACAAAAAGAAGCAATTCTCAAAAAAATGTGTACGCAAAACGACAATTAACTCTGAACAGATTTGAATGTTGTACGACGTGAGTACGATGGAAATGTGGGTCTTGCCAAGTGCCAGTTTAGGCTTTATGATAGTATCCATTGCGTTTCCTTAAGCGGAAACAAAAGAGTGATGGGTCGATTTTAAATAGTGATTATAACAACCAATACAGAATTCGAGAAATAAAAAAAATTATTTTCCATCATTGGCCAACATTGATTGTGGGCTAAGCGATTCTGTTCAGATTTACTTCAATTTGATGTCGAAGATTATTGTTGGATAAACATCGGATAAGAGATGAAGTTGATTGAGCATCAGGTTCATCCCGTATTGTTTTTACTTTTTTATTAATTACTCTTTCAGAATTATCGAATTAGAATGACATTGTTTATTATGTCGATTGTGTATTCAAGTAAGTATCTACATATTAGCACCAATTACGGGAATTTTTTTTCTGGGTTCTGAATCAGTTCAATTCTTAAATCAATAAAACATTCATATTGAGAGATAACAATTTAAAAATGTATCTGGTTGCCCCGACAAATAATTGTGTATGTTGTTTGTACGCCTGAAGAGTCCAACAACGTTTTACTTTTATACACAGCATTACGTTATGGCCAAATAGCATGCGAACAATTGAAATCAATAACTGCAGTCTCTTCAGATACTTGAAAAATCGTTCATATTTTATGAACCTTTCATGTTTCAAATGAGTAAGCAAATTTAATGAACAAATCCCTCCATAATCCCATACCAACATTCATTAACATTTTAAAATCATAGTTTAAGTGTCAGTCTTTTGATTTATTCTCAACTTTCATAAAATGGAATCTATCCACTATGCTAGATGATGTCAAACTACGATGACCTGTTGCACAATGTTTTTTTTTTAAATGAAATGCTTTTCAGCATCGACCTTATCCTAGAGGCGTTTTATGAAAAGAGAAGTTCGAAAGCGTACACCAGAGATACACATATATTTTCATGTTTTATGGTGTATGTTTCATTTTTCAGTGGAATTCTGTTCTCGTACAAATGTGTGGAGGAACTGAAAGCAGTCTGTTAAGCATAAACATTTCAATGGACAAAAAAGGAAAAGAAATACAGTCAAAGTTATGTATTCCATCAGATCTTTTTATTTAAGTAAGTAGGGCATGGAGCAAGCGTCACACTGAAATGAAATTCCCTTCCTCGTGTCAACATACTTGTATACGGTACACATACGAACCTATGAGTACCCACATTAAGGATACAGAGTAGATTATGTTCGCATCTTGGTACGAATTGTAATTTATTTATCCTTAAATTTGTTTCATTTGGATTACCAAGTCACAAGGTCAAGATTTATAAATGTTCAAGGTTCCCAAAATCACAAAGTGTGGATATAGCGGATATATAAGTAGAAACTGCAGATGGTATATATGTATATTGAAGTAGGACATACCGCAGAATATTTGTCACATCATTTCATTTATGTGAGAAGTCTTATCAAGTCATAGGAATTCAATATGCAGTAAACCCTACAAATCTACAATCTCCTTCGCTGGAGGTACAATGTGATTTGTGATATCATCAAATTATCTCTCAATGCCTCGTACTCTTGCAAGGCGAAACTGGAGGAATAACAGGATCGCTGTTATTCCTCCAGTTTCGCCTTGGGATATAGCAACAACAGCTTGCCAAGCTCGTTTGTAGGTTTATTTACATGTTTTATATATATATATACATATATATATTTATTTATTTTAAAAACAAAATAGGCTGCGAAACACGGCTGTCTTTGTTTTCCATTGGATCCTGAAACTGAAGGATGCTTTTATCTTCAAGTGGATAAAAATGTTTACTTAAGGCAAATACACATTTTTTATTGTAATCTTCGTGAATTCCAGTTCACATTTAATGATGCTGTATGTTTTGAGAAAAGAAAAGTTTGTTGGTGAAAACATGCCAAGAACAAATGGAACAGATCTATAAATTACAAATAAAGAAACGACTTTTTTGACCCAAGCAACCAATACGAGTTTAAAGTACGAAATTGTTAGTCATGTGGTACGGGTACCTAATATAACTTTTATTTGGGATCGTATTAGTATTATCTGCAAATATTCTTTGGTATGAATATATATATCAAGAAGTTTAATCTAGTCGATTAATAAAATAAATTTAGTTAGTAAATCCATGTGTTAATAAACCATCACACTGCGGGTTTTGGATTCAATTCAATGACAGTACAAAAAAATATTCTCAAAAATATTTTGCTTCATCATTTGAGTGTTATTGTTTTTGCTTAACGCCTGATCCGAACGGCAAATTTAAAAAGCTTCTCATGACAGTGCTACTCATGGATGTTTTTGACCTAGTATTCCACAGCACCTACCATTAGGCCACTGCATCCACAAATCTTGCCATATATCAAATCATCAACCTTGGGCTCAGCGAAGTCTTTCTTAAGATGGTAACAGAATTTCCTTATATTTTCTATAATTGGAATCTAACAATTGGTGAAAACGGAAAACTTCTATTTTAGGTGATGTGGATTTAAATACGTTACCATTTGTACTTGCTCCTATACTGAACTGTATTCCATTTATGGCCACAAGATAGATAGATTGATCTTAGGATAATATTTGTATTGAAATAAATTGCACATAAATGCAACAAACAACAGACACATAACAGCACTGGCGACAGAGACAGATAGCTTCTATATGTCTATCTGTCTCTGAAAGCCATATAACATAAACCTACGTGGCACAGAGGAGACAAAAATTTATATTGTCTCATATTATCGCACAGGTGGCCTCGGATAAGCTGGCGGTTTTTGTAGAAAAGGAATGCTGCCGAGCCATGGCCACCTGCATATTGAAATTTTATTATTATCTAATTACCAAATCGAGAGATTTAATTGTCTCAATTTCTTCGATCTATGTGTGTTTAAGTCCTTAATGGTCAATAATAACATCAACTACTAATTCTATTCTCCACTTTTTAGAATAATTTCTCTAGCAACAATGTAGTTTGTTTAACATTTACAACATAAACTTTGGCTTTGAGTGCAGATTATTTTAAGCTCATAAAACACCTTGAAGTAGGCAATAATACTGGGAGGAAATGTTCCTGAAGATGCCTATGTCATCAGCATGGATAACGTCGAAATTTTTAGTGCTTAGCATGTTATTCAATTACACAAAGTCGTTCTTATAAATCTTTAAACTTAATGACTTAATTCTCATTATTATAGGAATCATTAATAATGCCATAGAATAATTTTACAGAAAGAAATAAATCGACGCCTTATTGAAAATAAGATGGTAAATCCTATAGATAGTTAACTGTATTTGCTGAAAAAAATTAAATCAAGTTGTTGGTAACGCCACTTTGTTCAAGAGATTCAATGAGACAATCAGTGAGAAGAACCACTTTGCATATGTAGGGTCTTGTAGCTAATAGGTATGGAAAGTAGCTGTAAATGAATTGCAAATGCCTCCACTTATCATTCTCACTTTACATAGTATTTTTTAAAATATAGTTTTATATGTCTTGAGTTTTATTCAATAACTGATTAAAGTGGTTTAATTCATTGTTAAGACCCACAATTTAACATTCCTTCTCAGGCAGCATTTCGATTTATTTTATTTATGTTTAACCAAAATTATATTATACGTAGAGCTTCAAGAACGAACTCAAATCCATCGAACTAGAGATTTTATGTCAAATATTTTATATATATTAAATGTTCTTGTTAAAACTTTTTCTTAGAAGAATGCACACCAGCCATCAATTAAAGTATCAATCTATATCCCTTTGTCATTGGAACAAGTCAAGTGCAACATTCATTTTTTATCTCACTTCATGTAAAGTCAAACAAAGGCAGTATAACTAAACACTCAATAAAAACCCGGTAGATACTGACTCTAATTTTAAGACAACATTACCATCAACATAATATTTATGAACATTTTTCCAAAACATGGTAGAAAACCCTGCCAATTCCATAAAATTATATTCAAGCGAATAACTTTTCTTGAGCTTAACGAGTATACGATAAATTTAAGTTTCAACACTAGCTATGTGTATCTGGGTAATTTTTGCAGTTACCTCTCTATCACTGTGTACGGTAACGTCAGCACTTCGTATAGGTTCTCCGTCAAGTAACCATGTTATTTTCGCTGCGGGATATGATCCCCACGACTCGCATCGTAAAGGCACAGGATGTCCAGCTGTAAGTAGGTCATTGGGTGTTATAATTTTCACCCGCACTGGTTTCACTGCGAAAAGATTTAAATTCAATGGTGTTGAGTTTATTCTCCACTTAAAATAATAGACTAATTATAAATATATATATATTGTTTTTTTTATGGGATAAGATTGTGCAATTTAGAATGACTTACGATGAACTTGAATGGTGACGTCTTTTATAACTGGAGGTATGAGCCTTGTTCCCTGAGCTCGGCATTGTATCTTTGAACCGTAATACTCTCTTGTCACTGTTCCAATTAGTAGTTGATTTACCATGACCGCAACGCCTTCCTCCACTGAGGAGTGGCTAGCTCCAATTATTTCCGTATCATCTTTCCACCACGTAACCTTCGGTGGTGGCCGGCCTAATAAAAATTATGGAAGTAATATTATTTTTTTTATAAGTGAATTAGTTTTTTTTAATAATATCTTTACATCACATGCAACTGGAGAAATAACTTACATAGACGCTTTTCCCAAGTGAGCAAAGTAATACATTTAACGTCTTAAAACTGACCGTAGCCGAAAACGGAACAAGAAAATAAGAACTTTTCCACTATGCGATCTAACGGGTGGTTACATTTTAAGGGCGTTGTTGATTTTGAATAAAGCACAAATTATTTAAGAAATTATTGTCATTTCTTTTTATTACGATAATATTGGTATATATTATTGTAACAAAATATAGGGCAAATGGTCCAAATTTTCGATGACGCTGATGCATAATTGAGGTTCTATGCCGTTAAAGTACCGAATCGTATAGCTCTTGAATTGTTGCTAGCTTACACCTTTTTTTTTAAATAACCCCAAAGAAAGAAGTCCAACGGTGTCAAATGACATGATCTTGGCGGTCATTGAATTTATCGCCCAAAAGAGTTAGCTGTGTGACAAGTGGCAACGTCCTGTTGAAACCACATATCGTCCACATCCATATCTTCCAATTCGGGCCATTAAAAGTTCGTTATTATCTCACGATAGCGGTGATGATGCCGCCAGCCCATAAACCGTACCAAACAATCACTCTTTGTGGGTGCATTGGTTTTTCACAATCACTCTTGGATTATCATTCGCCCAAATGCGTTAATTCTGCTTATTGACGAATCCACCGAGGTGAAAATGTGACTCATCACTGAAGATGATTTTGCTCGAAATTTTATCATTCACTGTTGCCATTTCTTGCCACCGTTCTGACCATTGACGACGCTTGAAATGGTCAAGAGGCTTTAGTTCTTGAGTCAATTGCACCTTGTAAGCATGCAAATGCAAGTCTTTATGCATAATGTTCATCAGTGTTGAGGTGGACGGCTTTTCAGCCACATAATCACGAACTGCAGCAATATTTTCTGCACCCTTTATTACCGGATGATGATGTCGCATTTAATGCTAAGTCGACGCATATCTTTCATAAATGAAAAACTTCGGCTTGAATTGGAATACACAAGTTTCGGCAAAAAAAGAGGTGATCCAAAATTAAAAAAGTCAACAATATTCAAAATAGATTTACTTTGCCTTTATTAAATGCAATTTTATTTATATTTGTTGATCTTTGAAATGTAAACATGTATCAGTCACATAACCCAAATAACAACTTGGTCTTAAGCTATTATGACATATGGATGCATATTTATTCAATTAATGTTTTTTAAATTTAATTTGCTTCTTAGATAGCATGTATTGGTTTCATGAATAAAATAGAACGTACACACACTGCCAGTTTTATCTGTTTCCTGGCTGTGAACACATCTGAAGGCTGAACGGATGGACGGATTCACTCTAATTTTCACTTCAAATTCAGTATTAATAGGTCTTAGACAAACACTGAGCTCCTTTAACTTGGCAAAACCCAGTCCCTGTAGATTTGACTACACATCAATTGAACGTTTCTTTAGATCCCAGTGGTAACCACTTTTAAACTAGAGGGAATGATAATATGATTGGGAAGGACTTTTTCTATGAATTTCCGGACAAAATTTATGAGCTACTGAAGAAGTGAGATGTTAAAGTCGTGTTGAGAGATTTTATCGCGAAGGTTGGAAGAGAAGATATCTTAAGCAGAATTTGTCGGAAAAAAACACATCCTTGACAAACCAAATAACATGATATCATAGCCACGTTTGCTAGAATACAGAATAGATAAAAGAGAGTCAGGTTAAGGCCAAGTATGTACCGTCAACATGAAATACACAACATAGACGAATTGGGCAGAACGTCACCATTGACAAATATAACTTCGAGGTAGTACAGGACTTTGTCTGCCTAGGCTCCGTTATATACTCTGAAAACATCTCATCAGAAACCAACCATAAAATTACTATTATTTTTGTTTTGTTATTCAGTCGAATTAGTTAGATGATTCTATATAAGACCATGATCAACCCAGTCTTGCATAACGGCGCTGAATGATGGACCGTACCAAAAGCAGATGTACAAATATTGTTTGATTTAAAAAAGAGTATTTTACATTTGAAAATAGATTTTTTGTTTCCTAGAAATGGCTTTGCACTTTCGTAGAATAGAATTTAAAAGCAAACAACCTAATGTAGTTTAGTTATTAACGCCATAATGGCGTCAATTCACTTTCAAATGCGAATTAACGCCATAATCCGCTTATGGCATTATTTCACTTTTAAAGGCGAACTAAATCCATATGGTGTTGATTCGTTTTACAAAGTGGTAAAGTGCTTAAGTGAAATAAAGCCAATTTGGCCTTTTTTCACTTTGCATACATCCGATTTTGCACCCATCCCATATTCAACAGTGAACCAAGAAGGGGTTCCTACTCTGAATACATGCGAGTGCAAGTTTGAGTATATGCAAAGTTTTAAAATGGGTGGTGTAAAAGCGAAGTAACGTCGCAAATTGTTTGTGAAACAAAGCCGAAACAAAAGCGGGGGTCTGCACCCACATTAAAACTTTACTTACTCGCACACTCGCACTCGAATGTGTGCAAAGTATGATTCCCTCTCTCTGGATTCGGCTTTATTTCACAAACAATGTGAGGCATTATTTCGCTTTTACAAAGTGAAATGACGCCGAATTTTGAAATTCGGTTTTATTTCGCTCGGCGTAATTTCGTGCACCAAATAAAAATCTGTCCCACTTCGAAGGAGCAATACATTCATATTTGAAGAGTGAATTCATATCTAGTATTTTAATCATCATTTGAATGAAGTTATAACCTTGCACTTTAGAACTTCATATTCAGCATACCCATAATGGATTAAACGAACTTGCTTAAAAACAAACCAATTTGGTGCAATTGAAACTGTTCCATCCATCATAGACATCCGAGGGTGACTTTCTGTCTGTCTTAAAACCATATGGCGTTAGTTCTCATTTAATTGATTGCTTTAGTTCTGATTTGAAAGTGAATTAGAGCTATAAGTGGATCATGTCGTTAATTCGTATGGGTTTCGGTAACGACACCTTCGCTAAGCATAAGTCTATATGCGCTGCGTGTTGAACAATGCGGATGTCGGGTGGCCAGCAAATGCGTATGCTTCAACTCGGGCCAATGAACTGCTTATTCAGCTGGCACTCGCCAATGGTAGGTAATTAGCTTTTAATCCATTGAAAGAAACCCATTCTCAAACATTTATTGTTGTACTTATTTTTTTAAATATTTAGGGGTCAAGACACCTAACCGGTTTCAAGACTATGATTTGATATATTGCTCTATATTTTTGTAGAAAACATTTCAATAGCTTCACTTAATTGAGGAAACTATTTTCAGAACTTAGTGTTTTATTGCTTTTGTTATGTTATATTTCTGTCATTTGTGTGTTCGTTCCAATAATACCTACGTATTTAAGAAAGCAGAGAACCAGTGATCGAATGACTTTCCAACTTCAAAACTAATACTCATCATTTTCTGTAGTGTGATTGAACACTATCGATATACCACAACAAATCGGTGACATATTTCCCCCAGTAAGGGTACGTGTGTCCATCATCATTGATTCACTCACAGATTAATTAAAAAGAAATATCTTCTAAATTGCGTCAAGTTGGGATATATAACTAAATGAAGGAGGTACAACCACAAATGAAAGCAATATGACAAGGGTTTGACTTTAATATATCACTTACCTCCCTTTACTTGGCAGCATAGAAAAAGTTCGTATCCTTCTCGGAAAGGACCGGCCACTTGGGATATTTCTTTACCCTGTGCATCGAATATACGTGGTTCGTCGGGAGGAACTAGATTGAAGAAAGGCATCAAAAAGAAGAATTAGTTAGGAAAAATCGGAAATAATACGATGATATTAAAAGTTTGAGCATCCCTCTACGAATGAACCAAAGAGTACTAAACAAGGAGCTCAGCTGAAATTCTATTAAAGATCCAATGAATTTTAAATTAGTTTCGGATCTTTTAAAATGTATTTTGCTGATATTTTATTTTGGCACAACTTACCTACTAAAGTTAAATTAATCCTAAAGTTTCGTGTTGGGGAATTAAAAAAATCTATTCTACAACGATATACGCCTCCGTCAGACTCTTTGACATCGCGTATCTGCAATCGGGAATCTTTGGGGTCGTCACCGATTGAAAAGAACAATCGTTGACCCAAGTCGCTAGCTATTGCAGAATGAGGCGCTAATTTGACATTTCCTCCACGTGAATCCAAGCTAAAAAGAAAAAAATAATTAAGGAATAATGATAACAACTGTAGATTGTTAATTTAGCATAATCCAAATTATATTATAAAGGAAGTGCCGAATGGGTGGTATTTACTTTCGAAAATATTTATTTTCGCCTTTATAAGCGCTTTTTAACGGTGTGCACTTAACTATTTCCCTTTCAGGGCTAATACTTATAGTTCATTGAATATTGACTGCAATAAAACGTTCCTGTTCTTGATATATATATCCATTTTTACTGTCATCAGCACGAGCAAACACTACACATACTTCGTTGGGAAACTTCTAGGTATCGTGAAATTATTTATGCGTTGCTTTCGTATCAATACAATGTGAAAATTCATTTCAAGCTCAAAATTAATATACAAGACTGGCGAAGCGGTAACATGAGAGTGAGTTCTAGTCTAAAAGACTTGCACTGTTTGAACAATGCCGCCATACTCATATGAGTACAGATAGATACGAATATATGAAATGTTCTCACCTATCCAAGTAAATATTAGGTGCACAATAGCACTATGTCTGTAGAAACCTGTACATATGACTATTGCTGTGTTGGATTTTTGAATTAATTCGGAATCCATATTATATGTTCATGCTGCGTTTTTGGCGTGCAAAAAATCGTATTGTAATGAACTTTTTCATTACATCCAGAACCTGGGGTTTGCTTATTGTCTGCTAGGATTATGGACATTTACTTAATATCCCTTGACGGGAATAGGGAATCGAATCTTGTCATAACACGTTGATATCTGAATATTAAACCAACATCCTTGGTATAACTAATGACTCCATCACTCACATGTCTACTCACTCGAGGTAACACGATAACATTTATTAAAGTTTTTTATCCTGATATGTAACCGTATTTGTGTTTGATGACGGAGGTAAAAGAAAGTTAGGAAACACTTTTTTTTAATTTAATTTGAAAAAAAAAATATATTTAAGTATTTTAAAGCGGAAGAGCGGGCACATTGCGAGTGTGCCATTTTGGTGAAAATCCGTGTTTCCGCCTTGGCACATTTTTGCATAATATTTGACAATGTGTCACAATACGTTCTAAGAGGTCCGAAACTACTCAACAATTTTATTTATATTGTGTTAAATGATAAGATTTAAACAAATCCAATTTCATCGAATAGTAAATTAAATGGAGTCTGTTATTTAATAGCCGCTGTATTTGTTTCAGAGAATTAATATATAATTTTATTACATTCGTTATAATATCCAACCTTTAAATTGGAATCTAGAGGGAGTTTTCGAAATAATAAACCATTTTATATAAATATACCCTTACATAATTTATTTTGGTGAAAAACAATCCACCTATTTAGAACCATCACTAAACCTTGAGAAAATCGTTATAAAGTAAAAAATACTGTTGCTAAAAACGGAGTTTGCATTTTTTTTTGAAGAATGGTCAGCCATTCAACAGACGGATGAAAATTATCATAATATCGTGAAGAAATCTTAATCACCAATGAGATCTCTCCATGATCCGAGAAATTTTTCTAATGTTTTTCTTTGTAAAGAAATTGTTCTAACCATTTTCAAGCTCACCAGCAAAATTTCGATTGATTTTTATATATAGATATATGTATGTTTTTTTTTGTGTTTTTGCTTTTCACTAACTGGCAGGATTCCGGTATTACAGTAGTATGTATTGATGATATCAACCTGTCCGTTGACTTGTTTTGCAATTGAGAATATCAGCTAGGTTTTAGCTAATTTTTGATTGCCCATCTTTATTTGCACATCTTCTTCAAAACGTATGTTCTGATTAAACAAAATGTATCTCAAAACGTATGTTTAATCAGAACATACGTTTTGAGGAAGATGTGAGGCAGGCTTTGAATAAAAACGAGTGGTGGATGCAGGACTAGGTCGTACGCAAATTTCTCTTTCACAGCGAGCTGGTCGTTAGATAAAATGCCAAACATGACAGAATTTGACGATTTTCATAATTTGGCTACAGTACACAATAACATTAATTTTTATTACTGATGCTAAAAATTGTATAAATAATGTCAAAAAAATTAAAAGGTTTCCTTTTAACATCCTTTGGTGATCATTCGGATAAGTAGCACTTATTTAAGAAATAAGCATGTTTATATGATCAACAAACTTGCAGAATTGTACAAACCTGTAGAGGGGTATTCCTGTTGTGTCCTTGAACCAAAGGAGTAGTTTCACGGAATCCTGTTCTGTGGGCGGAGTTAAATCGCATGGAAGATCTGCGCTTTTCCCCACTGCTGCCCACACAAGTCGAGCTGGAACTTAAAACAAAATAAATTGTTAAATAAACAACTAAAACAAAATTTGTATCAATATTTATATACTTTAAGTTTTGTGTGTAATTTAGGTAAAGTCTTATAAAAATTGACCAATTTTAGCCTTAGCACCTGAAAAAAAAGTTTTAACTAATGACAATTCCTTAAAATTTTCTTTAAGCATTCAGTTAATTTTATTTTCGAAAGAAAGGGCCTTACGTTTTGTATTACATGGTACATTAATTCGATTTTCCAAACAGCATTAAATATAAATAATAATAACACAACATTTTTGGTAAAATAAATATTGAATTTTCTTTATCGCATAGTTTTGTTTCAATGTTTTAATTGGATTGATTATTTTCACTCGACCTGCAGGTCACTGGCCTGGCAGCGTTACCACTGTTTAGTTTTTTTAATGCCGTAATACATACTACGTCGTTACTCTAAAGTACTACATTTTGTAAGCGACGTCTTTAACTATAATTTTTTTATTTCACTGCAAACTATTAAATTGTTTTTAATTTATACTCTTTCGTTTTTATAACTAAATAAATTAAAAATAAATAAATAAAAGTAAGTCCAATTCTTCACTGAATGCTTCCGTTTACGTACGACATGAAGTAGTTTCCGGTTTTGTGAATTCAAATTATATTTTTGTTATGTTTTTTTTTTTTGGCTGTGTTTATTTAAATGAAATACAAAAAAAATCAATAAAAAGACATGTTCTGCATTTTGTTTGAAAATACTACATTTTGTTGGCTAGCGTAATACATTGGCAACGCTGCCTGGACAGAACTAGTGGCTATAGGGTGATTTGCTGGGCTCCTCAAAAATCAAAATGTCTGTCTTCATTACAAAAATAATCATTGAGACCATAATCGGGGAATATATTAGATATGAAGAAATATTTACAATAATAAGACATATCCCTTAATGATGTAATGCATCAATATTATTCAACATACTGTTATTACTTCTTATTGATGACTAAAACTTAAAGCAGTTAGTACTAGTGACACCCTTCCGTAATCTTTAAAAACCCCGTTCGAAGCAAACCTGTAAAGTTCAAATTAATTTATTCTTCAATTAATTTTAAATGTCATTTTCAATTTACTCCAGAACAGAGAGTAGAAAAGGACCTAGTAAAATATTAAGACATTATACAGTAAACTCAAGTCCCTTGTCATCTATTGCCCCAGAAAAAAATCAATTTTCTTTTCGTGACACAAAAGTTATTCAGGCTTTTGGGTTTTGCTAGTCGTGGCCAGAATACTAAGTTGTGCGTGGACACATCTCAAAAATGTTTACGCTTCATTTTCTCTAGGTTCGTTGGCTTCACCCTTACATGAGTATTTTCTCATTTAGCCGCATATACCAAATAAGTTTGTGTCTAGTTGTGCTCAAGGGGAAACTTATACTTATACTCTACTTATCGTTATTTTCTATTCCTATGACATTAGGGTCCAAATGGGAATTGACAAACCAACCAAAAAAAAAACCATATCTGATGGTTAAGGATAAAGATAATAAAAAGGTAACATTAACAATCAATGTCGAATTCTGGGACATTCGTATAAATCATTTGTTTCATCTCAGTTAATACGGATGTATAACTTTATCAACTAACAAGAATTTTCCATTTTGCTATTGAAGGAAAATGCCAAACTAGCATTTAAATAGATACGATTTATGTTAATTGACATGAGCATGGAAAGCGTAAGTCAATTACTAATTCCTCAAGCGGCATTTATTGTGACTTCAGAACAACATCAGAGAGGCGACCGACCAGCCTCCACCTTATAAGCGACACAAAGTTAATTTATTTTTGTGGCATCTATTTTTGGGGCTCTCAATCTGAATTCCCAGATTTGTTTTGGTTTTGTTTTCGTTTTGTTCGTTAGGTGGATGCTTGAGTAGCGCATAAAACCCGAATAGAAATGGCGATGTCACTGATTCATCTATTGGATCTGCGAGACCTAGATTCACTTTTTTAGCTTGATTTACATTTGCATAATTGTATTTGAAAACAACAACGAGTGAAATGAACACAAGGATAGAAAATTTTAAATGTACTCAGACCATGCATTGCAGCAAAAGTAAATAAACGCAAAAACGGCTAAATAATTGTATTTGGTATTTAAGCGTATTACATTTGGTTTGCTTTTATAAACTAATCTGTTTGTTACAAAACCAGCCCAGTCAATTGTGTTAAAGTACAAAATCATATTTACATGTCTAACCAATCATAAATGAAGGTGTGTGCAAAAAGCAGTTTTCTCCATATGATTATGATTATTTGATTACATTTTAAATCAGATTTAAGAAAAAAATATTATTAAAATACTAAGTCTAAGTATATGTATCTCATTTTTAATATTTTTTTTTGTAACTAGCTATACAAATGTGAAACCTTTTAGCATTACTTTTACGCACGAGATCAGGAAATGATTCATTAATTAATAAGGAATTTGTAATTAATGATTTTAATTAAAAAAACATATGTGGAGGCTAAAATCCGCTATGCTGATCGTTTAAATCCTTAAATTTAATACCGCCAAAATGTGTGCTTTATGGAGATAAAATATAGAAAATGGACAATACGGCCGGACAAGCAGACATGACTAAATCGACAGCTAGCGATTCTGAGTCGATCCATATACTACAAAAAATATAAAGCTTACTTTATTTCTGTTACAAACTATGTATTAAAACAAATATACCCCTAGGGTATATAAACAGAACCCAGTCTTCTCAGAGACACATTTTTTACACCGATAAAATCAAAGAAATATAAGTATTCTATCGAGCACGGTTCGAATAGTAGTTGCTTATGTGTACTTGTGCGAGTCATAATGATTAAAATCATGTAATTAGGCGACCCGCATGCATATTTTAAAATGGTGACTGTCACGTGTTGGGAAAAATCGTTGGTTATCGCTCACCAGTTGGTATCGTTTACCAGTCAGAATGCTTACGTGAATGTAAATATACAATGCAATTTAAAAATTAAAAATTCCTGTGAAAATTCTGCTTTGAATGTCGGTATAAATGTTTCTGTTAAAAAAATTGTTTATCTGAAAATCATCCATTTACAATCAAATATAAATGTGTAAACGTTTAATTAAACAAACATAAATTAATGCAAACGTTTATCATTTTTAATCTAAATTAAAAATGATAAACAATACACATATATGGACTTTTTATTTATTAATAAATAAAAACAAAACGAATCGACACCGGGAATAATGTAAAGTACGAAAGCAATCGTGTTAAGGAAATCTCTCGGACCAAAAATATTTCTTTAACATGAATTACAAAGCATATTTTTTTAATTTACGCATTACCGCAACTATTTCGCAATTTTGTAATTATTTTCAGATTAAATTTTTACAATCAGCCCATGCATATCGAAAATAATTGTGTCATGGTATTGAGAGTCGTCGCATTCACAAAATCAGACAGTGTTTTCAGTTTTCCGATCCGGATGTTGTTTAAACATATTTTTTTATTGTTAACCTGAAATCCTCTGTTACGTATCAGCACAATAGTCATTTTACTGTTATTTAATTACACAATATTCAAGTAGAAAAATTAAGTGATTCTTTAAATAAGTGAATTTATTTGCACCAAATGTAGAGTTTTAAAATTTTCTTTTATTACGGTTTAATATTCAAGCAGTAGCTTGTTACCAAATTATGTTTTGTTTTCATTGATATCGATATAGATATATGGCTCACGCCACATATAAAGTAAAGTATTACATCAAAAGTAAATTTAATACGAGTTTCTGAAACAAATATTAAGCAGTTAGCCTGTTTCAATAAGCTGCAACTGCGTGTATTGTAGGTTGTTGAAATGCAACAATTAAGGGATTATATCTCTAAGCTCCACCGAACATCTGCCGTTAATATGTCTCTAATAAAGAGATAGATCTCATGCAAGTCTTCGCTGAGCCAATATTTGTAGGTTTGAAGTAAGGGAAGAATCGTCTATATCGTGGTTTCCATATTTTTAAAAGAGCCTCGAAAGTTCAGTGTATGTTCCGGTGCAAAAATATTAATATGAAAACTGTATACAAGACCTGGTCGTACTTGCGCTTTGTAGTGAATGAGAAGCTGGGCTGGTGCTAGACATGTCTTAGCTCTAAGAAAGTAGCTTAGTTTAGCAATAGAGGTTACGTATAGTTACCATGATACATCTGATACAAAGGTGCCAACATGCACAAATTCTTCAGATTTATCTTAAAATGTAAGGTCTTAATTGGTAGCTGACAGACCGAGGTACGTGAACTCTAATAATAACGTATAGCGCAGTAATTTTTGATTGAAGATAAAAAAACAAAAAAAAATTGTATTTCTGAAAACTAACTTGATTGGGGGACACCGACTTCCTTAAGCATGCATATTTCAGAATTTTGTTAAAAAAAAATCGACAACCAACTTCATCATTACTATATACTGTCCTGCTACTGATGCCTTAGAAATATTTTCTCATTAAAATTTAAAATTTTGGAATTTTCTGCAAGCCACCAATTAAAACGCAAGTTTAAACTAAAACAAAGAAACCATACGTATTTTATAAGCATGTTGCTATTTTGCCAAGAATATTTCACAATGCATTGTCCTTCTGTTCAATTTATATTTCTCATTTTGTTCGGCAAAATATCATTTTGCTATGTTTAAAATGACGTAGGTACTTAATGCATGTTCTTAAATGCGATAAACTGCCACTCAGAAGATCTTGATTCGGTTCTGAGCCGTAGCAACACCTAAACGGTCTTCTCGGGATGATCTGACAAATCATAAGAGTAGAATCATTTGTCAATAAAAACATATCTCAACTCAGCCGTTCGGAGTTCACGCTCGGCCGCTTGGCCAAATATTTTAATTTCTTTTGTTTTATTTTTTTTAATGCTAAAAAAGTGTTCAGTACAGATAACATTTCTGGTTATAATTAAAGAGTTGCTTTGATAATACACATGATTGCCTTTTATCTATCTGCGGTTTGCTTTCTTGATCGCATCCAGTTTGATTAATGAATTAAATGTAGAGAGCGGCGTACTTAACATTTCTACTGGTGGTAGAATATTAGGGTGGTAGAAGATCAGGGTGGTAGAATATCAGGAATATCTACTGCTCCATCAGGGTCGGAAACGACCTCACCGACACATTTGATACCAAAAAAGGATTTAGGCAAGCGATGCGCTGTCATGTGACTTCTTCAATTTAATTCTTAAGAGGATTGTGCAAAACTCACGAGCCAACAAGAGGCACAACTTTCCAAAAATCGGTATAACTACAAGCATACGCCGACGATATTGACATCAATGGTAGGACTCAATGTGATGTCATAGCCACGTTGGCTAGCATAGAGAAGGAAGCAGCAAAAATAGGTTTAGCAATAAATGAGGGCAAGACGAAGTATATGCTGTCAACACGAAAGGACACACAACATCGACGAATTGGACAGAACGTCACCATTGAAAGATATTACTTTGAGATTGTACGGGACTTTGTCTATCTCGGATTCGCTATTAACTCTGACAACAACATCTCGTCAGAAATTAAACGAAGAATTACTCTTGCCAACCGCTGTTTCTTCAGAAGAAGGCAATTCAGTAGTAAAGCCCTCACTCGAACTACTAAGGAGATCCTATATTAGACCCTGATCATCCCAGTCCTGCTCTACATGGATCGTCTCAAAAGCGAATGAAGAAATCATTGGTCGATTTGAAAGGAAAATACTTCGAAAAACCTTCGGTCCCGTTTGCGTTGACGGGTTATGGTGACGAAGATTCAACCAAGAACTATAGGAGGTGTACAGCGACATGCCCCTGGACAAAATAAAAAAACTCCGCATTGGACATTTAAGATGATAACGAATTGACACCAATACTCCGGCTCGCAGAGTCTCCGATTCCCAGCTAGACGTCGGACGCAGTAGAGGAAGACCTCGCCTTAAGTGGCGCGCACAAGTAGAAAGGGACCTCAACCAACTTGGAGTGCGCAACTGGAGGCAGCTAGCTAAGGACCGGGCTAATGTTGGTTGAGGCCCAAGTTCATTCCGGACTGTAGCGCCACTTAAGTAAGTAAGTAAGTATGGTAGAATACTAAGGGTGGTGTTCTAGTCTGGAATGGTCCACTGCCTTATAGTTCCCTGGAATATATCTATCACCCGGCACCCCAAAGAGGTGAATGGTATAGTGCTCTGCCGACTCGGAAAGCGATAATTGGCATTCATTCGCTGATTTCGAAGTTAAAGAAGTGTAGCCCAATGGTTTGATTGCTGCTTATTACTGAAGATGCTTGTATTCTTCATGGAAAACGTGATTTTCGCCTAGAAAACGCTACAACATACTGTTAGGCGAAAGGATATGCTTAAGTTAAGAATTTCGGAAAAACACCCCACCCACCCACTCCAGCTGTTTTTCATGAATATATAGTGGTACTTGATGTAGAGCATCGTCGGGGGCGGCGGAGGGGGTTCTTAGAGCTCCGGTAAAGTACACTGCACATGCAAGCTGATGTTTGAACCTCACCTAGAAGGTTGCGGTAGGAGGTTGTTTCTGTAGCCGTCCACCAGAATAACACAGCAAACATCAGTATGGGTCTATTGATGAACACAATTTAACGACAATATGCCTGTTTAATGTTTAAGAAACAAGTGGAAAGTTGGCATGTATACAAAATAATGTATATAAGATAAAATCTGGATAAAAATTAACCCAACAATCCACCATAAACAACATCTCCAACGACAATGTTATTTTTTCATGCTAACAACTTTATATGGATGAAACAAAGACATTGACATAGACTATATATCTGCTTAGTTTTTTTTATGGTTTAAACAAACAAAAATTTAAGGCTCAAAAGTCGGTGTCACACGAACGGGGCATAGAGTATAATAATAACAGTAGTACATTCAATTTTTTCTATAGCGAAATCGATTTGTTTAATCTTTATATCAAACACAAAATTCGAACCATTAATTTTGTGGACAATGAATTTCTTACAAAATTATTCCAAATTTGCAAAAAAGCCCCAAATTGTCATGGATTATTGAACTGGTAACAAATTTAGTTTCTCTATGGGTAAGCTGGACTGACATTTCTCTTACAAATAATCGCTTAGGGTGCAAAATTCGTTAATATCGAACTCTCATAAAACCAACTATGACAGCAATGAGCCTATTGCGATGCATATGAATCTTTAATTTAATAAGAAACAAAATTAATGATTGTTTATGCCGGGTTGATTTTAAAATTTGTTTATATTCAATGGTTTTTAATTAAATCATTGTTTATTTAAAGTAGTTTATAAAGTCGTGCAACAAAAACCAGAAGTGTAAAGCGATACTGAGAACATAGTGCTCTGTGATAAAAAAAATCATGTATATGGAGATCTTGAAAAATATATATCTGACTTGTTGAAAAAATTGAAGCAGATTAATTTAATTACGTGCTCTAATAAGGTTTATTCTCTCGAGATAATGAGATGGATGAGTACGGATGGCACCAAATCTATTCGATTCGCTCTAAGCCAAGGGTATTATTGAATTTTCGTTCTTATAATGGATGTTTATAAGATAAACTGATATAAATGATGTAACGTGCTAAGCCTTTGAACAAATGTAACGAGAACTTTGTTCGTGTGCCTGTTTACGACGACCGTTTCTGGTGATGGGGGCTGGTGATATTATTGTATTTTCCGACGCACTTTCGGTGAATTTTCGACTCAAAATTCAATATATTCAACTGTCAATAAGCGTCTCCAAGCTATTCTCTTTTGGTTCGCTTATAGCAGTGCGAATAGAAAGAGAATGAATTGTGTATTCTTCGCAAAAATACAATGTAAAAGAACGCAGAATATAGTTATTAAAGCAAAATAAGTATTTTCCGATTTCAATTAAAACAACATAGTAAGTTTTGCGATTTCTACTTTTTGAATGCATTTTAAAATAAATTTGTGTGTGACAAATTTAAGCGAACCTGAGTAACTAATTTTTCTGTGTAAGTAGCTATTAACCCCATTCATCATACTTTGCTAAGCACAACTTTATATAAGAACTGTACATTTTCTTTATTATTTAAAAACTTCAAAATCAACTCTCTGATGTTTATTTTTCAGTTTAAATGTTTTTGTGACTACAATAATTGACTGACTAATATTAAAAGGAGTATCGCCTTTGAATGATATTTTTCTATGATTAAGTTGCTTCCGTCATAAGAAGATCTATATGAACATTGTTAGAATAATACAAGTTATTAAATTATCTCATAACAGAAATAATTTGACACTTTAATTATATTCCTCCTTTTGCGTTTCTCGTATAAGTTAACCTACATTAATATAAAATTCCCTTTATGTTTCCCATACTCAAGCTTAATGCCCCAAAAAGTCGTAAAAATATCGATCTGTTTATGCGGTCAAAAATATCAGTTTTTATATTCCTTTTGTGCGCCCTCAATTTAGTGCCACCTATCAACGTGCTGATGATGAACCCACTTTATCCAAGGATACGAAACTTTTTGAACGTCAGGGAGAAAAATGTCCTGTACATCAATCAAGATTTTAAAACTGGCATGAGCGAATATACCAGAGAAAAACGAAGTGACAAATGGGCTGAAGGAGAATTTATTGACAGGACTAAAAATGGCTTCTGATTAACGCCGTGACGTTTTTCACACGTTTTTGGTTTACCGTCGCCCTAGTATAAGAGTGCAATAAAACAAATAATAAGTTAATTAAGAACCAACATTCCCACAACAATCGCCATACAGCGCCACTTAATGTTCTCTCCCTAACATCGCATTAAATTTAAATTGTCCGCCCGTTGGGTGTACTCAACAGCCTGCCATTACACACATTTTTATTTTATGTTGTAAGACTGCTGAAGACTGAAGAGGAAAAAATACGTGGAAATTATTTGTGGGCTGGATTTTTCAAAGTCCCCTTATCATTCTGCGTCAATCCGCGCGTGGGTGGCAGGCAAGCAGAAAAGGACAAATTAAAAATCAAATTAACACTAAAAAAAAACGGAGGAAAATATTTTAATTTGGGTTTTCGTGAAAGCACTTTTTATGTGTACTGCGAGAGTATATTATATACCTCTCTTTGTAATTTGGAGTGTCCTTTTCTTCTGGATGATTACTTATGAAATAAATGAAGTGAAAATCTGGCGACAAGAGATGTAATGGTAGCTGCCCATTTTTATATATTTTTTTAATTTTGTTGATGTCGCTTGTCGCGGATGAATGGTTAATGCAATTGTCGTGTAATTAATTTGTATTCCTTATTTTTTAATATCAATGCAAAGTGGACAATTAAACTAAGTAAAGGCATCCTTTTTGAATTGTATCCATTGCGATGTACATAGTATCTACAATATCATAAAGCTGTCATGTGTCCTCTAGAAAAGGGGAGTCCGTCGTGAATACACATGTGGAACATATTTGTGTTTGTTTGATCTATTTTGCGTGAGAACCAAATTTGGGTCCGAACATTCCTTGTCGCATTGTTGAAATTAAAATTACACACACACAATGTGTTAGCTCGCACGCCCGACTGCGTTTTAATATCATATTTGAGAAACTTAATTACGTATGTATGTTGGCGTCAATGAATGACACGTTGTTGGTATAATGGGTCACAAATCTGGGAATTTCCATTGAGTATGGCGGCACTTGTTCACAAGTCATCGTGAACCAAAAATAGATTCTCACTGAAAGTGGTACTTAAATAGAATAAAAATCTAATAATTCAATTCTTCTTCGGGGAATTGCCTAGTATTTACGATGACAGATATGGTTGTGATTTGTTTCAGTTTTCTGGTTTTAAATATGCATAGCGACGTATGAGGCGCCAAATGAAACTGGTGCCTCACAATGATATTTCAATGAATACAAGTTCATATAAAGGTTGCTTTGTCGCTTAAGTAATATAAAAACAGAGCATGGAGTTATTGTTATTTAGATTTAATTTCTTTAAAGTGATTAGTGATTGTGATTCCTTAATATCAGCAATTGTAAACTGAATGTGTATAAAATAAATGTGAGCAATAAAGATACCATTCCTGCACAGCTAAAAGTACAGGAGATTTTATACTCATTAGGAATAACATACCTTATTCCAAAAATATAATGGCTAAAAGTATTAAGTTATTATATACTGTTATTGCAAAGTTTTCAAAACATCAATGTACATTCTCAATCGTCATCATAGACAAGAGAGCAAGAATAGGTTTATGTTAGGAGCGAATATGAATCCGAAACATTAAGGAACCATTAACTATGGTACGGATCAAAGCAAAACTAAACTTTTAAAATTATCCTCATTAAGACAATTATAATATTTGCTCTCTTTAATGGAGAAATAATATTTTCAACAAATAATTGAAGCGCTTACAAGATAAAAGACCTAAGCGACATTTAAAAAAAAAAGCTGGAGTAATCAGTTTAAAGTGTTTTACCTATAAATGATTTCTTAAAACAATAAAAATTATAAAAACATATTCTGGATAAAGACAACTGAAGTTTTTTATTGCCTTGGCAATATTTTTCTTATTGCAAAAAAATATTTGTAGTATGTGCACGAAAATTAAAAAAAAAATCGCTTAGCTCCTTCACCTTCTAAGCGCTTCATTTCCTTAATCAATTATCAACTCCTCCTTCCATTGATAATACTTCAAAGAAATACAAGGGAAATACCTGCACAAGAAGTATACTTTTTGATATCATGGTAATGAACGCAACATACCATCAGTTATTTGAAGAATAAAATAAGACATAGTCTTACCTTATTGTAGGAAAAAGCGAATGTTATTATGAAGAAAAACTAGGAACAACGCAAATAATAATCTAAGAGCGAAATGTTTATATTAGCGTTTGCATTTACATTTTTTTATTTGTTTGTTTTAGAATACGCTGACAAAAAGTGTCCGTAGCAAAAAACTTTAAGGATCCTATGTACCCAATTTCATTCTCCTAGCTCAAAATTTAAGGCGGTTAGACGTACGAACATGACTCAATCGATTTAGCTAGCGATTCAGAGTCGATCCATATACTTTAAGAAATATCTACCTAAACATTTTTACCCTTATGGGATATGATATAAATAATGGACACATTACTTTAGTTTAAGATTTATTAAATAATTTTGTTTATGTTTCTGTAATATATTTACTAATTTCAAAAAAAATTGCAATTAAACAATTTAAGCTATTTAAAAAAATCTTACGTAGTTATATTTTATACTTATTTTAATTATTTTAATAATTTAATAATAATTTGGATACGAACAAGTCTTATAAAAAAGTAACTTTTGTTTATATACAAAAACAGTTTGTCAAAGTTGAGAAAAAAACAAACCGAGCCCGGCATAAAAACACTACGTATAAAAAAAAGGGTTAACTTTATTGATTTAGAAGGTCAATATAACGATGTGCTCTTTATGAGTGTTGAGCATAAACTAAAAACTAATTACTCATGTTATGACTTCTACTCTAATATAAGTGTTGCCGTTGACAAGTTTAAAAAAAATGTTGTTTAGAGGAAAACATCGTATTCGCTATTTTATGAAACATAAAATAATGAAAGTAATGAAAGAAACTCCAAATTGAAAATTAGTTTTACTTGAAATTCTAATCACAACGTAACCAAACACTTTAATTCGTAAATAAAAACAAAATTGTGTCTTGATTAGCACATATTATCGAGGGCATGAGACATTAGTAATGACAAGAGGAAGTACAATTTTATTTAGTCAATACGTAATTTACATTTTTAATTTTACAATTATGTACTTCTTTCTGGACTAAAAATGGAATCAGGTCTGTACGAGTAAGATTTAATGCATTTCCTCTAGAAATGAAAACCAAATGAATGAGCTCTTTGATGGCATTGACTTGCAAGTGTGTAAACTTTGCTTTGGTTGAGTTAATACTCGTATTTTATAGGGAATGCTATTTTCGGAATTGACATGTGGGGCTCCTTTACAACCCTTTCACAGAACAAACGCATGTTCCAACATCGGAAGCAGGGGATGGCAATGCCATAATTATAAAAGCAAAGAATAAGCTGATACCTACACATATCTCAAATGCCAACAGACTCTGGGGGCGATGATTCGATTCATTCATGGAAAGACCCGACCATTTACATACTTGGAACCATGGTGATCTTTGCGCTTGAGTATTTTGACATCTGTTTCCTTGCGGTTAGGAAAATGGTAAAAATAAAAATTGTTACACGAGTCTCGGAACTCCATTATGTATATTTTCATTTTTTTTCCTTATTTCCATTGTGTGACTGTGAATTTTCGTGTTCAATTAAAGTTAGCTCTGCTTACAAAAAATATTCAATTAATTTTGTTTGTTTTCTAATTGCCTGGTGTTTATGACAGTAGAAGTTGAAACCAAGATTTTTGGAATGCTGTCGGTTTTGCATTCTTTGGTGATGTACACATTGAATAAACATCTGGGTACATATTTAAACAACATATGATGTGAGTCATATTTGTTCCTGCATTCCTTGTAAATAGCCAATGCTTAATCACATTAAAACTGAAAATAATTTTAACCAACTAAGGGCAAAAAAAAATTAGTTTCAGTTTTAATATGATTTAGCATATTGTGCATTGGTTGATATACCCAACAATTCACCCTTAGCTATATACAGGAACTACGGGAACAAATATGACTCACATCATAATACATTCTGAAAATACCCAGATGTTTATTCAAAGGTATAGATTATAGATTATAGATAAAAATGCATTTTCAAAATTAGCGTACCGTATATAATTTTTGGAATGCTTAAAACAATTTTATCTCTTATTAGTCACAGCTCTATTATTTGTAAAATAATGAGAATTAATCAATTCTGATGATGAGCTACAAAATAATACAATTACTAACTTAAGTTTCGCTAAAGTGCGGAATAAACCGGGGCCTCAACCAACATGCCTCCCCAATGAGCTCGGTCCTTAGCTAACTGACTCCAGTTGCGCAATCCAAGGTGGTTAAGGTCGGTTTCTACTTTTGCACGGCACTTAAGGCGAGATCTTCCTCTACAGCGTCCAACGTCTGGCTGGGAATCGAAGACTATACGAGCCGCTGTATTGGTAGCCATTAGTTCTACATGCCCTAGCCATCATAAGCGTCCAATGCTGTGTTTTTTTTTTACCATGCGCAGTATGCCGCTGTGCATGGTTTGGGTGTTGTAGAACGAGGGTAGACTCTAATTGGCTTTAACTTGGCAATGCCCAGTGACTACACATCAGGTGCTTATTTTTTACCTACAAGTGGTAACCATCGGGTACTGGTCTCATCCAACCGGATTTGACTTGCTAAACGATAAGCGCGAGTGTTGATAACACGACGAAAAACAGCAACACTATAAACAGCCAGGTCAGAATGGCACGGAATGAATACCCGGCCTGCTGTCCCAGGCGAACCTAGACAAGCTGCTTCGACATATTCGGACAACAGGTTGTCTTGGAATTTCAAGGGTTAGTCAGGCCCCTTGAACAGAGCTGGTGGCGGATGAACCGAAAGGCCAACGGCAGCGCTCAATCCCGTAGTGTATACTGATGGCCCCGTGTCCTAGGGGTATCTAATAAATTGGAACTGGCCCTCCAGGTTGGGGGTTGTGCTTTGGGTTAACTACCCAATCATGGAAAAATCTAACGGTTACGAAGCAACCAAAAGCCTCGGAAAGGACTGATTTTATTGTTGACGACACGGCTAAACGAAAAAAGGACAACGACGTTCGTATCTGCACCTGGAATGTGAGAACATTTAACAGAAGAGGTGCAAACGAACAACTAGCGGAAGCCCTAAACTGCTACAAAGCAGACATTACTGCCATACAGGAAATACGATGGGATGGGTCTGGCAAAAAGAGGATGAAAGGGACATGGCGGTCTCCAGATCAACGAACAGTCAATCAAATTGATCACATAGCGATAGACAAGCGCCACGCATCCAGTAATTTAGATGTCCGAACATTACGAGGAGCTAACACCGACTCGGACCACTACCTTGTTACACCCAGATATCCACAACCCCACAGCAATTCAGAAATACTATGAAAACAATTTAACGTCGAAAGACTGCAATCGCAAGAGGCCTCCAAGACCTTGGCGCAACGTATCCCTTAACCTCTCGATTAACACCATACCACCACCATTGAATCCCGAGGAACAATGGCAACGATGACAACAAGCCATTAGATCAGCCGCAACTGATTTGATAGGTTTCTCGCGCCCACCAGCAAGAAACCCCTGGTTTGATGAGGAATGCCGACAGGCTAAGCTGCAGGTGAAGACGAGAGCTGCCGTTGAGCACTATAGGAAAAGAAGAAGGGATGAACACCGCAGTTTCTTCGTTCTAAGAGGGCAATTTAGTAGTAAAGCTCTCACTCGAACTATTAAGGAGATCCTAGGGCAATTTAGTAGTAAAGCTCTCACTCGAACTATTAAGGAGATCATAGTCTTGGTCTACGGCGCTGAAGAATGGACCATATCAAAAGCGGATGAAGAAATCCTAGGTCGATTCGAGGAAAATTCGTCGAATTCTATGGAGAAGAAGATTCATCCTTGCCTTTGGTCAAAAAAAAACTCCGCATTGGCCGATTCAGACGGCTAGAACATGTAGAACGAATGGACAGCAATACTGCGTCTTGCAGAGTCTTCGATTCCAAGTCAGACGGCGGACGCAGTAGAGGAAGACCGCGCACAAGAAGAATACAACTTCAACTAACTTGGAGTGCGCAAATGGAGGCAGTTGGCAAAGGACCGGAATAATTGGAGAGATATGTTGGTTGAGGCCCAGGTTCATTCCGGACTGTAGCGCCACTTAAGTAAGTAAGTAAGTTGTTCTGTAGGTTGATATCGAGTAATTGTGATTGTTTTAATATTAGATATAATGATATTGCACAAGCCAAATACCTTTGTGGTTCAAATACTGATGTTCAACGGGCAATAGTTCAGCTTAAACCTCAGAGATTAGTGGAGCGATGGGATGAAATGCCGAGCAGAAGGTCTTGGTTCGTTTCCCAGCCGTAGCAAGAGCTAAAATGACTTTTCACTGGCCCTCATATCGTGTTGACCTGACAAATCATCCAAGAAGTATCAACTTTGTAGTTCGGCATAAAACAGGATTTCCTGCCGTCGTGCAACAATTACACACGCATACATGAATGGTTGTGAGAAAGCTAGGTCCTGGGTACTTATGAGCCTTAAGCGCCAAACATTTTTTGAATTAATGGATATTGTCAAAAATTAAACTTGACACTATTACCGAGAAAAAAGCAAGTAATAGTGCATAGAACCGAAACTAGTCATTTCGTTAACGAAATTCAACATTTAAAAATAGTGTTCCCACCAGCAAAAACGCATTCCAACTGCCAAACATTTTTTTCACTGCGCTAAGGAAAGCTTATCTCAACTAAACCGTTTGTATTCGGATAAAATAGGAGTTATGAGAAAAGGCTAGGCCCTAGGCACTAACGATTGTGTTACCCCAAAAAATTGTATTTGTTTTTTATTGTGTGGGATCAGTAAATACCAGGCACAATTTCATGTACACACACAGTTTTCAAAAGGCCCACTAGCAGATTACGCCGTCTTACCAATGACATATGCAGAAGCTATTTGGACCATAAAAAGGAACAGAACATCCTTCGAGTGTTCAGGAATCAAAAGTATTTTAAATTATTTTCGTAAGTTAATATATGTTTCCTAAAAGATTTAAAAAAAAAATACACAGTAATTTGACGTTTATAGGAGAATAAAAGGTTTTTATAGGGGAAAAAAGTAATGTTGGGCATCGTTTCAAATAGCATTTCAGTGGAATGCCGAATTTAAAAACGTGAAATTTTACGGCGGAATGCCTCTCGTTTCGGCTGAATTCACTAATTTCACTATAATGACGCATTTCCACTCTGTGGAAACGTATGCAACAACAGTGCAGCTCAAAGAAGAACTACAAAAACATAAGTTTTAGTATGTTAAAATTTGTCCAAAAAGTGGAAGCACCTTAAATTATTTCATGGATGAAGCAAAGGCAAAGACAATGTCTGAATATCTTGTTCAGACACCATTTTGTTATTGTGGCAGTGGACGGACCGGTGTATGTGTGGCAGTGGACGGAACTCTAAACGTAATAAATTTAATGAATTACAACCTCATCATAAAAAAATTTTGCACGAAATAGTTTAATTATTTCTGGAAAGTTATCTGTTAAATGATTGTTATTCCATTTTAAATAATTACTCATAATTAAGTTGCGATACAAAGCAAATCATAAACAAATGGAGCTGTTTTTATTGAGTAATAATCACACAATATTGTGAGCACGCAGCATAATTTCAGAAAAAAAGCATTAAGAACTGCTTAAAGTAAGTATGTATTTTATTTCTAATGTCAGTTTCTTTAGTTGGGCGAAATATTCCATTTCTTAAATTTGTTTAATTAAACCAATCCATTCATTAATTTTTTTTTTGTATTCATTCAGGCATATTACTGACAAAAGTCGAAATACACAATTAATAAACAGGAGCACATCCCAAAACAAAATATTTATAACTACCTGTTGGCGTTTTAATCTGACAATGGCAGTAGCTATGAAATTCAAAATAAAAAGATTCAAAACTGTGGATTGATTAGGGACAGCAAGCGTATTTAAGCAAAACGAGATTTTGTTTCTGTTGGACATATATTTTTTATGAGTAGGTATAGGTATATGTATGTAGTTTAACATAATTTTTTTAATTTTGTAATTATGAGGTACTTTATACTTACTGTTCTTTTGAAAATCCTGTGTATCGTCGCATCCCGTCCTTCCAGCAAGAGCTGTTAGAAAAGCTATAAAAACTAGTTGCTGGGACACGATACTCCAAAGACATTTTGTAATCAACGAATTTTGATTTGTTCCCATTTTTCATAACACAACACATATGGGATCAGTTTGAATCCTTTTAGGTTTCGATGTTCTGTTACTTTGATACAAAAAAATATTTTTTTCAAACACTGTCTTATATTTTTGCTTTTTTATTTAGTGATATGTTTTCTGTATGCAGTCATCAATGTTCAAGTCCGTCTTATTTATGACGCAAATTAAATTTGGGGCATAATTTCAACGTAAGATACAAAATAAAATTAAAGGGGGAAAACTTTATTCTATCAGTTATCATGTTTTAACTTCAAATGGTTTAATTTCTGCTATTCCACGTTGGCTTTTATTTGTCTTTGCAAAAATTGAAACTAGTGCATCAATGCTTTTAAGTTCGACCGAAACAAAGCTTATGCCTGGGGATAAACATCGCGGTATTTTTGAATTGTTGTGCTTGATACATCATGATCTTTTCCTTTTGCTGTCCACTGGAAGGAACAAGATATCTGAATACCATAGTTGGGTACACTTGCAATCTGAAAGGAAAACAAATATTTTATTGTAATACTCGATTTAAGAATGTTGAACAAAATATATATATCACCACATAAGTATACCTAATGTGACACAAAAAATAATATCATACTCCATCGTTTTATGGACAACTTTTGATTTAATGGATTCAAGCGAAAGTACTGAAAAAAATAGACGCTACATAAAGGGCTTTAATATACATGGCTCTAAATGTAGGGCACTCCCAAGTTGAATTACCTCACTTATCATACAGAAGTCCATAATCCAAACTGGATGTCCAGCTGTCATGCTGAGAGAACACACGTACACAACCATAATGAGCAAAAGCTAGGCTATTTTTTGAATAAAGTTGTTTGCGTATAACATCTAGCCTTACAGGTTGGTACCTGCGAATCATTTGTAAACCTACGAATTGTGGTATCTAAAAAATCATTAATTTTGAACAGAATAAAGGTATTTCAGCGCTTTTAGAAGGTGTATATAAATATACGATATCCAATACTGTGTGCAAGGAATCCAGCAACATTTCCCGGAATGAGACGATCTATGAAACATTTTAATCGAACACATTTCACGATGATTTAAAGAAAAAAAATAATTTAAAAGAAATTGTCGGATAAAAAACTTTTATCTGGAACATAGAACCCTATTCTAAGGTCGATAATTTCCAGAAAAATATATCGATTATATATTTTCATATTCACATAAAGTACAACTTCTTAAAAAAAATTTTAATTCATTCATATAAACGCAGAGTGTACGAACCTCCATATAGTTTTAATTTATAATTCTTTCTAACAGTTTGAAGCTGCACTGGAATCATGACATTTCATTCTTTGGATCTCCCTTTAAAACCGTATAAATACATAGAGCACAGGGATTATGGTAATCCTATAATATATGTTAATTATCATAAGTACATTTCAATTCGAAGCATTAGAAATCCTTGGTAAAGGTTATGTGTATGAAAACTTCTTACAAAAACGAACCAAATATGCAAATTTAATGACGAATTTCGGGCAAATGATGGAAGTGGCTTTGAAAAGTTAATTCTGCGATGGAAACCGTTTTTTTCGTAACTACATCAAATCAATATATTCGATTATGGAGTGTTATGAGAGAACATTAAGGATGCCTACATACACATGCTCGAAATCAAGTCCTAAAAAGTTAATTTAAGGGTAATTTGGAAATTTAGGCAGAGGGTCCCAAAATGTTTGTGAAGTATTGAAAGAGCTATTACAATGATAACTTATTTTTCAAACTATTTATTCGAATTTATATTAGGAATAACTTATATTATATTTGTTAAATTGAAGTATGTTTTTTTTTTCAAAACATACGAATTTTATTTATGGATGTTAAAGTGTCTTAATGCTCCCACTTAACTTTACAGTAAATATGTTGAAGGAACAATAATAAATTAATTTACATGATGTTGTCGATTTGAATTTTAAACCTGTTAACTTCATTAATGTCAAAACTATGACAGTTGCCGCCTTTTGAAAATTGTTGATCACCTTCGGATCTGTTTTGCACGATCCTAAATAATTTTTTAACGAATTAACGTTTTTTATTTCACAAAACATAATATGTGACTACTTTGCAACTCACAAATTCGTTTTATTTTATAGATTTATATATCAATAAAGAATTGAAAAAAATTGAATATTATATGTTGGTCTAATTTGATCGATTTTTAACTTTCTCTTATAAAGAGAAAGATATTATTTTCGTGAAAATTTTTGACCTAGAGATTTTGGTTGATTCTAACATTACGATGATAGCGAAACTCAAAAAAGTAGTTTTTGAAATTCCGTCCGTCGGTTCGTCGAAAGATATTGTTTTCGTGAAAATTTTCGACCTCGAGATTTTGATTAATTCTAACATTACGATGATAGCGGAACTCAAAAAAGTAGTTTTTGGAAATCCGTCCTTCGGTCCGTCTGTCCGTACAAGCCTCTCCAGCCAAAACAACTTGAACGATTTTCTTCAAACTTCGTATCTAGCGTTTATTCGGTCATAATTCTAGGTATATCATAAGAATATCAGTTTCAATAAAACTGCATACCCAGTTTTTTTTTGAGAAAATCCATATAAGGGATGTACAGAAAATTGGCAATTTCTCGCAAACTATTTCGCCAATTTGTATACTACAATTCCAGTTTTCATGAGTTGCACATAATTGGTTTTGGCCCAATTATCCCCAAACGCAATTTTCGGTTTTGGCCAATAACGGAAAACCATTGTTATTCACATGTTACTTCCAATGACGGAATAAACGTTCGTATAATCATATTTCGACATTGTTTATATTATTTTGAGCATCATTAATCAAAACGTCGAATTAACTCGCTGTGAAAGAGAAAGTTGCGTACGACTCAGTCGTGAACCCATCACTAGTTTTGTTTAAGTTACTATTGAATTGACGATATGAAGCAGACTTGATGCTAATGACCATAATAATTTTGTTATGGAACAAAATACAACTGACAAACTAGCTTTTCAAAACACATTTATTTGCAGGGAAGCGTTAGCTGTATTTAACATTTCAGTCCCTTTCACAATTCTGTCATTATTATAAAAATGATGCGATACCAATGATGAAGTAAATTTTACGTCCTCAGCTGTATATGTAGCGAACAGTGTAAGCCCACTATATTAATAAATTTAATTTTATGATTTTCGCTTATATAGCATGCTTTTCCCACTTGAACGATCACAAATCTTTCCAAAAAAAAATCAATCACAAGAAGCAAAAATTGTCAGCTATCGGTTTATAAATGACTTCAGCGATGTGTAAGTAATAAAATATATTAGTGTACCAAATGCCGCTTTTAATAAACGAATTGCTATTGTCTCCACGACTTATGATAACGACTTTGTCACCTGATGTGAGATAGTTCACATTTTTATAAGAACAATTTATACAATATGTTCAATGGGATAAACAGTAATATTATTAGACCGCAGAGAATATAGATTCCTAGTTGTTAGGTTTGATAAACAGCCTGAAATATGAATATTGATGGCTGTGAGAAATGAACGAATATAAGTAGCTAAGTAGCCTCGGGCCTTGTCAAACGTTGATACTTGTATTTCCAAGTTGAAATCTATTAAATAATTTTCTCTGTAAATGCGATGAGTTTCCAAGGAAATTCTTTATGGAACGTGCAGCATTCATTTACTTACATTTTCAATGGAGTTTTAGGTTCTTAAAATCCATTCCACAATTTTATTTTATCAAGCAAAAACATAATGTCGACATTAAACGCTCATAAGTAGCTTCAACTTATAGTATTTAAATAATATATTAAATAAGCACATGAATGGAATAAAATTGTGATTTCCACACGACTTCGCAAACACATATAAACAAATATTAATGCTTCATTACATCAAATCCTTTGAACTCTGCTATTTACTGAAGTTGCTAAGAATTAAGAGAATTTCACAAATTTAAGCATTTACAGGTAATCATTGCGAGAATATAAATATCCTTCAATTAAGTTGAATTTGTTTATACAAAGCTTACAAGGAATAAAAAAAACACAAATAAAAAAAAATCAATTCCTGGACAAAGACAATGCGCAATATTTGTATACAAAAGTCTACAAAGCAGATAGTACATCTAATTTCACAAATCGCAAAAAATCGTTTAAATATTTTAACATATTTTCGAGGATGTGGAACCAAGATTGTTTTTAAAAAAAAATCCATTACAAATTGGAGCAACAAAGAGAAACAGTCTAGGTGACGCAAAATGTTTTTATCATCAGAATTTATTCAACCCTTATTTACAACTACAATACGTGATGGACAGGGAGGTAGTGATCAAGTAAGAAATTCTTCCAATTACTAAAAAATATCAGGGTGACTCTTATACACTTATAGCGAACTTATGCTGAATAATTCGTTTCTTATCTAATTTTATATGGCTGGAATAATTTTGAAATTTGCATTTTGTGTGCGAATAAAAACAAAACGCAAAACTGTTGGTAGTAGCTTTTTGTAGACATTTGGGTTTGCTTGTTATCCATTTATCTATATATATTAAAATCAAATGTCGTTCGTTGGTAACCACAACAATTGAGAACTGCTGAACCGATTTTCCTAATTGTTTTTCTTATGTTCGTCATAACCCAACAAAGGTTTTTACGAAAAGAAATTTTGACCACGCCTACTTTTTTGAGTTATACAAAATTGGAGAATGTCTCGAAGTATTTTTTTTAAAATGGTCGTCATAACCCAACTTAGGTTTATCCGGAAAGAAAAACTGACCACGTCCTCTTTAATGCCCACTTTGTTAAATGTTCGTCATAACCCAATTTTGGTTTTTACGGAAAGAAAAATTAAACCCGCTCGCTTTTTTGGATTTATCTAAACTCGAAGAATTGCTGGACCGATTTGGTTAATTTTTTTTTTTAGATGTTCGTCATAAATCAACATAGGTATCTACGGAAAGAAAAATTGACCACACATACCTTTAAGCCCACTTTTTTGATTTATCTGAAATCGGAGAGCGGCTAGACCGATTTGGCTATTTTTTTTTTTAAATGTTCGTCATAACCCTTAACTAATGTTTTTGCGGAAACAAAAATTGACCACTCCATTTTTTACGCCCACTTTTGTTGATATGTCTTTGATTGGAACAGATGTGCTTACTATAGATGGTAAATTGTGTAGCACGTATAGAGAAGCGTGCCAACGTTGCGAGTATAAGTGAGTGACAATCATTGGGATTACACCTTCGGAGATGCACTGCTTTCAAATACGAATATTGTTTTCTATAACTTTATTTACATGCTTCATATCCAAAACGAATACAATGGTGCCATGTGTGATGATATTTTACATCAGATGCGTATTACAGCATAACATCCAAACTTACAACTAAGCAAGGAAATTGACCAATTATCGACCAATTATCCCAATGGTTTGGAGTTCGGACTTACTTAGCCATGCTCCCAATCGTTTCCTATTAATCAAGAGTCGCAAAACGTAAAATATTATGATTACGATGCTTTAAGGGAGTTTGAGTTCAAACTGTTCAATCGGCAACAAAAATATGCGTCCGACACTCTCATGAAAGTTGTGAGCAAGGGAACTGGAGGAACCGTTGATCGAATTGATTTAAGCAACGATACGCTCGCAGAATGATATTGCACTTGCTTCATCTTCATCAGGAATTGCATCTACATTGTTGGAAGGCCAAAGGTGGTCCATTTGAAAGTGCTATATTATCTGCGAAAAACATTGATGTCGACGAATCGGTGCTGTACAACTTAGTCGATTCCATTACTTCCCCCAAGATGATATCTTCAAATATCCAACCAAGTTTGTAAACTTGCTGGAACTACCTGGATAACCAACTCACAATCTTCATCTTAAAGTCGGATCGGTAATCATACTGTTATGAAATATAAACTAACCACATCTTTGTAATGACAATAAGCTCGAGGTGAAAAGCTGATGAACAATTTTATCGAACAACAAAACTTAGAGGGAAGTATAAAGGTGAAGAAGTTTTAATACCACTAATCCCAATGGTTCGGAGTTCGGACGGACTTACCATACCACTTTAAAAGCTTGAAATTTTCGGTACGGCTTTCGTTCGCAATGACAGTTAACAAATTAATATGAAGGGCAATCATTGCGTGATTGCGGCATTAGGGTCCAGCGATTATTCCAAAACATCATTGAAATTTTTAAGTTCTTGCGAATTTCTATAAATTCATCATTTTTGAGTTGGTGTCAAAACAAAGCTTTTGAATTTTAAACAAGATTTTCCCAAAATATTTAAATTTTTGAATAAAGATTTTGCAGTAAATTACTTTTCGTTTTTCAATGGTCAACATTTATTATTCTGGTTCCTGTAACCAGTTAATTAAAAAAAAAGACAATTATATCATGTTTTGTGTTAAAATGAAGTTCTTCAGAAACAAAATTATTTATATGCATTGATAATCTGAATATCAATTTATCAATCAGAATATAAAAAAAATACCTTAAGATTCATTGTAATTGTAAATGTAAATACAATTTACCGCAAGCCTATCTAGATACAAATGATCATTCAAAAATACGTTTTAAAATTTGAAGCCAAAGCAACGTTTGACGGGTCAGCTAATAATTAAATAAATAATAAATGTATTGTGAAAATGAAAATGTCTTATGTTGAAGGAAACATATACCTAATGGACATCAAAGATATTTTACACATGTGTTCTCCAACCCATATTTCGAACAAATGTGGAATTGTTATTTTTTGAGAACACTGTGCTCTGCATTTGCAAATATATGGACTATTGCATAATAGTTTGCAAGTTTTTATTTCTAATGTTTGGACATTAAGGTCTACAAGGCTACTCTGCGGGAGAAGACGAGACTCGCTGAAAAAGCAGCGATTGAGCTTTACTAGCTAAGAAGACCTCAACGATTTAATCAATAACAAAAACCAATGGGCATTTGTATATGACTTAATTAACTCTAAGCAAACACCGGGAGCATAATTTTCTATAAATTTGTGCAACAACTATATAACAACCAAATAACGAGTTTAGCAGTAAACTTCTGCAAGTATATACTGTCATCATGAATGGAAGACAACGTCGACACATAGAACTGAACGCAGCAGTCGAGGGAGCTACAAATCCGAGATAAAAAGATACTATAAAATCCATTACACCATAATGATGATTTAAAAAAATCCGCATAGAATGTTTAAGACGGATATGACCTATAGAGCGAATGTATACCAATATACCGACCAGCCGAGTGACCTCAAACAACTTGAAGTGCGCTACTGGGAGCAGTTGGATAATGATTGGGCTAATAGGCAGAAAATGTTTTTTGAGGCCCATGTTCACGCAGACTTTATTATTTGAACACACACCAAGAACATTTTTAGCTTTGCGTTACAAAGAGAAAGATACTGATTTCGTGAAAATTTTTGATTTTGATTGATTCTAACAAAACGATGATAGTGGAACTCAAAAAAATGTTTTTTGGAATTCCGTCCGTCGGTTCGTCGGTCCGTCTGTCCGTACACGTCTCTCCAGCCTAAACGATTTTACCGATTTTCTTTAAACTTTGTGTCCAGTGTTTTTGTGGTCATAATTCTAGGCAATTTTTGTTTGCTTTAAGCCATGTTATTACCGGTACCAGCCATATAAAAATCATTCATAACCGCAATTTTCTGAAAAACGGCTCTAACGATTTGGATTAAACTTCATATATACTATAAGGATATTAGTTCCAACCAAACTGCATACCCAAACTATTTGGCCAAATTCAATGAAATTTAATTAATAAACCGCTATTACTGTTTTAATGAATTCCAGAAAATTAGGTTTGGCCAAATTATACCTAAACGGAATTTTTTTGGCCAATAACGACCCAGTCGTGCACCCACCACTCATTTTTTGTTTGTTTAGTGAGCGTTGAAATCAACTAAACTCTGTCAAAATCAGACGATGAAATTGTGAAATTTTACATTCAATTTTTGAAGCAAATGAGGAAAGGACGCAAATCAGAGAGTGGTGGGTGTATCCATATAATCTAAAACGAAATGCTAAGGATGTGATAGTAAATTTCATAGCAAAGTAAGCAACTTATCCTGAAAAGTTTAATAATTTTACCAGAATGCGGATTGAAACTTTCGATTCTTTGCTGGGATTAATTGAAAATTCGAAAACCTTTTGTTTTGCAAAAAAACAACAGGTCAGCTATCGATAACGAAAAAATTGTTTCCGTTTTGCTTTTTTGTTTTATGTTTCATATCATTTGGTGTACGTTGTGCCACCTGACAGTAGATAATTATCGTCCATGGCGTTGGCATGTATTTTCGACAACCACCACCGAAACACTTCGAAATCAAAAAGTGTGTTTTGCTTCGTTTTCTTTAGAATGTGTTGTCTCATAAGAAACAAAGTTCTCTTCCCTTTGGAAAAAAACACATGTTTTGCTTTGTTTGTGTATTTTCAGCCTAAGAATGCAATGAATGTCTTACTGTTACTAATTAAGTATCAATAGAAATCAGAGTCAGATTGGAGAAAATGCAAAATATAAAATCTCAGTTCATTATTTTGATTATATAAACCGCAAACTTTTAAAAACGGAGACGGGGTACAAACGGTTTACATATCCTTAATATTTCGGATCATTTTTAGCACTTATTGAGCATTTAATGTTTATGCCATATCCCACATAGCTATTAGTTTCGATATATAGTTTGCACTTCCAGTAGAGCAAGACATTGTAAAAATATTAAAAATCTGACAACTTCAATGCCCACTTTTCAGACAATCTCAATACAATTATCCCATCTATAAAAAGTTTTTTGATACGTTTTTTCGAAAAAAAGTATATTACTTTGGTAATTATTAATTTGACTATTCCGTCAACCACTTTTTAGAGGCGTTTTCTTATAAAAACTTTTGTTGAAGCACATGAAATAGCTTAGAAGTCTTGGGGATCATTATTCTGTCCAAAAATGTTATGTCAGGATTCAGAGAAATAAGTAAAGGATGGGATAGAGTATTGATTAAACGATGCCTACAGCGGGTTGCAGCATTTTCACAATTTTTTTTTTGTTTGTTTATAAATTAGACCAACAGGATGAAATTTCTTTGTATATATAAAACAAGAATGCAGTGGAGTCAGAGTAATAATGTTCATACTACAGATTTCAGTCATTATGTAGCACTGCTTTTATAATTAACGCTGTTTTTTTTTTTTTTTTTGATAACTGTATTTCAAATTTGATTGTATACATAATTATTTCATATTATTTCGTTACGGGAACAGAACATTTTATGAAATTTTGTCTCACATGGAAATTTATTTATTGTATATCGTTACATTCAGTAAGATTTTTCTTAAATAATCATGGCTATATATTACTTCTTTATAGAAATTGAATTATTTCTTAAACTTTTTTAAGAGTGATATCAGAATTTAAAAAAAGTTGATTAATGCTTCTCAGTTCAAGTACCTTCAGTATATCATTAAAGTACAATATCTCGTATGCGAAATTAAAAGCATCAAAAATCATTACTCACGTTGACGGCATTAAAAAAATGCAACTTACATTTTAAAGGAAAGGTACCTAAGCAGTGAAACAACCGAACAAAAATAACAACGTCGTGGTTTATAATAAGATGCTTTTATTGATTTTGTTTAAGTAACCCTACTATGCACTTTTGATTCAGATGAGGAGTGCCTACATATATACACCAAAAACCCACATTCCCTATTTAAATATTCCTTTAGTGACTACTCTGAACAAACTTTCACTACATACAAAAATAAGTGCATTTTCTCTTCATAATAACAATTTAAGAACAAAAACTTTTATAGAAGCGTTACTGTGGTAAATATCTCCTGCACCTGCTTGGTATCGACTCCCACATGAATGCCAAAGCCTCAACAGAACATTGGCTTAGACTTTCATGCAAGGAATGAGTATTACAAAAAACCTTGGAACTTTGTTCCTAAAAAAAAACTAAAATAAAACCTTTTACCGCGTTGAATGTCAAGTCATTCTTGTGAGTAAATTTTCATTGGAATTCAAAGTCTGACAAGCACACATACGATACACTACACATGCTATTTTATTGAAATTCTTCCTTCGATCCTTGGTGTCGAATATATAGGGGAAATGGTCAAACTCAATTTTTTGCTCCCTTTCTTCCATTCTCTAGGAGATTGCATTCAGAAAGTTACTAACACGAAAAACATGCAAAAGGGGTGGTTTGCAAGTATTTTTGCTCCTTTTACAGGATATCACAAGGATACTGCTGTGCAACAGATTTCGTTTAACTATTGACGTGGAAAGCGCATGCATTGATTTTTAATTCACTGGCTCTTGGGTCAGTCTGGATAATGTTTAATTTCCTGCTCAACTGTTTGAAAGTAGTAGGTAACTACAAGTCAGAGCCTCCGTCATCTGGGTAAGGTGAAGTCTGGAAATGAGTTTAATTACTTCAGCTATCAGACAGGAATTGGCCTTATTATATTTTTCATTTTGAATGGATCTGAACATGGTGAACATTCATATTCATATGAATTTTGTAAATGTGTTTAGATTTGCTATGAATGAGCAGAAGTCGATACTGTCACATGTTAATTTAAACTTTCGGATGTGACACAAGTTTGTTAGCTAACCTCTTGTTGTAATAACTAAAAGATTGTACATTTTTTCTCGATTGATTTCGATTCTTCTCGGACTTTTCGTGGCCACAGCACATCGGACGCTACGTTTTAAAGGGCATTAACTTTTGATTTGTTGATTCCATAGTTAAAGACTTGCAAAATATATGTAACCCCTACTTGCAAATCAGCTACATACTAATATAATTCGTTTTTATTCGCATCTAGAAAATATTTTATATCAGACTTCATCAAACTTCTTATTTTCTGCGAGGTACAACTAAAACCAGTCTTGGAACATCGTTTATAGTGGCCACGCTATCTGTAAAGTTCGGTGTGAATTGCTCATCATTGAATGTAATATCGTTGAACAACGTGTGCAACATATCATATATTTTTTTCTGTTCGAGAAGCGTTCTGATGAAAAATAATCTTTAGCGACAAGGTCAAATTCTGGATGAAGGGAAGTGCAAACAAGCAATTTTTTTGATTTGAGGCGACACCAATCACCAAGAGAAGCAGCAGCTCAAAACTAATCCAGAGAAAGCCACAGAGTATGGTAAAATCATCGGTACATACTTTTGCGAAAACATAATTCGTTGCTATATTGGTGGCGCAAGCGTTACAGATCAATAATAAATAACTGCATATGATCAAAACCGGGTAGTATAGCTACCGACGACATGTGCTTCAAACAGGATTGATCTATACACGAAATATGTTATAAACTACTCAAATCCAAATAGGCCCCAATAAGTTCTTTTGGTTAGTTAGGTAGGTAGTTTTTTTTCGAGTCATGGGCCTTTTTTGCCTACTCACTTGAAGACAACAACAACTATCATTATTGATCAAAGCAAAGAAAATGAAACATACACTTGCAAACTCTACAATAAAATACTTCGTTTATATTTTCGGGGAATCCTATTTTGTTTTAAGTGGTATATTTAGACAATTGGTTCTCCACCAAACCCTACAATAAAATACTTCGTTTATATTTAGGGTGAATCCTATTTTGTTTTAAGTGGTATATGTAGACAATTGGTTCTCCACCATAACACATATATAAATTTTATATTTATTTTTTTCTTATTAAAATTATTATTCAAAATCAAAAGTATAAAAAAAACATAAGAGAAGGCTACAATCCATTGTGTGGATCGTTTGATAGCCTATCCCAACTCATTCTTTAAATTACTATCCCTTAGGCAAAGAAATATTAAAATTGAAATTGTAGCAAAATATTGTTCAGACAGTTTATCAAAAACTTGTATGGTTCGACCAAAAACAACGTTGTTCTCCTGCATATGGTATGGCGTAGGATATGCAAATGTTTTTGGATGAAAACGTCTCCAAAAAGTGGGCGTGGGTAAAAATAATAAATGGAAGAAATGTTTACATTACCAAAACCAATTATTTTGCATAAATTTTTTAAAATTTTACCGAAAAACGATTTTTACTGAAAACGCCCGTAAAACTGGACGCGGCAAAAAACTTTGTATTGACGAAATATAGACATTAAGATTGTCCAGATATCATCTTCTGACACTTTTTCAAAAGCTCTTAGGTTTGGCCTAAATTTAGGTTTTTCTAAAAAGGGGCGTGGCAGTGTCCGGATTTCAAAAATGTTTACACTTGTTCAAACAGCACTAACAAGGATCACATGTATCTAAATTCATTATCCTAGCTCAAAGTTTAAAGCCCAAAAACCGGTTACCTACAGACGGACGGACGGACGGACAGACATGGCTTAATCGACACAGCTAGCGATTCTGAGTCGATCAATCTACCTTGAGGTATACCTAGCTCAATTATTTTTCTTTGTTACAAACTATGTATCAAAACTTATATACCCCTATGGGATAGGGTAAAAAACATATGAGAAGGCTACAATCCGCTGCGCTTAAAATTAATATTCCAAAAATGTCGTTTTTATGGCGATGAAATATAGAAAATGTCATTTTCAGAACATATTGTTCAGACAGTTTATCAAAATATTTTATGGTTCGACAAAAAACAAAGTTTTTCGCCTGGTTACGCTATGAGGTAGTATGAACAAATAGTTTTTGTATAAATCGCCTCCAAAAAGTGGGCGTGGTTTAAAATGATAACCAATGATTCTGCATCGAAATTTTTTCGAAACGTTTAAAACTTTACCGAAAAAAGTTTTTTACTGAATACGCCCCCAAAAAGTGGGCCACGTTATGTGGCCAAAATATAAATATTCAGGTTGACTACATATATTGTTCAGGCACTTTTTAAAAATTCGCTACTGTTTGTCCAAAAATAACGTTTTTCTTAAAAGTGGGCGTGGCAGTTGGTGGATTTTGAAACTTTTCACACTTGTTCGAACAGCACGGATAAGGAACACATTTACCAAATTTCATTTCCTTTCTCAAAATTTAACTGTTGACCTACAGACGGACGGATGGACTGACAGACATGGCTTAATCGAGATTCTGAGTCGATCCATATACTTTGAGATATATCTAGCTAAATTATTTCTCTTTGCTACCATCTATGAATAAAAACGAATATACCCCTATGGAATAATTAAACGATTATTTCATTATTATTATTTAGTTCTGATGTGATGTTAAAGTATTTTTTGTAAGCTTAAAAAGCGAATAATTGAAGGGATAAATCGATTTGTGGAATATTTACGAACACACTTTTTTATTGTATATTCCCAAAGCAAGCGTGCCCATCGTCCAAACTCCCCGAGATAATTTTTTTTTTCCTGCAAAGATTTGAAATGTTGGATTTTACTTTAAATGTAGCTTCTTCTGCGAACGTCTTCCACTTCCAATAGAGTTTTTGTCTGACAACACCACGGAGGGTAACTTCGTACAATGCTACATACAAGTAGTCATTTTATTAAATGCGAGACACTTGAATCCGATTGCGTTAACATATGTACATAATGCAAACACATTTAAAAGTCAAAAAGGCGTTTGAGATTTCTCTATTTTAGAAATAAATAAATTTTGGTGTCTGTTTATTAAATCACCAACAAGTCATGATGATTTATTACTCCAATCGCTTTCCATATATAAGATCCGTTTTTGTTTACCAAAAAATACCGATTTATCGCAAATATCTGCTCGTAGCTATGCATGTACATCCATATACATATGTATATACTATTGTAATGGAGCTCAAGATTCAATCTATTTGAGTTGTGGGTGGTCATAGTACGATTGGTTGCGTGATTTCATTTAGTGTTTCCAAGCAGATGGTATTTTTATTAACTCTGTAATGTTTACAATAAATAGAATAAAGTTAAACGAAGAATGCAAACACTTATAAATAATCAGTTGAACTGAATGCAGAGCGTGTGTCTGCATAAGCAGAGTTTTTTAATTTTATATATACATATATATATAATTTTTTTTTATTTTTTTTATTTTTTTTTTAAATATCAAATTTAGGTACACAACAAAATAATCTATTTGTCTTAAATGGAAATATTAAGGGATAATATAAACTTATATATTGGCAAACTTTCTTGACTCAACAATAAACAAAAGTTTATCAGCAGAATGTGTATATCACATTGAAAATAAATCTGCAAATTGCTTGTAATATAATTTGAGATTGTTGAGAAATTTAAGCGTGTTCCATCCACGGATTCCTCCGTTATAAGTAAGTGGGAAATATTTCCTAATTTGTTAAATCAGAGACTTTCTGAGATAGTACACAGAATTTCTGCTAATAAAATACAGATTTGTATGTAGATATGATAAATGGTAATTATCTTTATTGTAAGCTGCGAAGAAAGGAAACTATTATTTCACAGAAAAAAATCCTCTCTGCTAAGAATTTTAATCCGCTCCATCAACAATCATCAGCTGATGCAGTGGAGGAAAATCTCTAAGGGATCGGCAAGTAGAACACGACTATTTATCCATGTTCAAAACACATAAAGGGTATTCATAACCGTTTAAGTGAAATTTGTCGTATATTGTATATTGAGATTGCATTTTAGAAATACTTCATTTTCCATATAAGCAAGCATAAATCCAAAAAAAGTCACTATATATCATAACTGTATAGTATATATATAAAACGTTTCTCAAAGGTACATCATTTACTTAATATCATCAGATTTGTTTATTTCGGACGAACGAGATTCTCTTCTAGATTCGTAGATATACCGTAGATACCGTAGATATTTAAATAAATGCTGTAAGGCTGTATACCAATTGCGTGAGAATTTTAGACAGTTGATAATTTTTGACATTAGTATCGTCATTACTGACTTCATAGCCATATACCAACTGCGTTAACATTTTAGATAGTGGTTAATTTCTGACATTAGTATAGTGATTATAGATTTCAAATTTGAAACCAGCTCAATAGCTCGTTAATTTAGGAAGACTAGTATAGCTATTGAGAATTGAGTATGATGGAAAAGATGGTTTATCCCCATTGGCAGTCTTCAAGTGTGACTGAAAAAAACAAAGAATCAAAATATGCTAGGCAATATGTATAATACACTTAAATTTAATTCTTCAAAAGCATTTAATTTGCCTTTGCTGTTTTATGTTTTCAAATTAATCAAATTACGATGAATATCTTCTATCACATGATAGTACCGAAAATGTTATGTAATAGAAATCTATAGGTACATAGTAAAAAAAAAAGGACCAAAGTTAAAGTTCTGAATAAATAAAATATAATATATATAAATAATAAAAAATAATATAAAACATAAAATAAATCCCTTTAAAAAAAATTGTGCTAGCAAAAAGACAATATTTGTGAAACTTTAAAATTTAACCATTAGATAAATGAAATGTAAAGCCAATTTTAAGAGTCGAAAAAGCTGTATGAAAATCATATGTCCTAAATATAAAAACAATCTATAGACGAAATGGTCATAACGTTTTTACATCGAAAGATTTTTCGAATTTCTATAAAAGTCGATTTGGCAAAAAAAACTTTATATAGTCGGAGTATAAATATTGGGATTGTCTTAACATTTTTCTCAGAAATTTTTTAAAAATTTCTTTACCGCTTAACCAAAAACAACGTTTTTCTGAAAAAGGGCGTGGAAGTACGTACGACGACAAAACGAACGACGGACGGACTGAAATGGCTTAATGTATCTACATACATCAAAATGAATGTAGGGTAAGGTAATATTAAAACAAATTGGTGGAGAAACAGGCTCGTTAGAACATAGGGCCCACATTTTGCAATATGAACTATATGATGACCATAATTAAAACAGTTTCATAAAAACTAGATTTTTATAAAATGTCAAACAGTTCCGGTTGCTTCTACAGACATATTATATCAATATAAATAAATAAATATAAAAAATGCTCAAGGCTTGCTTGATGTCATTTTCAAAATTCATAGCCATATATAGGTACTTCTCTAAAACATTTGTTGTTCTCTTTGATTAATTACTCTTCCCGTATGAGAAGAAAACTCAAAGAGTTGTTAGCATTCCATTAACGAAATGTTCCATCTGCTCGCGTTGGATCTTTATTCTGTACATCGAGACATCTCGTCCAATTAATTCGTTCTATGAACTCTACAATCCTGCACATCCATGGAGTTTGTAGAGTTGTCCCAAACGCCCAGTTTATTATACGCTTACGCTATGGCATATATGCATGTTCAGTTGCAAGCTTTGCACGAGTATGTGTATTTCAATGTTGCGCATTATATTGTAGAATTAACATTTTGAAATATACCATGTGCTGATGTACATCACATTAATGCGTGCAGGTGCATATACTCGTTAAATAAACAGGAGCGCGTATGGCCGTCTTTAGGTGTTGTGTTTTTTTAGTCAATTTTGTTAGTATTTTAAGTTTTATAATTAAGAGTACAAAAATACGACGACAAAGTAGTCCCCACTTCTGTAATGCGAACAGAAATAAAATTCTTGACATGTTGCCAACAGCTGCTTTGGCTGTGCGGTGCGTATGGAAATTGTGCTCATCACTGAGTGCCGTGCCGCCGTAAAACTTGCAAACAAAATTTTCGACAAACAAAAATTATGGAATATTTTATGATGCTATTTTTAAAAAAAAAGTTCTTCCATTGCGTGTTTATTTATAAACTCCGTATAGATGTGTTGCCTTTTAATAATGATTCTTGGTTGAAGTTTGGGTAAAGCGACTGACCGTTGGAGCTGTTAATGGTGCCAAAAACATTATAATCACAAGCGTTTTATTGTGTAGATGTTTTTTTTAAAGAAAAAATCATTCATGCGAGCATGGTGACACATTAAACATCTTAAATCTTAATCTTATCGTATGAAGAAAATGATAAAAACATATTTTTTTACTAAATCAGTAATATCTGTATGTTTATGAAAACTGTTTTAAACGATTTCCTTCAAAATGATCAACATTAGAAGAAGTGTGTTATGACTTTTTTTTAGCTGATGTACATATTTAGTTACAAATTGTCAAAAGTTAAAAGTAAATCCGTAGATTTCTGTTTGATTTGAGATATAGAATTCTTTTCATTGAATTTGTAAAACATTCTTCAATTGATTAAACCTTATATCAAGAATTATTAAGATGCGCAAAAATCATTGCTGTCAATTTCCATGGTGGTCATAAGAAAGATTTGTAAATATATAAAAGAAATATGATTGCAATTATTAAAAGAGAATTTCAAGCATCCACCAATTTCACAGTTTTCACACAAAATCATTTTACATAATATTTGTTCAAATACATGTATCATAAAATACACATCTTAAAATACTTTCCCACTCGAAATAAGTACAAAACTTTTTTTATATTATATTTTATTAATATAATATAAAATGTTTTTCTGAAAAGTAAACACACAAATGCTATCATGCTATGGTCTCTTTGAAATAGCAGTTAGTTATCAGCGGTGCACAATACAAGATACAGATTTACATTCTGTAGAGCTCTTATATCTCAAAATAAAATTATAAACTTCAAACGGAGGACGCAATGAAGTTTTGTTTGATTTTTTTTTTAATAATCAGGACATATCATTGTTTTATATTAAAGTTTGGTCTATGAAGAATATCTACAGAACACATAATCGGGCATTAAGTCGGTCATTATTCTTGCAAAGCTATTGGGTCAATAGGCACAGATTATTGGCATGGACTTACATTTTCAAACAATCTTCTTAAATGGAGTCCAACGAGGTTGAATCGTATAATCCCGGTGACCAAACAACGTTTGATTGTTGTGTGCCATTTACCGGAAACCAAAGTTCTTAAACCTCTATTTTATTCAATAGCCATGGAAAGGCCGACGACAACAGTCAGCATTCATTTTAATACTTTGCAATTTTCGAAAAAAAAATTGCTACCCATCAAAAATCATAATACAATTTGTTAACAGATATCATTAAAAACACAATTTTAATAACACATTCCCATTAAAAATAAATATATAAACTATATTTATATATATTTTTTTTTATATAATACAAAATGTAATTCTGAGAAGTAGACACGCAAATGCTGACAGATTAAGATTTTGACAAGTATGCTCGTCTCTTTAAAAAAGCAGACAGTTATCATCGGTACACAATACAAGAGTACAAGACACAGATTAACATTCTGGTGAGCTTTTAAATTTCAAAATAAATTTTTTAACGTCAAACGGAGGATGCCTTAAAGATTTTGATTAGAATATTTTTAAAAATAATCAGGGCATATCTTTCTTTTATATTAAAGTTCATTAAGTCGATCGATATTTTTGGAAAGCTATTGGGTCAGTGGACATAGATTATTGACATGGACTTTTGAAACAATCTACAAAAATGGAGTCCAACGAAGTTGAGTCGTATAATCCCTGAGGCCAATCAGCGTTTGATTGCTGTGTGCCACTTTATTGGTACATAGGTACTATGAAAGCCACAGTATTGAAACTTAGTATGAGCATATGAGTAGCTAATCTGAGAAACTGAGTTAAAAATGGGCGTTGTAGAATAAGTGAGTTTTCAAATTAAATCTCATATATATGTAACACTTAAATTGTGAGTGTTTTTAAAATGTTTGTGAGCTCATGAGCCTTTAATGGGATCAAAAGAGTGGGCGAGGTAATCCCCATAAAAGTATATATATAATGTTATATATTTGGAACACAATAATAGTAAGAGCTTTAATGTTTTGTGTAGTCTGTAGGCTGTTTACATATAAAAGCACCTAATCAGAAAATGGACGGCAGTGTGCATAAACATATTTTTATTTGTGAGGTATATATTAAAAAAAAAGTGTCGGGATTAGAAATCAAACACCATAAAGTTATTATTATTTTAAATAAAATATTTTTTACCATTGCCTGGGTTACACATAATAACCGCTTTAAAGTTTCATAGTAACAAATGATTCCACTGATTTTTTCGACCTTTTGTTGATTCATTAAGTTGCTTTTCATAAATATCATGTTATTATATAATATACATATAACTATATGCTCAGGTTTATTTTAATGCCACACCCGATTTTTTTTTGGTATGCTTTCAGTAAAAAAATTTTTCGCTAAAATTTCTTTATGGTTTGAAAAAAAACTTTCCATGCAAAAATTTGATTATGTTAACGCAAATATTTCTTCTATAGACAATTTGAACTCATGGCTTTTTTAGGTGCGTTTTCCTATATAAATCTTTCGTGCAAAATTAGACTCTATGTTACAAACTATTTATCGAGACTAATGTAACCCTATGGAAGTGGGTATACAAATTCACGTGTGAGAACACTTCCTTCATACATATGAGTGTGTGTGTATAACACATTTCAACATTAAACTGCAGAGAGCACTTTAATAAAAAAAGGACATGGGATTTTTGCTTTTGCTACCTCATAGGAATGAAATAGGTTACTCGATTCTGGTGAATGCGATAACATATGCAATCTGCGACATTGAGCAATAAAATATTGCCGAATTAAGACCCTTACCGTTAATATGCCATATAACTGACTGCTACCCATGATAAGAAGAAATGAAGACGAAGGGATACTAAACATACACATGATTAAAATAAATCATGCAATACCTACATGAAATTAACAGTGTTTTTGCTTACACTGTTGGGATTAAACTATATCTTCAATCAATATTATCATTCAATAATCAATAATCAAAGCTATTACTTTCTAAATATATATTTCACTATGATAAGGCTAGATGTGATAAATAAATAAATAAATAAAATCGAAAAACTATACATGTTGCACATACACTTATTTTATATCTACATGTATCCTCCTTAAAAAAATTAATGTACATTGCAACATATCTATAGAAAAAACATTATCCTGACAAACCATATCTACCGTATTTCCAAAACAGAATGGGTGTTTATCACAGTGGGATTGGGACCATATTATTATTTTTGGTTATGATTGGAACGGAAGTAAGTGCGGAAATATGTTAAACGAGTCGGCATCAGTCACTCATGCAGAGAGTAGAAGTTATGCCAAGAGGAATTTCAATATTACGTTAATACGGATAAGAGTCACCCTACACGTACCACTGTAAACGAAATAAATAGAAATCCTTAAGCCTACCGCATAGGTATAAGTTAGCGTTGGTTGGTAAAAAGTTTGAATGCTTCCCTAAAGATTACTAATTAGAAGCACGTGCCATTTTACATAACATAACACACTATCGAATAACGTAAGGTACTGCATACAAATGCCTGTTAGATTAGTGTTGCCAATAATATTGAAAAGGTATTACATATTTACTTGTGTAGGAAATGTTACTCCTTAAAGATGTAAAATTATTTTCTTTTGCAAATGTGTATCTTGTCACATTAAAAAGATGGGAAGTTGGAAACCAATAAAGTGAAATCGTGCAAAGTATTTCTTTGGCTTATCTCATGAAGACGGGTTCAGTGGTGCGATGGTTAGTACTATCAACTGCCGCGCAGAAGGTCTGGGTTTGAATAACAGCCTCCTCTCGTGATGATCTGACTAATCATCCAAGTAGTATCAAATGTCAAGAAAAGCGTATCTCAAAATCGCCGTTCGGAGTCGGCATAAAACAGGAGGTCCCACCATCTTGCAAGAAGTACATACGCACACATGAATGATTGTGAGAAATCTCGGGCTTGAGTACTAACGGGCCTGTTGTGCCAAAAATTAGTTTTGGTATCTCATGAAGAAACGTTTGAAAATATATGAGAATGCTTCATAACGCCTCTCATCCATATCTAACGTCATTTCACCCGAATCCGGCGATATACCAACTAATTTTTGCAGCCTCTCTCGTCCAATCTGTCCTTTTTAAAGTACCACAATTTGTATTTACACCCACAAACGTTAGAGGCGTTCCCGATATCTAGCATATAGTTTTAAAAATGTGGTCATATGAAAAACACCGTCGTTTCTGAAGGCAACATTCCAATTCCAAGAATACATCTTCATTATCACTAATCACATACACGTCGAAAACTCAATCAAATCTACCTGTTCGGATTCAAGCTTCAATTACAGACTCCAGACGTCGTTCACACAACCTTAGCTAAAACGCATTTTTCACACCAAAATAAAGGCAGTACCATCGACCAGCGCCATTTCAACATACAGAGGCAAATGACCATTTTTGCCAACTTCATGTTACCAAATGTCGCATCCATACATTTAGCAACTTACGTTTGATTACTTACAACAATGGATATTACTTTCCTGGACTTACCGATGAGTTTCATAATTTAATCTTGCTCACACACAATCCCACATACCCAAATTTACTTATTGGCAGACACCACACTTTCTTCGTGCGAACCGATGTAAAAACGTCCTTTATCCATGCCAGTACGGAACCATCCTTTTTTTGGCACAGCAACGTACGTGTTCCCTGAGATCAAGTACATCCGTTCAATACCAACGATCAAACAGCCACAACACAGTTTCACTTCAAACAAACAAAATAAACCAACAATACATCAAGCAGCATTGGGTGTGGTTAGTACATGGATAGTGGATCGGATCAGAGAACGGTCGAAGTGATATTATGTTTCATAAAATCCAAATTACACCGTCCCAAAAGAAGTTTCACTTCAAAAATGTTTTAAATATTTCAACAAAAATGTAAGCAACTACGATGAAAATTGTTAAAAGATGTATGGATAATGTATATGTTACTTTTCAAACAACCATACAGTGAACTTGGCAACACCATTTTGCATTGTTAACCTCGTGCGTGAGAGCATGACTTGACGAACAAGAACTTATAATCTCAGATCTAGTAATTTTGAATGACTATGGTTTTCCATTCGTAAAGAGTTTTTGAAAATCGTGTTGACTTTGGTTTTAACAATATTGATGAACACAATTAATGCAATTTATTGCTTTATTGGATAATGTAATTTAAACACATGAAAAGTTATTCATCTTTAGTGTTTTGAATTTTACAGTCAAAGAAGCAATCCACAACTGGAAAATCGATACGCGGCACAAGCTTGAAGTCGTTGCTACCTATACAGGCCACATGCTAATTCATCTGTGCAGACGGCGAAGGTTGGTGTTAAGATATACGATGTCAATAAATTCGGTGAGGCTATGTTTTTAATTTTGTCATCATTAGGCGTGGGAAGTGTGTACAAAAAATTTCAGTCAACATTTGATTCAAATCCATACCAAAAATGTGTTTACTTATGAGAAACATATATATAAACTAAAAGGTATACAAACTCAGTTATTCGTTTAAGAGGTCAAAGAACATCAGGAAAACATTCCTTAACTTGTGAATTACCCACAAAAATCCAACTCAAACCTATAACAATATTTTAGTTTTATAATTTGCGCACTTTATATGTTTTTAGCAGAGAGGAGTCGTTAGAGAAATTGAAAAAAAGAGAGGTAGCAAAGCAGCTGTATGTTGTCGAGACAAATTCCAAACTAACTTTAGGGAGTAGCTGTTTCTTGTCTTGAACGAATGTTGGTGTATACTTAGAAGCGAGGAAAAACCAAACTTTAATTTTATTTATTTGAACTCAGCTTATCTTTATTCCGACAAGTCACGTTTTCAGTCAGTATAGGTAGGAGTATATATGTTTCCGTATAAGATTTCGATTGATTCATTACGATGATAGTAGAATCGAAAATGGATGTTTTTTTTTTGGAATTCCATTCGTCTGTCCGAAACGGTCTCTCCAGCCTTAACGGCTTGACTAATTTTTATTAAACTGCATATACATATACAATTTGAAGTCTTAAAATAAGTCCAAATAGTTCTTAACGTATTCTCCAGCTTTGGTCAAAAACGGAAATCATTATAATTCACATGGACACCGATTCCTTAAAATTCCGGAATAAAAGTTTTTATAACAACAGTTCAACGTTATTTATATATTTTTAAGAAAACAATTATTCGGAGTAACTAATAATCACTTTTAGCAACAACTCTCCGTTGACAACGGAGAACCATTACAAACAGACGGAACGAGAAACTGACGCGATAGGGTTTCTCTGTCATCATAACATTGAATCAATCAAAATCCCGAGGTCGAACATTTTAATGAAAACAATATCTTTCTCTTGTAAGAGAAAGATAAGTATGAAACTACAAATTCCATATCCTAAGCATATAAACATAAAATACATGCAGATATGATATAAACACAGTCAGTCCATCCAGATGAAAATATTTGCAGTGGGTGTGGCTGAGTGTGTTTTGACAATTAAGAATGGGTAGTGTACAGAAAAATAAAAAGGGGTTAGTTAGGATAAATAAAATTTATTCATTAAACGAACAAATCGTGGTTAGAATAATGTTAGCTAAAATTAACAACCCAAACACCAAATATTTCGTGTTATTTTAAAAAAAAATAATTTCATGCATACCGGATTTACACAAACATTTTAAATTTGTAGCTATAAATACATGGAATATGTATGTATAATATTTATTGATGCAAATCCAGTATACAGAGAGCATAACCATTGAAGGGAAATATCACCATTAAAACTTTGTTTTATATAACAGATATTGTTTTAATTATTCAACTGATGATGTGATAGCAATGAATGCCAAATGATGTATATCCATTAAAACCGCACCAAATCTGGTGTCGGCTTAATGTACAGCAAAAAGCCAGAAAGGATTATCGGCGGAATATCGCTATAGACATTTCAATAGAAATGCAAACAAATGTTTGGTATAATATCGTAGGGTAATGGATTATGGTACAACACATGACAGTCTTTGTCTGTGACACACAATCAAGATCTAATGCCGTTTGCTTACAAAAAAACAGAAAGCACGGTCGATCGCCAATGACTGGAAAAAAAGTCGATTGCTATTAGTTTAATAATTGCTTAGAGCTAAAATTCAGAAATGAAACAAAATATCTGACATTGCCGGTATTTATGTATTATGTATGATATATACGTATTGTTACTTTCAGAACTTCAATCGGGTATACCGGGGTTTCCACTAGGCTCGCTATTTATAATGCCGTCCTTAGTGCCTAGTTATAGTTAGCTTGAACTTCTGATGGAATTGAAATGTCACCCACATAGCTTCTTATAGGAATTATTGGAAAATTCCATTTCAGTTCGGTGGAATGTCAATCATTATTTCACAAAAATAATTCTTAATCAGTGAAAAATAAGAAGTGATTTTCTGCGAAAACTATATTCCAAAATTTAAATATTTTTGGATAATCATGTTCTTATACTTTTGTTTGTTTTGACACCAACTCGCTTATGATTGAATTTTTAAAAAAAGCGCAAGAATTAAAAGAAAATTTGCAGTGAGGGTTTTCAATGACAGCTAACTATAGATGGGCCTTTAAAATCCCGACATTTTAATTCCGCTATTCATAATCCCGTTTCTTACTAGCCCGCTTTTATAATCGCATTTGTTAAGTCAACTGCTTCTTTTAAAAGCATATATATATAAATATAAAGAGTTGATAATTTGTCAATCAATTGAATCATTTGTACTAATTTGTTTGCTCTTTTTAATAATTATTTTATAGCGCAAACTCAAATAGAACCATTCATTTACTTTAATTTGCGGGATTTGGTGAGACTAGACAGGATTTTAGAAATCAGTATTATAATAAATCCGGATATTGAATAGGCGAGTTATAAAAAAACTGTGTTTTAGAAGATGGGATATTAAAACTCCCCACTGCATCACAAAAAAAAACAGAAATAAGAGTGCCATATAATATGACTGAGTGTTTGCCTATTTAAAAACAAAAGATTTGATACAGCTTGGATAAAATTCCCTTTATTTTATATGAAGTTTATACAAATTCGCTTTATCTCTATATGCAATTTGGAGTATTGGCGTTGTTATCAGTTTAAAAAATACACTGAAAGTGCAATTTTTTTTATAAATACATATGCTAAAACCTCAATGAGAAAATTAAGCTGTTTATGAAAATAATAATCTAATAAGGTTGAAAAACAAATTTACAAATGTCATAGACATTTCATTTAGCATTACTTTAATAACACAGCCGTATTAGTTGTTATAATACGTTATATGTTTTAATCAAATTATTTAGTGCCGTTTTCGATAAAAATAACTTCTAAGGACTGACTACGAAGGTAAATATTGTCCAGCAGTACATATTATCCAGCAACATATATCAATTTTTAATGCTCTATTCACTTTTTTATTAATCAAATAATGGGTACTCAGTTAGTAGTAAGAATTCTTAAAGTAAATGGATTGCGCTACTCCCGCTTCTCTTAAAAAGTATACCCACATACGCATGTTCCTAATCCATTAAATTCTCCACATCGCACACTCCACACTAAGCTATCCTGAGTTTTATAGATTGGACACATTTGGTGTCAAATATGAGTTCACGTGACAAATAATCCACCAAAATACACTTATGTCCAATATTGGTTAATTTTCCATTTCAAGACAAATATTTTATGTTATTTCAACACCCATATATCTAAGCTCCTGTAAGCAACCTGTCAGCCTTAACTTATGTATTGCCGTAGTGGAATGGATATACAAATTTATTCCATTCCATATATGTAATGACGCCCTTAGGCTTTAGTTCAATGCAAGTATAACCCGTGGCTTCACTTCCAAAAAGCGAAACGAGTTGATATGCTGTAGTATGTATAAATATCATACATAATTGCATATAGTCATCCCGAAATATAGGTTATTTGGCTTTAAGCGATTGCCATTTTATCAGAAAACGCCCTTAGCAATAAATAAATTTTCCCATGTTGTTAAATGATACCAGTATCCTCTCTAGATTTTAAAATTCACAAACAAATCTCGAAATTTCAACATAATAGCAAAAACGCATTCACCTAGACCTCGCTGTACAAAAGTTTTAAACGCATTTGTGCAGCGGAAAGATATCCAGCACTCGAAAGTTATCTCCGTAATGTGTACATTTAAATTGGGTTTTTGATGTCAATAAAAAGATAGCCCCAAACTGCTCCAGAGCATTGTAGACAAATAACATCTATATAATTTTGTAAATCACTGGACTTTCCAGGTATAATTAAATAATTCACACACGTAGTAGTATTCTTCATTATTTATACATAACTATAACATAAAGTGCCAATGTAAAATCGTTTGCATAACAAATGTTACCTTAAGCAAAAGGCAATTCCATCACACTTGTGTAAATACCTAAGGGTATGTGCTCATTCCTGATCGTGTATTCAGTTATAAACATTGTCATCAAACCCAGTTACAGGGACGAAATACGTAGTTAGAGGGGCGCTGCATAAAAATACAACAACATTTCAAAATCCGCCCACTATCAAGACTTTTTAAATTAAGTCTTTAGTCAAACCGTAACGAGTTTTGAGAAACTGCCTGCACAAGATAAATTTCATTCATTAACATATTAAACTATTCACCACTTTTAAGTCGTTTTTTATATAAAAAAATACTTTTGGTTAATCTTAAAAAAATACAAATTAAATGAAAATGCTCAAATAAAATTATTTTTTTATTTGCAATGATTATTAAGATGATAAAATATGATATGGTATAAGGCGACCCGTACATTACCTCCCTTTCTCGTAGGAGTACATTTGATGTAATCCGTTTTTTTTTTCAAACGGTCACTATCTCAACATCGATTTTTCGCCTATAGAAATTATTTTGCCACTACCGCTTTTTGGTACTTTATCAGAAAATTCGAAAAAAAAACTTTGCATGCAACTCCTCGCAGCGGATTGTAGCTTTCTTATATGTTTTTCGTTTATGTTGATACATATATATTAGTCCGCTCCTGAAATGTATATTTTTCATGTTTACTACTTCAAGATTCTTGAGGACATTCTCACTATATACACCCTCAACTGTGATAGCAAACACTTAATTGCTATAGTAGAAAAAATATATATGTGCCTTTTCACGTATCTATATACATTTTTTTACCAATTACTTTGCCTGCATACACAAAAAATTAGATGTATACAATATCTTTTATGAACTTTTCACGGGTAAAGTGAATGTATAACGTAAAAGCAAAGGCATGACTACTTGAAGAATGTAGAGAATTGCAATATAATTGGTATGCACTACCTACGTCATGGAATGTTCTATTCGAAAAGAAACGTTAGGTTGAAGCAAAAAACTATTTGCGTAGTTTAAATGTTTTCCTTGGAATTTATTATAAGTTGCTTGCGTAAACTTTTTAACCTAGTCTACTAACACATTCGTGTAAAGAGGGGGTCACTGTTCCCAATACACCCGAAATCTTTCTCTCTGCTGCCTCATCGAGACCTTCTTCAGTTTTTCGCATGTTTTAAAATCTATTTGGAACACTATGCTTTCTGACACAAATACAAAAATAAATGACTCCTTGTTTCTTTAGTTTCCTCACATCCGGAGGAAATTCATCTTTGCTGTGATTTGTCGGTTTGAGATATATGGCACATCTTTGGGGTGGAATCGCTTGCATAGCATTGTCACACATTCCCTTAGCGGGGTGATTGATGGCGTACTTCAAAATGCGTGTGTGTTTATGAAGTACAATATTGTGCAAAAACTTCAGTAAATGTCTACTCATCATCATACGATACATAAAGGTGTTTGAACATGCAACCGCTAGCACTAACTTTTTAAATTAACCCAAAGATGTAGTAGATGAGAGTATTTAGCAGTAATTGCTTGTTCGTGCATTTTTGCTTCATTCATTCCGAGTTAGGTTGTCCTCATTTTCAAATATAATCCTCTTTAGCTACACTGCTATCATTGGATCATTTTAAACCCGATGAAATCAGGTGTAACGAAATCGTAAGTCATTGTCTACACAAAAGAAAAGTATAAAGAACTTGCTGACTTTAGGACTTTTGTTAACTATCATTGAAATCTCACATGTTCAGGGTGTGAACAGTTTGGGCGTATGTATGTATTTATATGCCAACGAGAAGAGAAGTTGGTTGTGCTTATCTTTGTAACAAAATCCGCAAGCAATTTAGTTTCCCAGGTAGAAGGTATAACTACTATAGCGTAGTCAAGCAACAACTCAATGATATTAGGGATTTCACAAAGTTCTATAGTGTCCTCTGATTGGATCAATTTCAGAATTATGTATCTACTGATTTGTGGTCACATCTATAATACTCATATATCGAATTGGACACCTTTACTTATTGTTATATGTATTTGTATCAGTAGATTAAAGATTTATTTTGAAAAGGAAGGCGGAGTTAACATAGCTCATAACAAATTTTGAGAACAGGAGAAATAAAAAAACTACAGACTTTATGAAAAAGTTATAAAAAGTTATACTATGTGTGTTTTGGTAGTTTTTTATTTCTCTTTTTTAAATTACACTGCAGATATCAACATTTTTATATTAATAAGTGATCCTTAATGATTTTTTTTATTTTCAAAATGCACTCTTCTTCAAATAACAAATCATTGAATATACCAAACTTAAAGTGTGCAGAAAATGTTTGAAAACAGCATAAATTTCTTATTATAAAAGATATTAACTGTTCATCTAAATGGAATAAAGTGAGTTATAGTAAATGAATTATTTATAATTTTAGTAACGAGCCGAAAAAAATATCAATCCAGCACCCGACAAATACCACCAAATATCGTAAAAGGCGACTAAGGATAATCATATATTGGGAACTTAATGTACATGCAAACATTGGAAATCAACGGTTTGGTAAAAGGACGATGGAATCAAATAATAAATATACATGCAAGTATAAAAAAAACACGAAAGCCACAGGTTTCATCTTAGTATAAAAATTTGTAGTATCGAACTAAATTACATAAATGATGGTCCAACCATAATGAACAATGTCAGAACTTAACGTCAAGTTTTTTTGACCAACCTAATTTAATATTTCTTTGTTTCATTGTGTGACAAACTCAACCATAGAGAGTTACACAATTGGGTAGCGCGCTAAGATTATTGAAGCCTTTTACGAAAATGGGCGTTTAAATCAAAATGTATTTCTTGCTCGTGACTTTGTGATTTAACACCATTCGACTTCTTTCTTTGTCGATTTTTAAAAGAAAAAAGTGTACGTCAATTAGCCAAGAACAATTCAATTGAACATCGACATTGACATTATAACGACATAATAATAAAGCTGGCCTATGTGATTTCTACATTAGCCATTGGGAAGATCTAAAGCGAAAATCAATAAAAATAAAAATCACCTTGTGAGAGATGCCATTTGTTGCATAATGAAGAAAAGGGATAGCATTTCGGAAAACAAAGTAACTTATCCATTTTTTTCATATTTCGGGGAGATCAGTCAAACAAATGAGAAAATAATTGATTGGATAATTGAAGGTCTAGATTTTAGAGATAAATAAGAAAACTTCGTGGTGTAATAGCAGTAGGTTCTAAGAATACCGGAGAATTAACATTGCAGCCTGCTTAACAACATTGGCGGGTAAAATCCGGCTGTAAAGCATCCGGCTTATTTGATATAAGTATAACATAATGGGTAACGGGACAGCAATTTTACATGACAATAGCAGTAGCAAAGCAAAATCAAATAAGAAGTTCAAATATCCGAGTGTAGTCAATGACCCCATATCTCAAAAAAAAATTGTCTCAGATTGTACCGTTTTTTTTTCAGATCATTATCGTAGCGAAGTTAAAAAATAAATATCCCGTATTAACCTCAAACCGCGCTTCTCTATTTTTATGTGCCACAAATAATTGGATGACAAATTTGAGAAGCTTCAAACAATTGGAAGATGAAAGGGTCACATTTGTACAAGTATTTGACTCACTTACACCAACAATGCAGTTTGGTATAAAAATTAGCATAAAACTAATTACAAGACATTGAATAATACGTATCTAAAAGATCGTGTTTATAAGGATAGTTCCCTAACTGTGAATCCTTTGGTTCACAAGATCCAGTTTAGGCGGATAACTCCGAAATACTTTTGTAGCTATTTCGTTAGGCGGGTTTTATTGCACCATAAGATTTAGAAAAATGAATGCCTCTCAGATTAACGTTCTATTTCAAAGGTCATTATCAGAACCTGAAGGATCAAATAACTAGTTTCCAAATCAAAATTAAGGTCAAAACAGGTACAATAAAACCCCTTGATATGGATTACTAAATAAACCAAACAAACCAAAACGTTTCCACCCAATGGGTCTTAGCAGGTTTTGAAATTCTCATATGTATTCAATAAGTACTGACTTGCGACCACTTCAATGTTGTTAATAAAATACTATCGTTGATTAAAAAGCACACATGTTTACCTCTTCGAGTTGCAATTTTAAAGTTTTCTCCCTTTTAACACAAACACATATAAAATTTTGTAGAAAGTTTCAGCTATAGACAAGGTACCAATATGATAGAATCCAGGCATGTTCTTAACGATACCATTGAAAAAACATATGAGAAGGCTACAATCCCATCCTTAAAATTAATATTCCCAAGGTGTGGGCTTTATGGCGATAAAATATAGAAAATGACTTTGTCACAAAATATTGTTCAAACAGTTTATCAAAATCTTTTCTGGTTCGACAAAAAACAAAGTATTTCTATTGCAAATGCTTTGCAGTCTGGTGTACAAATGGTTTTTGTAGATATATAGACGAAATGTTTGTTTTATCAAACCCAATGATTTCGCATCAAAAGTTTTTTGTGCATATTTTAATATTTTAACGAAAAACGTATTTTACTGAAAAAGCCTTCAAAAAGTGGGCGTGGAAAAAACCTTATTTGGACAAAATATAGATATTGGAACCGAAAATCGGTGACATACATACGGACGTACGGATAGATCGACTCAGCTAGCGATTCTCAGTCAATACATTTACTTTGAGGTATGTCTAGCGAAATTATTTCTCTATGTTACAAACTTAATATCTGACTTTTAAGAAAAAAGAAGACCTATTAAAAGTATTGTACGTGCATTGCCGTTTAAGATTTCTAACATTAATCCTGACAGTATTTGGGTTTTAACCTTAATCCGTGCTGTCAACAAAAGGTCATTTCATGTCTCATGTGTATATCGAAGCTACATCATTGAAACGTACATATAGCGGATATAAATGATTTAAAGCTAAAATGGGGAACTGAAAAGAAATCTAAAGGCAGTACCGTTGTCCCGGAATACTAATTTATTTATGAAAGCTCTAGAGGATCAATCTTATTATCCCGTATCAACCCAATTTGGATTAATTTTACATCTTCCATAAAGGAAGATAGAAGAGAAGGTAGGTATTCTCCCATATCTGATGAAAATTTTAATTGATCAAATTTAAGATAACCTAGACTTCTGGGAACGTGCATAGATAAACCATGTAGATTAATCATGTCCATGGTTATCTTTGAATTATCCCCATACATAGAATAGCTTTTTCAACATAGAAAATCCATTAGGTAAACCGGCACAGTGATAACATCAAAAAACGCCTTCCAAGTTTATGTAATGTTTCTCATAATCCGATTACATTCACAATAAGGTAAGTTGTGCCATTTCACATTTTTGGTCTTACGTGAATTTACCTTAATTTCAAATAGTTTTCGTATCTCAATCGACTATGCCCTTTTAAAAGCATTTCCCAAATTAGTTGTTCTGTTTTTGTAATAGAGCCATAATTAAGCACAGTTCTGTGTTGCGAAGTTGCAAAATTATTTCATTTGTATCCTTAAGTTGTCTCGATGAACCTTCTCAAAGTTTGCATAAAGATAAGAAAATATAATGACTTTCTGTATTCTATGATGGTCCTTTTGGATAAACTACCAACATACACAAAAACGTTAGTTGTGTATGCAGGTGATTCATCCTTCCCGATAATAGTCGCTGATCATAATTGTTTTATTTAGAGATACTGAACGACAATTAATATTATTGCCATGCTACTTGACCTACTTTTACAATCACGATAAAGAATGAATTTCGCAAGTAAAAATGATGGCAAAAGGATTATTGAATGACCTTGTACACTAATTGCTATTCAAGTTGAGTGGATTTCGGAGCATACCTTATTGGACAAATTAGACCCTTGTACAGAAATTTGATTTTTCCACTTTGAAATTAACTACTACAATTAGACAAGTTACCACATTCAGTATTTGTGTCTTGTACATTAATATATATAAGTCATCATATAACGGGTGTTTTGTTAGAGGTTGATTTTCCGAATAGAGATAGAGAATCGGGCAACTATAATATCATTTATGTTCAATTTGGTTTGCCATTTCATAAATGGTTGACAAATGAACAACGCTTGCAATTCGTGCAAATTTATTCTAAAAATAATGGTTCAGTTCGCGAAGCTTACCGCAAGCTCCGTTCATTTTATGGTCGACCTAATCGTCCATCAGAGCAATAATTTCGATTAACCATGGATCGTTTTTGCACTACGTTTACTCTATGTGATAATACACATCCGCAAAGACGTCGAACAGTGCGCACCGAAGAAAGAATTGCCGCTGAAGAGAAGAGTGTTGAAGGGGACCCGAATGAATCGATTCGCCACCGTGCACAGCAATTGGAGCTTTGTCCATTAACTTTATGGAAGATTTTGCGCAAAGATCTTAGCTTACGACCTTACATGATCCAGCTTGTGAAAGATTTATAACCGCGAGACCATGTAATGCGTTATAGTTTTTGTGTATGGGCCGAAAATAAGATGAATCTCGCTGCTGATTTATATCGCAAAAATTTGTTCAGTGATGAAGCTCATTTTTGGTTGGTAAAGGGTGATCCAACCATGGATCACGCTACACAATTGAGTAGCGCGTAAAGATTGCTAAAGCCTTTTACGAAAATGGGCGTTCAAATCAAAATTCATTTTGTGCACTTCTTGATTTTTATGGTCACCAAATGTGTCCACAATCAGGAGAATTTTGAGGAAATTTCAGTAAACCGGTTCTGTACGAAATGTGAAAACACCTGTGCATGCTCGCCCAGTTCGTTCTGCTGAGAACATTGCTGTTGTTCGCTATAGGCTTGCAGAAGAGCCGTCAACCTCAACTCATCGTCGTGCCTAACAATTGAACATCTCACGAACATCACTGATGCGAATTTTTAATAGAGATTTGAATCCACACGCTTACAAGGTTCAATTGAATCAAGAGCTGAATGATGGGTTGAACAGACAGAAGTGAATGCAGACAACCACCTTACAAAGAAAATCATCTTCAGCGACGAAGTAGCGATGTCAATTGGCCACCACGATCATGTGATTTGACACCGTTGTCTTCTTTCTTTGGATATATTTTAAAGAAAAAGTGTACGTCAATAAGCCAAGAATAGTTCAAGAGGTAAAGGATGTATAATCCGCCACATTAACTACATTGAATCTCAATCATCCATTAGAACATAAACATAAACACTAAAAATCTCGACACGAAAGATGACCAATTCCGTCGACCAAATTCATATGAGAAGGACACAGTCAGCTGCGCGGATCGTTTAATACCCTATCCTATCCATAAAATTCATATCCCAAAAATATGGGCTTTATGGCGATGAAATATATTTTTGACGGTTTTGGCCAAAAACTACGTTTTTCTAAAAAGATGGCGTGGTGGTGGGCGGATTTAAAAACTGTTTACATTTGTTGTGTTGAGAGCAACAACAATGATGTGTAACAAATTTCATCATTCTAGCTCAAAATTTAAGGCCCAAAACGGACGAACAGACATCGCTAAGCCAATTCAGGTATATCTAGCTAAATTATCACTCTATGTTACAATCAAAACTAATATAGATAGGGTTTAAAAAGAGTGGTATTAGCTCGATTTTAAAGCACGATAATAAAAACTTTTGATTGTTTCAAATGTCGGTAGTCACTACAATTAATTCCATTAGAGAATATAGTCAAAGAGAAATTGATAATCCGTTTTTTTTTTAAATGTGTACAGACTTTTTGTTTATATATGTTTTAATGTTAAAAGACATGTTTGGTTTAATCAAAATGGTAAGTTATTTTTAGAAATGTTGGTTTAACAGGGCAGGGATTAATAGTTTTGTGCCTATGATGCCAATTTCAACAAACCTTCTGAATTTCGAATCAAAAAACTCATATATAAAGTTTGAAATGGACCCTTAAAGCCGTTAAGTCTCCAGATGCATGCATAGACCGATTGAATTTCCGGACTCATTTTTTTCACGAAACCAATATATACTAGGAGATGGTTGGGTGTTGTAGAACGAGGGTAGACTCTGATCGGATTTAACTTGGCAATGCCCAGTGTTGTAGCTCTGACTACACATAAAGTGCTTATTTTTACCTCCAAGTGGTAACCATCGGGTACTGGTCTCATCCAACCGGAGTTGACTTGCTAAACGATAAGCGCGAGTGTTGATAACACGAAGAAAAGCAGCAACACTATAAACAGCCAGGTCAGAATGGCACGGAATGAATACACGGCCTGCTGTCCCAGGCGAACCTAGACAAGCTGCTTCGACATATTTGGACAACAGGTTGTCTAGGAATTTCAAGGGTAAGTCAGGCCCCTTGAACAGAGCTGGTGGCGGATGAACCGAAAGGCCAACGGCAGCGCCCAATCCCGTAGTGGATACTGATGGCCCCGTGTCCTAGTGGTATCTAATAAATTGGAACTAGCCCTCGAGGTTGGGGGTTGTGCTTTGGGTTAACTACCCAATCATGAAAAAATCTAACGGTTACGAAGCAACCCAAAGCCTCGGAAAGACTGATTTTAAAACAAAAACGAAAAAAGGACAACGACGTTCGTATCTGCACCTGGAATGTGAGAACATTAAACAGGAGAGGTGCAAGCGAACAACTAGCGGAAGCCCTAAACTGCTACAAAGCAGACATTACTGCCATCCAGGAAATACGATGGGATGGGCCGGGCAAAAAGAGGATGAAAAACTGTGACATCTACTACGGACCGTGTTATAGTGAGCAGAAACAGCGACTTTCCGGTTGCGGATTTGTTATAAGTGCCAGACTTAGGCAAGAACGCTTATGTTTCCAATGCATTAGCAAACGCAGTTTATATCAGTGTGGTTTTAGGCCAGGAAAGTCCACAACCGATCAAATCTTCACACTTCGGCAGATCTTGGAAAAAACCCAAGAAGTCCAAATCGATACCCACCACCTATTCATCGATTTCAAACCGCATACGACAGCATTTATAGAGACGAACTATACAGAGCCATGTCGTCCGTTTGTGTAGGATGACGATGGAGAATTCTCGCTGCTCCATCAGGGTCGGAAACGACCTCACTGACACATTCGATACCAAAAAAGGATTTAGGTAAGGCGATGCGCTGTCATGTGACTTCTTCAATCTGATTCTTGAGAGGATTATGCAAAACTCACGAGCCAACACCAGAGGCACAATTTTCCAAAAAGCTGTACAACTACTAGCATACTCCGACGATATTCACATCATTGTTAGGACCCAACGTGATGTCATAGCCACGTTTGCTAGTATAGAGAAGGAAGCGGCAAAAATGGGTTTAGCAGTAAATGAGGGCAAGACGAAGTATATGCTGTCAACACGAAAGGACACACAACATCGACGAATTGGACAGAACGTCACCATTGACAGATATAACTTTGAGGTAGTACGGGACTTTATCTATCTCGGTTCCGCTATTAACTCTGGCAACAACATCTCGTCAGAAATTAAACGAAGAATTACTCTTGCCAACCGCTGTTTAACGAAGACACAGCGACATGCCCCTGGTCAAAAAAACTTCGCATTGGACGTTTAAGATGGCTAGGACATGTAGAACGAATGGACAACAATACACCGGCTCGCAGAGTATTCGATTCCCAGCCAGACGTCGGACGCAGTAGAGGAAGACCTCGCCTTAAGTGGCGCGCACAAGAAGAAACCGACCTCAACCAACTTGGAGTGCGCAACTGGAGGCAGTTGGCTAAGGACCGGGCTAATTGGAGAGGCATGTTGGTTGAAGCCCAGGTTCATTCCGGACTGTAGCGCCACTTAAGTAAGTAATATATACTAGGTTCAAGTTAAAACCTCTATTCTATTTCTATTTCACTGTCCTATGTCATGCATTATATGAATAAGGACCATACGCGAATAGTTTTTCCAACATGTAAAAATAACTTCCAGGTAAACCCGTGAAGGGACTATATATCTTAATACCAGAAAAATATTGATAGAGTAACATCCACAGTCCCATCGATATTTTAACAACACAATGTTTATAGCCGATATATTTAAATAGTACATCACACATTAACAACATTGGCAATTTCTAACGTAGATGCTGTGGATGTAACTGTGTTAATGTTTCTCAAGCATAATGGCCGAATCCCTGTTTTCAGATTTAGTAAGATATCTTGGGTTAAGCTCTGTTCTCGTTGGTTAAGATAGTCGATTGACCAATGAGAGCAGAGCTTCATCTATGATATCTTAGTAAATCTGAAATCTAAAACACGACCAATGCTTTGGGTAGTTAAGAAAATGACAGGTCATACAGCATTGTTTAGGAATAGTCGTGGAGAATTACAAGGATCGAAATGGTTACTTTTTTCGGAAACTGTTCGAAAATGTTGTGGATTCTCATCGCTGTACCTACTATAGAGTTATTAATCGAGTAATTTAAGGTTCAAGCCCAATAAAGAAAACGTTCTGCTCAATAAAATAAGAAAATGCAGCAATTTTTTGTGAATTTTCACAAAGACACCAGAATATTTCTCAGCAACTAAGACATTCGCGTAGCTGTTTTCAGCAAAATTTAAGCTGATCAGTAGCGATTTGAATTGGCCAGCAATGCTATTTTTTTCGGTTTTTTAGGGAAATAAATATATGCACCAATTATCCAAGAAGAATTACTGAACCAAAGGACGAGATTTAACGCAATATTTATGAAAATGAGCCGTCACCATGCAAAAATGTTACCGAAAATGTAGGTAGTCAAAAGGACCAACGAGTGCAATAAGCCATTTATTGGATATTGTGTTTCATGCGTAACCTACATATCGAAACGGTTTATTAAATGATTGCAAAACATACATACCTCACATATAAATACATGTTGTAGTCATGAATAAATCCACAAATTGTTCAGTAACTCATAGGCAATAGTCCTGGCTCAACCACGCTTTCAAATCATTTTTTAATTGCAAAGATGTCAATGTCAACAAACTTAACCTTTAAACACTAAGAACCTATTCGTATAGACACGCTTTTGTCTATAGTTACACACCCCTTTCAAGGTGGATTAAATTACTAAGTAGGAACATATATCTCAAGGACATTTTGACATGCTGGGTATGTAGTTACCATAACGTTCAATTGCCTGTTTCCCTCCTTCCGTCTAAACCCTATGGTGAACCCCTTCGTGTTATTGGTTTCAGATGTTATTTTTCCAAAAATGTGTAAAATCAACCAAGGGATTTGCTGTCGGTTTTTGTTTATAAGATATGTAAGCACAAGCAGAATCCTCGAATCACATCCTCCACCTTGCACAACAGATACCTACACACGCATAATCCAGCAGCGTCAAAAATGTAATCATTTGCCATCATTCTATTAATAAAAGTTTGCCACCTCAGTGACGCCACACGCAAGTTATAGAAATCATCAATCAACAAGAAAAGCAAAACCCCGTTTTGACATTAATTTATTCAAAAGGTCCCTTTTGAACAAGACGGCAGGAGTGAATCCCAAAAGTTTTTCCTGACACCCACTCCAGCCTTCAATTGACACAATTTTGTATCGTTTGGGTCGGACAGGGGAAATTACGCGCCATCCATCGAATTAGTGGGAATTTACACAATTTTATGTAAAATTGTTGATCCAGAGAGTAGATCCTTTAGGTTTCCTAATTACCGATGGTTCAGTCATGCATATCATATAATAAAAATCACTTATTCTATATCTGGGATATGATTATTTCTTATAGGAATATGTATTCGAATACCAACCAAGTTTAGCTAGTTATCCATATTGTTTTTATTTATAGTCCATAAATTAATCCATGTCGACTTATTGCAAATGGGTAAATAATGCATTCTGGACCTTATTTTTACTGTGACAATCGAATATAGCCATTATTCATTTGAAGCACTTATAATTATCCTTTTGAGCACACGCATTTGTTACGGATCTCACTTCACAGACAAATTCAATTATTTATACTTCCGACAGAATCAATGGATTTTGCACTTTATTCACATTTTTTGTAAGCTTAAGTAAGCGACGGGAGTTAACCATCCTCATTCCCCATTGAATTCATCACAAAAACACAATCTTTACCCACATTCGCGCGTGGGACACTTTGCGTTTCATTACCCAAATCACAATAACAACAACAAAAAAATACTCCTAACGTTATCCACCATATGTAAACATTAAATATTTTTGTAATCACAATTTATTGCTATTTGCATCCATTGCCAGTGACCGTAATATCATTTTAATTTTTACTCCTCTTTGGTATTATTATAAATTTATAACCATTCTTTCCAATTTAAATTGTTAATTTTGGCGTTAAATTACCGATATCCTATTTATAAGCAGAGTGAACGAGTCCCGAACAAACACAAACTAAAGACTCGGCACACGAACCGAACCAATCAACCCTCGCATCTGAACTGAATGTGGCGGGTATCTTTTGTATCAGACAATGCTCTCAACATTTTCTCGATTCTCGCCCAGATAGATATGGCTATGGCCGTTATGTGTCGGTTGACGCGGGCGGCTGGGCAGGCAGATGGGCAACTAACATGACAGAGTTCTCGCCGGAAGCTGAGTATATTACCGTTGTGGTGGCGCGCATGGGAATTGAAGAAAAATAAAAAAAAATATCCACTCTTCATGGAAGAGCGTTGCAGAGAATGTTGCCCGAGCAATGCTCAAAGATGTTGCTTGCTTTGTGTATAACTCTGTATTAGCAGTGCTTGTTCGAGTGAATTCGAAAATGTTCATTCTTTAATGTGCGTCGCATAGGGGCGGGGGATGATGTTAAAAGAGAGACAAATGAACGCAGCACGTTCCACCTCAACTTGAAATGTGTTATATATAGCTGGGAAATGTTGAGGTCAATAATTTGCGCAGACATGTGGCCTTAAAGTCGCAACATTTTTCCAACTGGAGCATCGTAATTAATCTTTGTTTGTGAAATATCCAAAGATGCGATGCTCCTCAAAGCCTTTTGATGTTCTAATTTTTTAGTTAATATCTGACTTTAAACTGCAAATTGTTTCTTCTTATATATCAGACGATTTTTAACGTTGTAAAAATCACGTTTTTAGTCTCTTGACCAAATGCATGTAATATTATTTACAGAACTGGATGAGAGAAATTAATCTATCTGTCAAATACGAATTAATTAGCTTAATTTAAACTATTCCAAAATTTTGACATTTTGTCATTAAAAACGTGCACGTCGAATCTAAGACTCTACGAACCAGAGTATGTCCATTCGCCTTACATGCCCTGTCTATGTCACTGTACAGCTCGTATGGTTCTTGATTGAATCTCTGTCGCCCTAGCCCGGCAATGCAAACGGTATAGAAGATCTTCCGTAGAATTGTTCACTCAAAGTTACCAAGGATTTATTTATACTCTTTTTATATGGGCAATGCTTCAGCACGCGCGTTAGAGCAATACTGGGATTATCAGAGTCATAGGATCTCTTTAGAGATTAAGGAATTCATTACTAAACTCTAAACTTAACCTGAAAAACAGCGATTGACAAGAGTAATTCTAAGATCAAATGTTGTTGCAAGAGTTATTATTATTATCTGAAATAATCAGTCGAATTCATCGATGTTGTGTATTTCTTCGCGTTGGCAACATATACTTGATCTTATTCTTATTTAGTGGTAAAGCCAGTTTTGCCGATTCCTCTTATATACTAGCAAACGTTGCTGTAACAACACTGCGTTAAACCGACTAATGTTGGATCAGGAGTTTTACTCAAGAATGTTGTTAAAGAAGTAACATGACAGTGCGTCGCCTTATAAAAATCCGTATTTTGGTATCGAATGTGTGGTCGTTGGCGACACTGATAGAGCAGCGGAATTCTTCAGCGTATCTACTGAAGTCTAAAGATTCGATCAGTTGTCGATCAGATCGAACATGTCATCGATACAGTCTTACGCATTTTTTTAATTATATTATGTTTATAAGTTTTTAATGCTCTGCAGCTTAATGCTAGGTTTACTATATAACTACAATCAGTCAGACCGCAGTTGAAATATTCGTTTATTATGGGATTCGCCATCAGTATGCTATGCAAGTACATAAACAAAAATAGTTAAGTAAATGTTTACTACGTAGGTATTATATTCCCAAAATTGCTTAGTTATAAGAAAATATAACTGTTTTTGCGTTGTAGCAAATCAGCTTTTAGTGTTTGGTTTATTATCATTATTTTGGGGGTGGATTTGGATCACTCAATCTCTAATATCCACGATTGTCCACGACAGAGAAATAGTAGAGTCGACGTTTTCCCATTTGAATATATGTATGTTACATTCAGAATGCTGAACGAGTATTCGCAATTAATTTATTAATACTTTTCATCGTATTACATGCTGCTGCAAAGTATTTTAAAAACAAGTTTTATAACGTTAGAAGTCTTATGTCAATATGTGCCAGAAGCTTGTATTAATAATATTATATAGCAGTTATCAATTTTCGTGACATTGTGTTCACATAGAAGGCATATTTTACTAAGCCTCGATGTAATAGGAATCACTTGCTTAAAATCAATGTTAGCTTCTCTTGAGTTTATAATTAAAAGCTTATCACATCTTTGGCGTGCAGTATTCCTACACCCGTATCCTCACAAAAATTTTGGTTTCAGTATTTCATTTTTTTTTTGTAAATGAAACAACATGAAATAACATTTAACTGAAGGATTGTTTTTATTTCGTTTAAGCAACAAATTGTCCTGTAGTGCTGTGATTAGTTATATTACACAATAAATAATGAATGCTAGTTTAGTTTCAGTTTATAATCAATTAACATAGAGAAGCGGATTAATGATAATAGAATCGCTAAGATGCTTTGCATAAATGTTTTAATATAATTGGAGAGACTTCTGTCAGATTTTTTTTCTTTAACCGCATTTTTGGCCAATTTGTGTACATCCCTATCTCAAACGTGGAGCGCTCCAAAAACACTCTTCTAATGTTCATCAAATAAAATATCCATACAAGCAAGTGCACATTATTTACATTCATATTTGGGGAAGCAAGTTTTGTTTCTATACCTCTAAGTTCTCTAGTTAGGGTCAATGCGTTTCTTTTTTATTGTTTTCCCAATTTCCTGGAAGAGCAATTTATTTTAGCACAGGATACATTATTCAAAGGAAGAACTCTCGAACTTACGGATGCAAACTTCGACGAATTTATACATTTGCATACGCGATTTTCTTTTGTCAGCGAAAGTGAAAGATATATACAACTGGAAACTTACTCTTTTGGAAAATTCTAAAACTTCTTCTTCCAAAGAAAATTTTATTAGTTCACATGCAGACAAATGAAAAACTTTTTTTTTAATTTCCATTTCCTTTGATGCACGCTCTCAGTACCTACACCAAGGCCTTGTGCAAACGTATTTCCCCTCTCGTATAACATGTATATGTAGTGAGAATTGGTATAATAATATATTTTCATCTGATGCTGTATGAGAAGAGTTTCGTTGAGTTTTTAGGGTGGCGTCGTCGAAGAAACTGATGGCATGCGTATGGGCGCCCACACGTATTTTTCTCTCTATTTCGCCTCAAATTCAAACAAACAAAACCAACAATACTATATCGCGGAGGCTTTTTGATGCGGGGAAAAATGCTAACACCTAACCTACACTACATACATTTTATTCCTGCGCCTCACTGTAAATGTTTTGAATCCACTCTAGGACATTGCGGTAGGACACCGTGTGAACCTAAGGAGCAAGTAATCATAGGCGGTGGAAAAAGCGACTTATGTTTAGTGCTTTTTGTCGGTTGAAGAGGCACAAGGATACGGAACTTCTTAGGGTAAGTTGTTGCGTATAGCTTACAAAAAATATATAGGGGTTAAAAAGTGTAAGTGAATTTTAATTGAAATAAGTGGCTGATGATTTTTATTTCTGGTACTTTTGTAAAAGGTTTAAATGTAAAAATTGTGATCTTGGGTTGGTAGGTTCGTACCTTTATTTTCTTGAAGTCCGATTGCAATTAAAATGAGGCCACAAAATATGACAAAGGATTTGCGGAATTGTTTTTAGTAGAATATTATAGGTTTGTTTAATTTGAGAGTATATACACGAAGGATAAGCCATACCAGAGGACGATGATTGTCATTAAATGACATTTATTGAATTCATTTTCTCATCTTTTCGGCAATTTTTAAGGAAAACCTAGGGCAATTTTAATCATGGCATTTTCATAATATGGAAAAGATTCATTACTTTCTATGTCAAAATATATGTTTACAAATGGATTCAAAAAACATATGAATCAAACTAACGAATTCGCCATTTCATTCTACATAGCAAGCAGACAATTTTTTATTAAAAAAACCTTCGTGTAATTCATAATGCATCTCAAAACTAGTGGTAAATGCACAACTGGGTCGTACGTAGCTCTCACATACAATCAACACAAATATTTTACAATTTGCATGTTTGGCTAAAATTAAAGAAAAAATATTTAAGAAACTTTATTTATAAAATCTTTTAATATTTACTTAACATGACAAAAATTTAAAATATTCAAAAACTTTAATTATATGAAAAATCAATAAAGTCGTTCATTCGTCAGAGAATAATCATTCTTCTTTGGGTGCAGTGGCTTGGTGGTAAGTGCCTTAGTCTATTAAGCGCGAAGACCCTGATTTTAATCCCGAAATTAATCACCTCTCATACAACGGTTTCGGTAATGTCGAAATTCTTCAAAAGATACTCTTACAATTTAGATAAATATTTATGAAAAAAGTTTGTAGGAAACCATTTTATTAAAAAGTATTGATAAAAGACAAATGTATCCTGACGAACAAATCGGTTACAGGCGCAACCACGCGACATCTGTATAACTTTAGCCAATATAGTTAAGAAAAGATCTACTTGTATGAATTTACTCGACATTGAGAAAACTTTTGATTCTGTGTAGCATAGAGTACATACTCACTTATGAAAGGATAAATTTAAATTTCTCGCCAGTTCTTTCTAAAACTGTACAAAGGTTCTTTTCAAAGTGGTGTCTAAGCGTGTATGTTATAAGTGGTATGTATTATAATGATTATTGTTTTGTAGGAGTTCCTCAAGGTTTTCTTCTAATACCATTTATGTACTACTTATAAATTTCACAACAATATTATCGCCGCATGATTTTGGTATGAACATAACGAATAATTTGAAAAAAATCGTGTAAAAGGTTTGAAGAATATGTCTTTACTGTTTTAAACTTTCTCTTATAAAGAGAAAAGTATTGTGTTCGTAAAAAATGTTCGACCTCGAGATTTTGATTGATTCTGTATGTACAGGTCTCTTCAGCCTAACCGACTTTACCGATTTTCTTCAAACTTCGTATCCAGCGTTTTTTTGGTCATAATTCTAGGCCATTTTTTTTCCTTTGAGCCATATTACTACTGGTACCTGCCATATAAAAATCATACATAACCTCAATTTTCTCAAAAACGGCTATAACGATTTTGATTAAACTATATATATGCTATAAGCATATTAGTTCCAACAAAACTGAATACCCAGTTTTTTCGACAAAATCCATATAACGGATTTTTGCATATAGGCCATATAAAGAAAATTGTCAATTTCTTGCAAATTGAATGAAATTTAATTTGTATACTACTATTACTGTTTTCATAAGTTCCACTTAATTGGTTTTGGCCCAATTATCCCAAACGCAATTTTTAGTTTTGGCCAATAACAGAAAATCATTGTTATTCACATGGACACCGATTACTTTCAATTACGGAATAAACGTTCGTATATCACATTTCGACATTATTTATATCATTCTAGAATCATTAATCGTAATAAATGTTATTGTGTATATTGGCCAAATTGTGAAAAACGTCAAATTATCTCGCTGTGAAGGAGAAAGTTGCATACGACTCAGTCGTGCACCCACCACTCGTTATACCCTATCCCATAGGTGTATATTAGTTTTGATACATAGTTTGTAACACAGAAAAATAATTGAGCTAGATATACCTAAAAGTATCGACTGAGAATCGCTAGCTGAGTCGATTAAGTCATGTATGTCTGTCCGTCAGACCGGTTTTTTGGTCTTACATTTTGAGCTAGGATAATGAAATTTGGTACATGTTATCATTGTACGTGCTGTTCGAACAAGTGTAAACATTTTATAAAAACGATCTACACAGTGGATTGTAGCCTTCTCATATGTTTTTTGTTTGCTTTTAGCCATGTAATTACTGGTACCTGCCATGTAAAAATCATACATAACCACTGTTTTTTTTTGTAAACGGCTCTTACGATTTTGATTAATCTTCTTATATGCTATAACCATATTAGTTCTAACACAACTGAATACCCAGTTTTTTCGACAAAATCCATATAACGGACTTTTGCAATTAGGCCTTGTAAAGAAAATTGTCAATTTCTCGCAAACTATTTTGCCAAATTGAATAAAATTTAGTGTGTATACTACTACTACTAATTTCATGAGTTCTACATAATTGGTTTTTGCCCAATTATACCCAAACGCAATTTTCAATTTTTGCCAATAACGGAAAATCATTATTATTCACATGGACAACGATTACTTTCAATTACGGAATAAACGTTCGTATAATCGCAATTCGACATTATTTATATCGTTCTAGCATCATCAATCGAGATAAATATTATTGTATATATTGCCCAAATTGCTACAAACGTCAAATTAACTCGCTGTGAAAGAGAAAGTTACGTACGGCGCAGTCGTGCACCCACCACTCGTTTTTAATTGGATTTGATTTTCTGTCTTTGTTTATAAAAAAAATAGCATTTGAATGATATATGCTATCTCACATCTCTGTATTTGCTATTTATTGCAAATTCTGAAATTGCTTAATATATTAATTTTTGTAAAGAACAACAAAAAATTTGAACTTTTATAACAAAACTCTGTTCAAAATCAAGGTTAAAATTCATAACAAAACTTCCTATTCAAAAATTTACAAAATCTTCAGTATCTTTGAATATCCATATCAGCAAAATGTAATGGACAAGAAAGATTTTCTTCAGTAAACATTTTTGTTTCTACCAAAAAATGAAGGTATCCTATACTTGTATCTATTTTTAGTTTATACGGAGAGTAGAAATCCTATTAGCTAAATATTTTGCTGGTCCGAATCGCACAAAAGGTCGAAGTACCTTTGATAACTGAACCGAGTCAAAAGAGGTCAAAAGAAAAAAAACTCAAAAGATATTCTCTTTCAAGTAACGTCTTTTCTAAACAAGTAAAAAAGTAGTAAAATCGCCAAAAAGTTAATTATGTAATTAACTAATTAATACATTTGGGTATAGTGTTTTGAGAATTTGTTTCATGGTATAGTCTAGGTCAATGTGTGTTACATGAATAAATCCATGAAAATACATCTTTACCCCATTACATTGGAAAATAGGTACTGTATGCCAAAAGGAAAATGCTGTTAAGTTGGTAGTTTATGCCCGATTATGATCCAAGGCATACGTCGACAGAGTAAAACGATAACCATGAGCAATATTCTGATTTATTGAGCAGGCCTTCTCAATCAATTGACCTTAACCCAGCTGAGCCCAATCGTAACGAAATCCCTTGACGATAAAAACAAATCTAAAAATAAATATGATTTATGAAACAATAAACAAACGGCTGGGTAAACAATATCTAAAGGAAAATATACGTACTTGAACCATGTCTATGAGAATTTGTGTGGTTCTTATTAACAAATGATTTCACATATAAGTTATGTTTGAGAGGACAAACAATTTATGTCAACATTTTCCATTCCTGTATAGGTCTTTAAAAGTTACAAAATATTAATTTTACTCTTTTATAATGAATTAAAATTACAGAAAAGTAATTTGACAGCAAGAAATCGGAGAAATCGGAGCTTAGATGACAACACAAAACTTATATATATTTTCGAAAATTATTTTAATTTTAAAAAATACCTATGTATAAACATAAAGTTTTTATCAGCTGAAAAAATACATCGAAGGGGATAGAAATATTAATTTTAGTTTCATTCATTTGTTTCAAACAAAAATCTAAATCCAGATTTCAATACATTACGATGATGTAGACCTTTGAAGTATGGGTCTCAATTCGGTCCGTCTGTTCAAGCAGCTGAAAGCTAATCTGCTAGACGGATCTTCTTGAAATTTGATATGCGAGGTCCGAGAATTTTTTGAAATTAGCAGTAAAGGAACAAATGTCAAAAATGTCTGTAACAATACCAACTCTAAAAATTTGTAGGAATCTATGAAAACGCTTGGATAAACCGATTTATATTAACACCAAACCAAGTTAGCGAAACCAATTTAAAGAGCGGAGTGAATAAATACCAAAACTCTATTTAAAAAAGTTGAGCATTTGAATTAGTTTTGGCTCTGTCTTAGTTTGCTTGAATTGCAACTCGGTTTAAGATTTGCTTGGTTTGATAGATCACTATGAAGTATTAACACAGATGGATTAAATACCAAATTCAATAATCTTTGAAAGATTTTGTGTTAAAGACACCTTATTGAAAGGGTCAGGGCTCAGTTGGTAAATTCATTTTTAAAGAAGACATAAAACAAAAAAACATCTAAATCACACAAATCGAACAACAGTATTTTAGAGTAGAGTATTTAATTGTTTGCACTGTCATGTCCATGAATCTTTCGAGCTTCACATGTGGACCGGTAGGGATGCCTGAAAGTGGGAGAGTTAATTTCGCCATTTCGAGACTATAAACTTGCCGAAAAAAATATTGAGTAAGAATGATCCTAAATTAACTATAAGTAAAAACTTATGAGAAAGCTGCAATCTGTGCGAATCAATAAATACCCTATCCTGTGCTCATATTATATGTATATAAACGAAGTGTTATCGGTTTTATTCGCCAAATATTTTTCTCAAAACATTCTTTTCGATTTTTTTTAAACTGTGCCGAAAGTTATTTTTTAAGGAAAACTTAAAAGTAGATATTAAGGTTGTCTTAAAATCTTGGTTAGACACTTTTTCAAAATTCTGAACAGTTTGACATAAAAACGTTTATAAAAAGGGGGCGTAGCAATGGGCGGATTTTGACATTTGTTCGTATCAGACTTATCAATTTACGTTGTATATAAGTAAATTTCATTATTTTTCTGTATATCGTAGACCTGTTATATTATGTGTACAATTTTCGATTACCCTTTCACAAAAAACTCAAATTAAAACAAAATCTTTTCTTTCAAGTAAATATGCTGTTGCTAAAGAAAACTCTATGGTTAGTTTTCCCAAAATATTGATTATTGTTATGTGAATTGCCAAAGGTAACTAGGAATTACCACAGAAATCCGTTATAAGAAATGTTTTTAGACAGATGAAATGGAGCTATGAAAGATTATCGTCTTATTCAAGAATGATTTTATAGAACGAAATGTTCACTGTACGCTTTTAAATGATGGTGTATCTCATTGTCGTATAATTTACCACAATATCTATACTTGAAGAGCTTAGGTTATATCGAAAAGCTTAATGCTGATTTTTATCATATTGTATGATTATAGTATAATATAATGTTAATATTCTTGTAATTAAAATATAAACATTTTAAATCAAAATCTTTTAAGTGTTGAAGATTAGTTGATAAATGATTGAGTATTTTCGTTTATATTGGAGCTTCTACCTTTTTTATGGCGTTCGCGAAAAATTGAAATAGACAAGTATTTCGCACATATTCAAGGACGCTTCAGGCATTTTCAGTAGGTGATTTTAGTATTTGAATTCAGATTAACCTAAATAAGTATAGATAAAATCATTATTTAAAGGAGTATTATTACATTCAATTTGCAATCAGCATGTCTCATCAGATCTCCACATATTCAAGAACGCTCTAGGCATTTTTCAATAGGTAATTTTGGTATTTCAAGTTAGATTACTTATGTAAATCTAACTTGAAATACTTGAAAGTATTGAAAAAATCATTACATTGTGAGAATCTGAATTTTTACGCATGACTGTACTTTGAGAACATTGGAAGCATGTGTTCAATTGTCTACATATCAGTATCTAGTCTATCTTATAAACTGAAAAATATACGTTGCATTCATCGAAGGTATCAACATACAAACATCTGGACTATAATTCACATGGAATGTCTAACGCGTACCTATTTGTTATCCTTCTGGTCACTGTGTCATTGCTACGTGTGTATGGAATGCACTATACATACATCGACGCATGGTGATTGAGTGCGAGCAGCGAACAAGAACTAATGCGTACATTCCAACGTATTGCTACAATGAAGAAAGAAAGGATATGCCCTTGCGAAAAATCATCTACACTTTATCTGACAGGATATTGAGCACCATGGGTCATCAATCCTCTGCAGCAAATTCGAGGAATGTATGTAGAATGTCGGGTTCTCGTTATTTTATCTAATCTGACTGGGAGTCTTTTGAACAAACTAAAAATTAAAAAGTCCATTTCATGGTAATACTGGCAACATTATATGTAGTCTCTATTCGACAGATCCTTTTGGATACATCGAGCAGCATTAAAGTTTGTGTTGCATTGGTGCGTAGGCATATCCTGCGAAATTATACTAGACCTTCAACTTGGTTGTTATTATTAAAAAAGATCAAGAGCAAATTATTGTGTTTAATAATCAAAAACTGATAAAGTTACATTTTTAAGCATTAAGACTTTATAGTAGCTCTTAAAATTTCGATTTCAATAGTTTTGTAAAATTTTAAAATTCGTTTCACTGGTACAATCCCATAGTTGTATTTTAACATTTGCTTGTATAATAGCTGCTTGTTATTAAGGTTAGGCTTCAAATATTATCCCAGCAACTAGTACAGTTCTCTGCATTTATTATTGTTTGTTGGTTTATACGAAAAATCTACATGAACAGATTTTATCTCATTGCCCATTCATTTACATCGTTACATGTTTGTTCCCTCTATTTTTGTGCCAATTGCTAATATAGCAGTACCTATCTATAACTACTGTAACTATTGTAACATATTTTTTGTTGGTATATCAAGTGTAAATAGTATAAATATTAGGTAAGAATTGTCAAATACCTGCCAGTATTTCTATGTACTCCGAATATTCGTTTTCAAGTTTCACACGAAAGAGTCTTTTCTTAAAAAACACCAGATGATTTTAAAAATTATTTAGTATTTAAGGATTGGATGCTACATTTTGCTACAAGCGAAATCTTCATTTACATCAGTAATTCGATGCACTGAGTCGAACGCTTAGTATTAAAACCGAGTTGATGCTCAGGTAGAAGGCGTTTTTTGTCAAAAATTTGGTATAAGAGACCGGGTAATATCCTGTCAAAAGCTTTTGAAATGAATGGAAGAAGTGAAATGTGTTTGTAAGACTTTATTTCATTACTGGTTTAGAAACATAATCAATTACGGCCGGCATACTGGTGGAACAAAAACAACCAAAGAGCCGGATTAAATTGTCATAAAACCCGTATCGATAAGCGACCAGGCTGAGGGCCCTACTAAAAGCTCCGGAAAACTGGCAACCTACGGATTACCCTGCCTTGCCTACATATCGCTGATATATGGAATAACAGTGATGAATAACAATGATGTGCTGGAGCTGTGTCAACAAGATGGCGCAACATGTCATACAGTTCGTGGAATGGATTTGCCACAAATGTTGGAAAAATTGGACTTTCAGATTAGGCTACGTCTGAGCCAGCCGTGGTGGTTATATGCCAGAAATCATATTCCCTGAAGACTATCTTTCGAATATAGTAAATTTCGTGTCGATTTAAAAAAAAAATCATCGTTGTTATATTCCATTTCAAAGCCCTATAACTCTAAAAAAAAAATACCCGTTTGTGTAGGTGTACCGATTTTCTCCGCTACTCGTGGGACCTAACAATAAATACACAAAAAAAACACATAACAAAATAATGTCCAAAAAAAATGGGAGATCGGTCCACCAAAAAAAACACACTCTTCAAGAACCTTAGGAGTGACACCAGGAAGCACTGCCGAAGCCAAGGCAAAAATTACTTTGGGAAAACCTAGTCTATGCCAAGAGTGTTGCAAGGGGACGCTCTCCCAACCAACAAAAACCTTAAAGGTCCAACCGGATGTCCGGCTTCGAATTTGCACCGCGTTGATACCCCGCCTCTACCGAGAATGGGTCACCCACTTCTCCGAACCAAAACGTAGTGGAAGGGTGTGCCAGGGCAAGACGGGGAAGACATTGGTTTTGGATCCAATCAGTAGCCAAGAGAAGCAATGGGTTCACCCCCATCCTCACTCTACATCAACCTACAAGGATAAATGGGCACTCCACAAAATGATTGCCCGAATCCATTAAACACAGTCCGCAGCACGGACTACAAGGCAGAACTCGTCTATGAGTTATGCTATTTAACAACATCAACGTTTCGCCAGCTCCTCCTCCGTCCAAAATAAAATGTTCGGTGAAAGACACCAAGAGGAGTGCCAAAAAGTTAAAAAGGCTTATCCACCGCCTCTCAGAAGCCTCGATAGGACGTTCAAATTTTAAAAGAACATCTTGAATTTGCGGTAATTGACCGCAGTGACCCCGATGGAAGTATAACATCGGAAAAATGGAAGGTGGTAGTGAATCCCGTCTCCAGCTTCCTTACTGCGACCTAGATCTCTATCAGGGTCACACTAAGAGGATTGTATGCGCTTACCATAGGTCCAAGGACCTGTTTAAGAAAGTAGTGTCCTGGGCTGGAGAAGTTTGGCCAGAAGCATAACTGGAGGTAGTGAAAATGGACCAGATTCCTAACCGCCCTCGAAGACGTGCAAGAATCCCGGTCGAACCATCTGAACCGCAGGAAATTCTCGACCTTATCAGGCTCAGTAATCCTCTTCTGCCAACCCATAATTGGAAAGGTTGAAGAAGATCATTTAGCAGCTTCCGATAAAGTCATAAGTTATGGGTTCAGTTCCATTCTTCTGAACATTTATAGGTGCGACACATCGCAATCTCAGTCTCTCCCTAGCACTGCACCACCTAGACCGGAGGTTGATGATAATTCGGCGGACACAGAGATGGAAAGTGCACCGACCTCAAAGCAAAATCTTCCATCATCCCTACCGGCGATCGACACTATGCCGACGAACTCGGAAATGAAGGAAGCCCTAGCAAACATTCAGAAACCCATAGCGCTACCTTCTCCGGGGTTGACACCAAGTCAACACCTTAAGCTGGCTAGTGTTACCCACTTTGGGGTTGACGCAGAGTCAACACACGTAGAATAAGTCAGTGTTAACGAATTGTTTGCAGAAGAGGACCTCCTAGCGTCCGATTCTGACGATGCCAACAACACGGTATTGTTGGCAACAATGACAACAATTATTGGCTGGACTCGGCATGCTTGGCTCACGACCATGTGTGACCAATACCTCAGAACAACCTAAGGAACCTGATTGTGGACGCACAGAGGCGTAAAACTGCCCTTATCATTGGATGTGATGACAATGCTCATCATTAAAATTTTTGCAGCTTCAACATCAACGAACAAAGGTGAGTTACTCTTTTATTACATTCTAGAAACAAACCTCCTTCTCTGTAACTTCGATTCGTGGGGATGGAGTCGGAGTTACAGGAGGTTTGCTTCTAGAATAAATAGAATTAAACAATAAGTGCTAGACATCAGTCTTGCCTCCCAAAACATAATCGACCTGATTAGAAACTGGAGAATCTCTAACGAGCACTCCTTTTCAGAACTTTCCACAGATACATCTAAATCACTTTGGATGATACTCCCCCAGACCCGAAGGTTTTAAGGAACACAAAAAAAAACAAATGGTGAATTTTTAGACAAGTTTCAACAAACAAACTTCTCTCTGACTGTTTGATACAACCGAGTTACAAGACAGAATTGGACAGCTTGGTAGAAAATCTCTCACGAGCACTTCCGATTAGAAGGTTTCGTGGGAAGGACATAAAAGAAATAAATACAGGCATCTTTTTAACAAAGCAAAGAGCCAAGAGACACATGATTGGGAGCAATACAAGTTGTCTCTAAAAATTTACAAAAGCGTGTTGAGGAACAAAAAAGGAGCATCCTAGAATACCTTCTGTGGTAACATAGAAGAAACCTCAGAGACTTTTATACTCCGCAAAATACTCTCCACGAATCCACCTACATCTACCACCTACTCAAACCAGATGGTCGACGGACAAAATCCAGCATGGAAACCGTTATACTATTTTAGGAAGTCCCTATAAAACCATGGAGATAACCAGGACAACATTATCCATGCTTTTACATCTGAGGTATCAATAAATAGCTAAGCAGTTCTTAGAGAACCTACTGTATATCTTTATTAATATTTTCCTGCTTTATTTTTTTCTTGCTATACAACCTAATAGCATTACATGATTTACTGAATCCACATATTTCCATGCCATTCCATTTTATTTTATTTTTTTACAGTTCTTACCGCATTTTGTATTTTTGAACATAAAACAAATTCCCACCTTTTCAAAATTTAATTAAATTTAAGATTTACCAGTCAAATCGCCAATATGCGCCAGAAAGTAAGGGCAAGTAACGAGAAGGAGCAGGGTGTTTTTGATTAACCGATTATATATTCCATCATGTGGGCTATCCAATCACCACTGATGGATGCCCAATCAACGATCTTATCACAATTAAGCTGCAAAAAGAAATAATGAAACATTCTGTACACGTACATTAAAACATAATTCACAATTAAATTTTTATCACAATATTGCATCTATAGCTCCAGCTGGAGTTGTATTTCATTACTTCCTTAATGGAAAAAGGAAAAGTAATAATCAAACGTAAGAAGAGTAAATACAAAAAATGAAAATAATAATGAACAGGAAATGATAAACACGTTCCTGATAAACATTTGATACCTCTCAGCCAAGGACATTCTTATTGAGAATCATCTCTTTCCATGCAACGCATTGCATCATCAGTACTACGGCTACCACATCATCAAGGATCAAAAGAGTATAATTAAAAGAAAATAGGTAGTGCTGTCGGCTGAACGTAGAACGGTTGGGAAAAATAAATCTTACCCGCTTTATGACTATGCATGTTTGTGCACATCAGGGCAGTGATGTATTTTAATTTATCTGCACAGGGCGCCAGAGTATATAATTCACACACTGAAGAGCTCTCCCTTTAGGTGACATTATTCCCAAAGGGAGCAAAATCAATAATTCACTATAAGTCAGATGTTCTTATACGTACATGTCTATACTCTCGCTGTTACGATGTTCATTGAGAAAGGGGACGATTGCTTCCGTTGCCGTGCGTATATTTCATATGCCAGCAAACTAATGGGTGTTATAACTAAGCCGCTAAAGTAACTTGTACACATGTGTGTTTGTTATTCTGCTATAATCGGATTTGACCTTCGTCAATGAACCATGTGACGGTTTGATTTTGGAAACAAGCAAAAGCAAATCACCAAGTAGGGTGAACGAATTTATTAGTAGGTATCGACTCGACTTTACACTAAAGACTATCAAATTTAGCACCATTCACATAAAGAGCATTCATTGGAACTAATGGAGATCAACCTAAAAACAAGAGCTATGTGAAAAGTAGAGTAGGTATGTTTGACACCTAAGTTAATGTGAACGTCTTACTTTTGGAACGTGGCACGTGTACCATAGCACTACAAGTTAGCGGAAAAGTCATTACCCTATCGTAAGATGCTCTTATTAGGCATTTCAATACCCTATACTATAGGGGTATGTAACACATCATTATTTGAATTAAGACAGACGCATAGGTAAGTATATGGATCTAATCAGAATCGAAAGCTAGGTCGATCTGTTTTTCTGTTTTTATTCGACCGATCATGTATCACCAATTTCAAGGCTCTACATTTTGAGCAAAGTGATACATTGCATTTATGAAATCACATTAAACAGCACTTCCCATATAACAGCATTAATAGGATCAAACTACACAAAGCCATATATTCCTTAAGGAGATTGTGCAAAACTCTCGAGCCAACAAAAAACAGTGTGCTGTCAACACGATTGGACACCTAATACCAACGAATTGGACAGATTGACACCAATGATAGATATAACTTGGTAGATAGCACTGTGCTTTGACCCGCTATTTACTATTGACATCAACATTTGGTTCGTTTTGAGCAAATAATTCTTCCAAAAATCGTCGGTCGCAATTTGCTGAAACCACACACTATACGAGCTGTGCAGCGACGTAACTATAGTGAATGAACTCCGCGTTGGACGTTTAAGGTGGCTGCGATGTAGGGCGATTGGACACCAATACTCCAGCTCGCAGAGTCTTCGATTCGGGTACCTCTTAATAGTATTTCGTTAGTGGTACCAAAAATTCAAATACAACTTGTTAGTTGCCAGGGCCCAGCGTTTGCACTTCTTGCACGATGGTGGGACCTCCTTTTTTATGTCGACTCCGAAAGTCCGAACGGCTAAGTTGAGATAATTTTATTTGACAATTAATACTACTCAGATGATTTCTCAGATCATCACGAGGGGAGGGAAAATGAAAAATCATGTCGGTTGCGAACCGAATCCAGACCTTCTACGTGGCAGTTCATTGCACTAACCATCGCTCCACTGAACCCGCCTGTGTCCACAAGGTGAATGTGAGTCTCTCACGTAATTGTGCATAGACATTGGCTACGTCAGGTTTTCTATGGCTACCAGCTTATTTTTCTAAGCCCTTCGAAACTCGCTTGTTGGACATTTAAGCTCTAAATTTGGTTGCGACGAGAAAACGGTGGGTATTAACGTTTGGTTCTCTGTTCGGGCTGGTGGATGTGTAACCCGCGTGTATGAGCAGTTTAGCACATAGTACGTTTTATGTTCGAGATCGACTTTATTTGGTTGCTGTTTTTGTGGGAATAAAATTCGTCAGTTAAACATTTTGTGACTTTTTCTGGTGTTAATCATATGCCGAGCAAGTCAACCATTCAGGGAGTAATGTTTAATTCTGAAAATGTTTATACAATGGGAGCTAAAACAAAGACTGGGTGACAAGTAAGCGAACGTTCGCCAGAAAAGATTGATGCAATGAGTCATAGTATTGCTGGGTGTCCGAGTACCTCTCATCGACGTCGTGCACAGGAATTGGGAAATTCTCCGTCATCCTCAAAAATGATTAACAGTTGGAGGGATAAATGGCCATCTACGTTTCTATATACAACCTCCATTTTTGGCAAAAAGAAGCACATTTGGCACATTTGGCACATTGACTTGGCTAGCTAGTAGCTATGGTAATAAAAAGAATATCCGCTATTAAAATAAATAAATTTATGGCGCAAAAGGCTCGTTAGTTCCCAGGGCCTAGCTTTTTTCTCACAACCATTCATGTGTGCGTGTGTACTTCTTAGCACGATGGCGGGAACTCCTGTTCTATGCCGAATCCGAACGGCTTAGTTGAGATAAGCATTTCATGACAATTGAATGGTGAGCAATTCGAGGATGCAATAGGCGATATTGTAACAGTTACTACTGATGCTGACTGCTATTAAGGACTATATACGAATCGAAATTGCTAAAATCATATTCCACGCATAATGTTAAGGACCATACCTATAATTATAAAATTGTATTTCATTTATTTCAAGTTATTGAAAAAAATCATCCACCTGGCACATAAAATGCTCTCTGTATCTGGCTAAAAACATTAACCCTTCAAGCTGGAGGCATAAACACGGACGGATAGATATATTTAGCTAGACTCAGTGTTTGATACTTACCAAATTTATAGATAGCATATCATCGATATGTTTCTATGATATAAATTATGTAACAAAAGAAATGCATCCTTCTAAATATATATGCGCATTTCTTCGAGACTGGAAACATAAAACTTTGATGTGTTTTATTTAACTAGTAAGTAATTGTACATTCAATTGTAGCCAGTGACTGGTGGGGCATATCAAACACTCCAAGTTGAGTAATTAATACTTTGTCTAATCAAATTACTTCAAGACTAACCACTACTAAAAGGCCTCGTCCACTTGTATCCATACGACTTTTATAGATAGACCAAGCTGTTGCAAAGTTAATCCAGTCCATAGATACATACTAAATAATTTTTAGTAATAAAACTGATGAAAGATTTCAAGACAACATTTTGTTCGCATGTTTCAATGCATGAACGTGTTAATGCGAGACTGCTCAATCAGTAGGAATATCGTTTGGTTGAGTTGTTTAATAAAATTACAGAAGATAATTGTAAAATAATTGTTACTTTTGGATTATTGTACATATTATTGCAAAACGAATTTACATTTAAATTCATCCCTCGAACAGCTATCTATACTCGAGAGGTAATTAATGATCTCACACTTCCGCTGCCACAAAGTAATATTGAATGTATTTTATTGTTCTATGTAGATGCAATACATATGTAAAGAGTGAAAGAATGCATATTCACATTTATCTATTGTTTAATATAATAAATGTTATATGAAAAAAATAATATTAATAATTATTGCCTAGTATCACTAGTATACAAGCCAGGACATAAATTCACGGAAACAAAAACCAACTGAAGCTCCTGTTGTATTGTTTTCAGATTGTTAGCCGCATGGACAAACACCTCGCCTCGCATATCTACTCCTACATTCCATCCACTTGCAACTGGGTCACATGTCAATAGCAGAATATTTCGACAACATGGGAAATGATTTATGTAATCCTTTCTGTTCAGTGGTGGAACTGGAGCTGGAGCTGGAGATGTATTGTATAGCTATGCAAATATGTGTCGTCATGTGCGGTGTTAATTTCTGTTTTTTTTTTATTGTACTCGCAGTCAAATTCGAGAGTATATTTATGCCTTCGTTTGTCATTCCATTAAAGGACCCATAGAACGCACAGGAGAATTACATACATTGGATTTTTTTTAAGTTGTATATCGTACGCTCAAACTGATGCAGTGCCACCAGCTCACGATCTAGAGTGACTCGTATTTTTATAACCTGAATGGTACACATCTGTTGTATATTTTATGGGATTTCATCATCACACTTTCTACAGGGCATATCCTTGTTTGGTGTCGGGGGATGTGTCAACACCGAAAACCCGACAGTGTCATGGGTGAGAGTGTATGGAAGAACTAGGAAGGTAGAAATGAATAAAACTGTCAGAGGTTAGATGTGTGTTTGAGGATAATATATAGCGTGTATGTAATATAAGCGGAATACAAATGTGTTGCGTGAGTGTTAAGGATATTCTCAAGTGATGAAATGCGTGTTTCCCCCATTTGATGTTGGGCCTCACATCTGACGGGTAGGGTTTAGCGATGCCATAGCAGATAATTGGTGACTTACTGTGTGTGTGAGCATAATGGGACGACATCTGGGAAGGCCAATTATCTTTAATTAGCTAAGGCTTGTCCGTTAATAATAGGAACAGAGGAATATTTAATTTAGGGACACAAATCGGGTATTTTTATTCACGTTTAACTTATCCGAATAACCATTAAACTCGTAGGTGTGCGGATAGTGTGTGCCCCCCGACAGTTGTTTCCTTTAATTAATGCTAGAGTGGTTAATGTCTTTACGTTCACAAATGTCAATGGGCAAAGGCAGAATTCAGGGATTAAAGGTACTATCGTATTTTAGCTAGCCATTTATAAAAATGGGTAAAGGTTGGCAGCAATAAACGAGTGGGTATTGACAGAAATGTCTTAATTTCGCTTACCTACCTATAAACCCAAACGTGTATGTACGATTGCAATAAATAGCTATATAGGTTTAATCTGTAGTTTGGACATGAGGTTGATGAAAGCTACTTTGGTGCGAAAATTTATTACATATATTGGGAATTTAAGGCGTCATCTGGTCTATGATGTAGGTACGTGTTAATAATTCGGGTCAATGAGCAGAACATGCGCTAATGGGATATGACCAATCCTCGAGAAAAACACTATTGTTACCAAGCAGTGATTTAAGAAATTTGGAAAGTCAATTTTCTTAGATAGTATTTTTTGTCACTGATCTTTTGATTTTTTTTCAGGATGAATCGGACTTGGTGGACATTTGGTCCCAAAAGCCCTCGTTTCCCATTTAGCCTTTGCAATTTATAACAAATAAATACAACTACAAATTGTTGGCGCAACATGCTTCTTAGTACCCTGGCCCGAACTTTCTCACAACGTTCATGTGTGCGTGTGTACTTCTTGCACGATGCCGACCAAGAACGGCTAGTTTGAGATACGCTTTTCTTGACAATTGATCATCACGAGAGGAAGGCCAGTGAAATATCATTTTAGGTGTTGCTACGGCTGGGAATCGAACCAAGGCCTTCTGAGTTCAACGCACTAACCATCGTGCCACTGAGACCGTTACATTATTATACGTGTATACACAAAATTTACTACTAAGCGAAGGAGTATTTTTTCAAACTTTATAACAAACAAAGTCAACTAAATAGCTGGTGAAGTTTGTTTGAGTTGGCTGAGTTTGTAGTCTGTACTCAATAGATACAATTTGCGTTAAACTCTGTAACTATATGCATTTTTGGTCTCCTATGAACTGAAATTCTAGCATCAAAATGAATTTGAAAAAGTTTAAAATTTTATTATCTCGGAAGTCAGAGTTTATGCAATATCTATATATGGAAAATTCTATACTTTTGGAAATAGCTGCAACAGTCAGTTTCGTTATTTATGAAGTAAACAGATGCAGACTAGATTTCGACACGATCGTGGGATACTCCGGACTCTTTAATAACACAACAACCCATTACTGGTCAAACACTAAGGCGTTTAGTCACTCGGCTCCAAGAAATTTCTGACGAGATGTTGTTGTCAGAGTTAATAGCGGTGACAATAGACAAAGTCCCGTACTACCTCAAAGTTATATCTGTCAATAGTGACGTTCTGTCCGATTCGTTGATGTTGTTTGTCATTTCGTGTTGACAGCATATACATAACCTTATCCTCTTTAACTGTTAAACCTATTTTTGCAGCTTTTTCTACATACTAGTAAACGTGTCTATGACATCAATTTGAGTCCCACCAATGATGTCTATATCGTCGGCATATGCCTATTGTGCCCCTGGTGTTGGCTCGGGACGAGTTTGGGCAATATACCGAAACTTGACATGTCGTATACGGCTTCGCAATCGATGAATATGAGGTTTGTATCGATTTGGGCTTCTTGCGTATTTTCTAGGAGCTGCCAAAGTGTGAAATTTTGATCGGTTGTGGACTTCCCTGGCCTAAAACCACACTGAGAAGGGCCGATCAGGTTGTTGCTAAACGGTTTCAAGCGTTCACCTATTACGGCAGATAGGATCTTTTAGGCGATGTTGAGGAGACTTGTGCCTCTAAAGTTGGCACAGTTTAAAAAGTCTCCGTTTTTGTGGATCGGGCAAACGATGCTGGGACTCCATTCTTCAGGCATACTTTCATCTATCCAGATTTGGCTTATGAGTTGGTGGATGTTACTTACCAAGTCATCTCCGACGTCTTTATAATGCTCAGCGAGAAGGCCGTCATTTCTGGCAGTCTTATTAAGCTTGAGTTTAGATATTGCTATAATCACTTCACTCAGGTCGGGTGGTTGGCAGTTTTCGCTATCGTTGCCAATATTGATTGGTTCGTTCCGCCTGAAAGCGGAATGTTGTTCGTCATTTTTGACGTCTTACACTTTTGTAAAACTTGCTAACATCTTTCCTGTAGTGGCAACTCTCTATATCCTCCATCGCGAGCTTTTTATGCTCTTTTTTCTTATTTCTAACAGTTGTTCTTCCATTCTTCTTTGCCTATAGACCTAAATGGCAGCTGTTGTCTTAACCTGCAACACGTTCTCGGCTGCGAGTATCTACCGGCATTCCCATTCAAAAAAGGGGTTTCTTGCTGGTGGGCGCGAGAAACCTAGCACATCTGTTGCGGCTAATCTAATGGCTTGTTGGCATCGTTGACATCGTTGACATTGTTCCTCAACATTCGATGCTGGTGGTATGGTAATAATCGATACGATAATGGACACGCATTGCGCGAAGGTCTTGGCGGTTTCATCCGATTGCAGTATTTAAATGGGTGGGCCATTTCCAATTTATTAGATACCCCTAGGACACGGGGCCATCAGTATGCACTACGGGATTGAGCGCTGTCGTTGCCCTTTCGGTTTATCCACCTCCAATTACCCTTGGAATTCTTAGACAAGCAGAAGCAGCTTGTCTAGGTTCGCCTGGGACAGCAGGCCGGGTATCCTTTCCGTTCCATTCTGACCTGCCTGTTTATAGTGTTGCTGTTTTATTTGGAGTTACAACCAATGGGTATTGCCAAGTTAAAGCCAATCAGAGTTTACCCTCGTTTTGCAACACCCAACCATGGTGTTGATATTAACTTATAACTTATAAAGCGCCTTCAGTACAATAGCTACTGCTTGTAGACCAATAATCGCATCTAAATTAACCTTGAACCCCAACGACGAAGATATAGCGGATGAGTGACGAAGTCTTCGTTCTGAAAAAATACGTAAACAATCAAAATATGAGCTAATGTGAGAGTCCACGTTTCCATCATTCACGAAGAGCTATTATATCCACTCAAAGTCATTCGGAAAAGTTGTAATCAAGCCTAATTTGTTAGGGTGTCCATACAGAACTACGATCAGCGAGTTATTAAACCTGTTGATTGATTAGTTGGGAGTTCTTAGAGGATTATGCACAATTTTTTATTTAGGGTTTTTATACCCTATCCCATACTGGGTATATTAAATTTGATACTTATTTTGTAACATTGGGAAATAATTAAGGTAGATATACCTTAAAGTATATGGACCATCTCAGAATGGCTAACTGATTCGATTAAGCCATGTCTGTTTGTCCGTGTGCTGTAGGTTACAGGTTTTCAAGCATTCAATTTTGAACTAAGATAATAAAATTTGGTATACGCGATCCTTGTACGTTCGAATAAGTATACAAATTTTCAAAATCCGCCCTCTGCCCCGCTCACTTACAATATAAATATCTTTATTCCATCCAATTAAGTTTATTGCCACGCCTACTTTTTTGACGTTATTACTAAAAAAAACGATGTTAATACTTCCATAATGTCAATACAAACATTTCTTCGTTAGATCATTTTAAACCCCGTCTACTTTTTTGGGGCGTTTTCTTACGTTTCCTCGCGATTCCGTCCGACTGTTGTCCTGTGCGGTTTGTGCACGCCACTAGAGGCTTGATGTTTCGAAATATTTACTTAAAATTTTAATTATCTGATTCTTGGTAAAATTTGGAATGTTGTATGTTTGTTATATAACTTTAAACTTTTTACCTCACATTTTATTAAAAAACAAATTATTATATTTTAATTTTTTTCTTGTTAGTTAATATGTATATAAATAAATATACATATAGATATAGATATATAAATATATATATATACTATTTGGATTTGTTGTTGTAGTCCTACTTTAATGTCGTTCATAGACAAGGTAACACACGCACAACATATGCGTCCTTTATGCCAAATTTATTCACAGATTTGCTCCACAAAGGATAAACATAAGAAGCTATAAAAATCATTTCACATGATCCACAAGAATTCACGACGAATAATAAAAAAAAAATCAGAAGTCAATCAGCCATAAATACATAATGAAATTCTCGACTAGGGTGATGATATACATACGTATATTATGCTCTTTTTACAGTCTACCCTACAAAAATTATTTATGATACATGCCTCACAAAGGTTTATGTGTACAGATTTTTGGATTTTTGTTCTTAAGATCGTGTATAACTTTCATGTTAAGATTATCTGGTAAAATGTGTTTTTGCTGCTTGAAAGTGAGCTAAGTCAGATGTTCCACAAACTGTTTAACATAACAAGCGTACGAAAATCGCTAATAGAAGCAGATAAATAAACATTGGGAAACCTTAAATAAAATTTTACCTGCCTTTGTCTTACATTTTTTATACAAATTTGAACGTTGTTAGTCAACATAATCATCAAAACTAACCATACTCAGTTGAGATTATTTTCGTGTATCTACACCGATTCCCAAGTGTTTTTAAGCTAAAACATTTTCATAATATTATTGCGACTACTACGTTAAAGCCAAAGCTTTCCAAATTTTCAGACGTAGATATCTATATGCAAATTTACCCAGCTTCTATAAATTAAAAACTATCAAAAACATTTTCTCAACTTTCACTTCCAAAAAGATTCATAAATGTGTAGCAAATTGTCATTAGATAAAATGGACACAGTGGATTTGAAATGGATATGTTTCAACGCCCCACATACAAAAAGATATTCATCATATAAACTGGTCCTCTGAGATCCATTACGTGTAGTCCGCACATCATCACTCTTGTTGCAACACGAAGAGGGGGATAATTCAACCAAATACAAAATACCAGTACTAAACTACCAGTTGGAGTGTTGGGGCAGTGTAGGGATTAGGGTGAAAACCCACATGAAAAATAAAAACCATCTGCGCTCAATTAGGGAGTAATAAATTATTGATATCAGTATTAGTACTCGTTTACGCCGGAAAACTTATCCATCATGTGTGTCCAATTGCATCAAAAAGAACTGGAATTTGTTAAAAAAAAAAAAACAAAAAAAACTCCCACTATATTTGAAGCCCCAATTTGTACCGCAACAGTGTCACCAATGTTTTTTTCTTTAAATATACATACATACATACATGTGTTTGTGATTGCCGTGCCTATTAGAATTTTATGCTATCACATTAGCATACAATAACGCATGAAGGCATGTGGAAAAAAAAAGACTGAAGACTTCAAGGATGTGACTGCGTATGCAAAATTGAAAACAATTCTAAATATACAGCTATGGGCTAAGAGAAAAAAAAGTAACCCACATTAGCGATAAGAAAGTGTCAACACAAACGTGACAAGAATACTGAGCAATGACGCCACAATAAAACGAAACTGAGTCACGCATAGCAAATGTAGCAATAAGTATGGTTGTAATAAGTTACCAAGGACATGGAAATCACGTCCAACGTACAACATTTTGGCGCATATCATTTTGCAAACACCTGCACTCGATTTGGAACTGTAGAAATGTGTGTGTGTGTATTATGTACAGCCTAAGATTTGTGGGAACCGACTACAAAGCAAGAACAGAAAACGAATTAGAGAATTTCATCCTACTGGTACATATTTGGTCCCCAATGGAATATACCCACACCATTGCTGGTCGTAATGTTTCAATTTGCTTCCAACAATCTTTGCATTACAAGGAGGATGTACTTTGAAGTAATTTAATTCGGATGCTGCCTGTCCACAAAACGACGACCCAACTTGTCTAAAAGAGGAAAATGAACGAACAAAAAAATGTTCATTATGCAACCGCCAGCCGCAAGCCACAAGTAGATGCACTATCGTTAAAAAAAATAATGAAGCCATAATGGGTCACCTAACGCTAACACCCTTCAAAATCTTGGTATGATAACAGATGCGCCCAAAACAAAAACTTTAAAATGGAAGGATGCAAAAATAATATAGTTATGAAAAAAGTCCTTTGCTCTTTTTTCAGAACTATATTACTGAACTGGGCCTAATCGAAATCAGCCCTTCGTTATTTAAAAGGCGATAGGACAAGTTTGCATAATAATGCAACAGTTATTTCAAAGAACTGCCTTTTAAAATATTTTTTTTTTAATTTTCGTTAATTTGATTGAAATTACTTTCATACAATACTGAATAGTTTTAGCGTATATTCACTATTCAGTTTAATAAAAATTAATAATAAATATTTGAACTCTATTTGAGATAGTAAACAACATCTTGACAGACCTAAATTTTTAGCTAAAGGATTACCATAATTCAGTTCGCAAAAAAATTGACACTTGAATATCTATTATCGATACAAATCAATACACTTTTTGTTTAGGGTAAAGTAAAACTAGGTGCTGACATTTGATTTCTGATCTAAAGATACCTGGGAGAAAAAAGAGTTGTGCTTACTTTCTGCCATGGTATTTCCTGAACGGTAATAATTTCTGCTTTTAACCTGCTAAGAGCTCCACATCTCTTTTGTAAGATTCTCTTTATCCACGTGCATGATCGTCAACAATGAAATCAGTCCTTTCCGAGGTTCTGACAGCTTCGTAACAATAATTTTTCCATGAGTAGCTAGATATCCAAAGCAGAACGCCAATTTATTATAAACCTTTTTTCTTATACACTACGGGCTATGTATTCTTGGCCTTTCGGCTCATCCACCACCATTTCTATATATATTGCCTGCCTTTCAATTGAGTTTCCTAGATGACCTGTTGTCTGAATATGCGCATTAAGGTTATTCACTTTGTCCATTCTAACTGAGACTATGGACGCCATCCGTAAACTTTTTTTAGCAAAAACTGTTAAGTCATAGTTTTAACTATTTTTTCAACAAAATGCATTCATTACTTTTCGAGGTAAAGGAATTATTTTTTTTGATTTCCCGTTTGACTAGGTATGCATATATGTTTCTTAGTACCACACTAATTCTGTCTTAAATTTTTTAACACACGACTACACCATCTAAGCTTCAAAATCAAAATCGTTAAAGCAATCGTGAAGCTTATTAGCTGCACCAATTTGTGGATTATAACAAAAGTTAAACACATGTATACTATGTTGGATCTACCACATAGAGCGATTGAATAATGATGCTACAGCAAAGAGTCTCTACAAATTCAAGCCTCCAGATTCGAGGCGAAAAGAAAGACCGAAACTACGGCTTAAGGATAAAGCGATTGATTGGCAGATCCCAGGAGTTTTATTATGAATAAGTTTAAAAAAATACCACGAAATATTTACAAAGCGATTCATCGAAGATAAATTTCTTAAAACTTAGGACTAATATCTTATCTATACTTTAAATGAAAATTACATAATCAATTGAAATTATGATATCCCATTCATGATTGCATAGGAAGTTACAATGTAGCAATCTGCGTCACTCCCAAAAAGTTAACGTGGTTAAAAAGTGTCCAGAAATAATTGTGCGGAATGTAGAAACCAACATTGTCGAGATATGATGTTCAGACACTTTTCTATTTGTTTATATTTCGACTAGATTTTTCTTTTTAAAATTACCACTGGATACATTACCATTCTAGTTGAAAGTTTAAGATCTTAAAATCGGTGACATACAGACATGACAATGGACATGGATTGATTCGATTTGTGATTCTGATCCTATTCTTGTGTTCTATTTGCAAAATATATAGAAATAAATTCATATGAGATGAAATGCAATAAAGCGTTGCTTTCAACTTCATACAAACCCACTTTTGTATAATTCACCTGCGCTCAAATTGAATAATTCAAGAGTGAGCTATATGATTTGTCTGAAAACCCCCTGATACCCTGATACTAGAATCATAAAGTAACTCCTTTTTTTTAATTGGTTTTCGGTTTTAATTTGTTTAATACAAACATTTTTAATTTATATATAGACTTGAATATTAGCGTTAGTTAAATGCAAACTAACTAAATACAAACATTTTTAATTTATATATAGACTTGAATATTAGCGTTAGTTAAATGCAAACTAACGCTAATATTCAAGTCTATATATAAAATAAAAATGTTTGTATTAAACAATGTATAAAACTTTTATATGCGGTTCAACTAACATCTCATTAATGTAATTGTCGTTTTTAAATTTGATAAACATAAAATACGTGGTTCCAAAGTTCTTCAACAATATTACGAAACGATGCTGCTTAGACGGACTGACTACAGTACTCGGATGTACTCAAAATAAAAGTTTCCTCCAGAATTCCCGTCAAAGAAAATTATGAAAAACATCTAGCTACCGCGTTTGTGGAAGAGGAACAACATTCAAGAAAATTTAGTGATCAGTGACAACTTTTAAACTTTATCACGTTTTTTCGGTTTTTTCTGCAAATTGAGAACGTGAATTTGAAGCAATGGAAGAAGGAATTTCACTTCGCACCTGGATAACTGGTGAAGTGAACTTTGAAGTTTTCGTGAAAGTTTTTTAAGCACAAAATTAATTCTCAACAAGGGATGAACTTTATGACTTTTAGTCTTGTAACTTATTCTGCAGAAATGATACTAACTAATTATACTTTATAAGTTACCATTTCTGGAAAAATTGGCTAAGTATAAGAACTTGTTTGGAAATTGTTGCTATGTCTTACATTTTTCAAAAAATCCTTTAATTTATTAACATCAACTCCTCTTTTGTTTGTTTGGTTAAATATGCTGTCGACACTTTGATAAGTTTCGAACTCGCAAATGCCTTCTAAGTGGGCATTTAAGTAACCCTTGATTAAGTTTTTATACGTAAGTGAACGAATGAAGAACTAGTAAACTAATACTTATGTGTGGTTACTCTTTCCGCTAAGAAGATTTAATTTAATTTCAATCCTTGTATTGGCTTCAAGTTAGTTATGTTGTAGATAGTTTCATTTTTCTTGAGTACTTATCTAACAGATAAGGGGTGTTATCGTTCTCACCGCTATTGAGATATTATGTCTTTTCATGAAGCTAGTTTCAACGAGTTTTCAGATTCCTACAATTGTTTGTGTCACGCCATGTTGCTAATGTAGCTTTTTTGTGTGAGCTAGTTATTTTTTTTTTAATTTCTATATCCCAAAGGCAGATACACACTGTTGTCAGATACACAACATAACGTGGGTTTCAAATATACATACAGAGTGTCCATGTTAAGGAGGTCAGTACGGTAGGTAGACTTATGATGTTCCCACAAACAACAATTTTTTTTATAATTAATCAAAAGCTATGAGTAAACATACTTCATGATATTATATCGTCTTGTCTACACGTTGCTTTGTGAACGTGGGAAGAGGGGCAGATCTATGTACCTTAGTTTTAATATCTGAGGTCTAGAATTCCGAAAGCTCAAAAAAAGATATGTGTGTATAACTACTCTATTAAAGCAAACATATTTAAAGCATAAAACAGGCCCAAAAACAACAGCGCCCAACACAAAGCAAAGCTCTTATCTATAGATGAAATGTAGATATCGACATAGTGAAAATATGTTGTTTAGGCATTTCGTTTTCAAATTTGCCTGGGTATGAATAAAATAAAACAAAATAATATTCTCTAAATATGTTATTCAGTCGTTTAAATAAAAACAAAAATTTTCAAAAAGTGGCAGAAATACAAAATATCATTATCCTTACAAACGTATTTTCGATTGTTATTTCAAAACTTGAGGAACAAAGTAAAACGACTTAACTTATTTTTGACAGACTAGTTAAGCTCGAAAATAGCAATCGCAACAAACGTACCCACCTTCGACATAAATAGATTTCTTAAAATTCTTACTTGGAATGCAAATGGCCTTTGGCAAAAATTTGGAGAACTTGAATTGTATATGCAAGACAAAGATATCGACATCTGTTTAATATCCGAAACTAACGCAAAGAGTATTTCGAAATTAAAGATTATAGCTTACTTGCTTAATTCCCTTGGACTGCGTTTTGTCATCTGAGGGGACTTTAATGCAAAACATACATTCTGGAGATCTAGATACATATCTCAGAAAGGTAGGATGATTTATGAAGTAGGCAGAAAGTACAATAGTAGAATTTCTGATGTTACAAAAGTACCGGATTTGATCGATTTTTTCATAGTAAAAGGTGTGCCCTCCAATCAAATCAAAGTTGAAGAATGCTTTGATCTTTTCTCTGATCATTCTTCGGTCATTCTAACAGCGAGCGAGTCAATCAATCAATTAGAAATGAAAACCCACCCAGACTAACAAACATGAAAACCATCTGGAAAAGCTTCAAAAACGATATTGAAATTAATATTCGACTGGGTATATCGCTTAGATCCCCATTGGAACTTGAAGTCGCGGTTGACTCCTTTATCGATACCGTTCAAAATGCAGCATGGGATAATACTCCTCAACATTGCAAGGCAGTAAGTTCCATCAATATCGAGTACCCACGGCAAATAAAAGATTAGGTTAGACAAAAAAGAAAGGCTCGAAAAAGATGGCACCATACTCGTGCTCCGCAAGATAAAACACATCTCAATCGGATAAGTAACTTGCTATCAAATTCGATTAAAAACTTTAAAAAACCGTACAGTAAAAACTTATCTGCAAGGCTTCGGGTTATGACCTGTTTACAGGAGAACTTCTAAAAATGTTACCTGACGGGCTCAGTGGCTCGATGGTTAGTGCGATGAACTGCCGCGCAGAAGGTCTAGGTTCGATTCCCAGCTGAAGCAACACCTAAACGATGTTTCGTAATGATCTGAAAAATCATCTGAATAGTATCAATTGTCAAGAAAAGCTTATCTCTAATTTGCCATCGTGCATAAGTACACACACACACACACATGAATGGTTGTGAGAGAGCTTGGCCCTGGTCTAACGAGCCTGTTGCGCGAAAAACATGTTTCTTTTTTGTCTGAACAAGATATTTATATAACATTAACATCTATCACCCCCACTTTTTCGTGGCGTTTTCAGTAAAAATCGGTTTTTGGTAAAAATTTCACAAAACCTTTCGGTGCAAAATCATTGGTAGTGTTCTTTGCAAGTTTCATATACAGATGATTTTAACCCACGCTCACTTTTTTGAGGTGCTTTCCTATAAAAAAAAAAACGATTTGAATACCCTACTACACAGCATTTAACTTCAACAGATTTTATATAAAGTTTTTGGCCACGTACACTTGTGTGTTTTTAGTTTTAAAGATTGAATGATTTAATGTTTTTTAGAAAACGACGAAATAGTCAGGTATTCCAATCAGTCAATATTAAATATTTTCCATAGACACTGGTACACTCCATGCAAGCATATTCATAAGTATTTGTTCAACGCCTGAACTCCAGTGTCCAGGTAAACAGATTATGAGCAAAAATAATTTAAAAAAATCCTTTCAAAGGAAAATTTAAATATTCATATTTGACAGTCAAAGGCACAGCGATAAGTCGTGCTTTTGGGCTGGTTCTAAATGTATTAAATGTACATGATTGGTATGCATAGATACGCCAAATATAGAAATCTCAAACGTTTACAAGCAGATGTGTGAAAAATGTTGATAGTTGAAATTAATTTGTCAGTCCATGGATTTATAATGAGATGCATTTCGAGACTTTGTCATTCGAATTTGACAAAACTTTTTAAATCTCACTATTTGTTCCAAGTACATACAGCCCTCACAATGAGCCTTATATTTATTTCAACGAATACGTAAGCAAGTTTTAAGGATTCCATGGAATTATTGCTTTTTGTTGAACTCTTTACCCCACAAATTAAATCAAAATGTATAAATCCTTACAAAGATGATTAATATGATTTCGTCAAACAGGAAAGTTGCCTGGTAGATATAATTGAAAAAAATATTATTTTCTTCCATGTACAATTTGTATGATTTCTCATCGTTATGAACATAAAATGAATATGTATATATTATATATTATATATTGTGCCTTCCTATACAATGATGACATGTTTAAAAGATATTATTTATTGTAATAAAAGAGCGAATTGGAAATATAAGCTGCCGCAAAATTATACCAACAAAAATAACTTACAATGCATTTGAATAGATGTAGGTATCAGATAGGTGTTAGGATCAGCCGGAATGAGAAGAACCTCAATTAGCGCGAAAATGGCAATAGTTTTTAAAACATGAAAAGGATATAGTCGACTATTCATCCGATGGCTGTATATCAAAGCTTGAATCTCATTTGGTGGGGTTGTCACTTAGGTGTGTATTATCCAATGTATATTATATCCACGTATTTTGTCGCTAAACTTCAATTACTTTTCCAAGTTTTTTTTTTACGCGAAAAACAATATTCTTGCAGCACACTGTCAAAGTTAACACACCCACATACCACGAAATTTGATTGCTTTAAACATAGCGGCATAAAAAATCGTTCGAACTTTAACCACAAAATTAATATAAAAATAAGATTTGCTATATTTTCGTTTTGGAAATTGGTGGTGAATGAAAAGTACATAATGCCAATGAAGTATTGAAATTTTAAAATATTGGCTCATTTGCTGGGATCACATGACGCAGTCCATTGCATTATTTATTCAGCAACAGAAATTTATTGGTTTCATAAGACCCAAACATCAGTATATAGTCATAATATGTAGGTCTGCAAATAGTAGTTAACGTTATATTCCTGATATAACATAAATTATTAAATTGTTTTTTAACGGTTTTTTTTTAAATTGTTTAACATAGATTTGAAACAATTCTCATTTAGTTTAGTTTTAAGTTGACATTATAACCATACAGTAAAATTGGCTAGTGTAATAAACGCGTATCGACATCAAACGATTTTTTATTGTTAGTCAAACTGGTGGCGTGCCTTCGGGCACGCGTTCGGACATCCTTAACTTCAGTAACTAAGTTTACCGTTCAAGTGTTGTTGTTAGTCTTAATTTGTTAGCATACGCTTTTATCTTATCGGTAGTGATTTTTTTTATTTCCACTATGATTTCACCAATCAAAGAATTATTTTTTAAATGTTTATTTGACTGTAGGCAGAGTTTACATATACCTAATATGTCTTGGGCCCGGTAAATTGCATTGGGAGGTTTGTTCCATTGTTTGCATTTTCTGTAACAAAAACGGTTTTGGTACTTAGTTGTTCGTTTCGTTGATAGATGGACAGTGTGTTTATGAGATGCAACTATGTGTTTTGTGGGTTGATGAAATGAAACATGAGAACAGTATTCAAGACTATCCCTTAACTCTATAAAGGTTAACACGCTGCTGTTTTGGCAATAGAGCTACGTAAAACTAGATAATTTCGGTATAAAAGCGAAATAAATTTGAATTTTTAGTTTGGTTTTATTTATTTAGATAGCGAAATATAGACAATTCGGCATTATTTCGATATAAATACAAATGTATATATATGAATACAAAGAAATTTAACATTCACTCAACCTCGTGCACAACTTTAATCCAACAGTGCCATGTTTGAATATGATTGGACGGGCATGCTACCCACTGCAACCCCTCTTTTGGGCTCATTGTTGGATTTGGATTGCGTCTGAGGTTGGATGTAGGTAAAGAGTTTATATTTTCCCTTATTTTTGTCGAATGTGCTAATCAATGATAAGCTTAAGAATAATTTGTCGTAAATGATATATACTGCGTTTTCGTTAAGTTGAATTGAACTAGGTTTTTGCTTCCCCATTGAGTGGTTCTATTTACCGTCCAAATTGTTCAGGTAAATGGATTTTTCGCGAAATGAAAATTTTACTTCAAACTTCATTAGGGTACGTGCTATATCGTTGGTGGGACCGCTCGATCTGATTCTAATATCGAATTTTTTGAAAACATTCTAGAGAATGAGTCAACCTTTTAATTCTGTGTTGTTCTAAATAAAAGAAGCATTGCCTAAAACAAAGGTCTTCGCATAAGAAAGAACAGTCAAATTCACGTCGATTATCCTAGTTAGTAGCTTGGTAGTTCCATAAAACTCGTTGATGGTCCTGTGTCCTTGGCATCGATGTTTGGGTAAAGATCGTTGTTAAAGTGTAATCGAACTTTGCTTTGCGGCCCTAACGCACGCTACGACACTGAATCGGCAAAAATGTGCTTTACTCTATTTTTTTCTGTTTCTTAAATCCGTCCCAAAAATTATACATTGGGTATGCCAAGTGTAATCAAATTTTTTGGAGTCTATGCATTCAAATGTTTGAGAATAATTTGCTTTGACAACCAATCCACATCCTGTGTGTCTTGCATTTTCGTTAACAATTAACATTGCTAAAGGAATGGAAATAAATTTAGAATGGAAATGTCTTAAGCGTGTTCATTTCTAGCTTCGTTCCGAATCTCAGGTTTTGTAAGATATCTAAGATTAAATTGGCCTAGTGAGCATATATTCATTTAACTAAATCTGAGTAGACGCATTAATTGTAAAATTGCAATAACCAATCAATATTTTTAATTATATTTAATTTTGTAGAAGTCCATTTCGATATAAAAGTTCCGAAACATTAATCCATATGACGATTTGCATATCTAATTCATGAAATTCCGTATTCACTTCATTATTGGAATTTGTTCTCTATGTTATAAACTAAGAAGTAGCAAAACGAATGTACCCTAGTATACAAACAACCTTTTTCAATAATTCGAAAAACAAAATAATTATTTACATTATCATGATATCTAACATGGAGATTGTTTACTGTTATGTATACATGGGATCTTGCTGATGTGTCGTAGGTGGAAACATTATGCCTATGTGCTCGCCCATTGAACTGATTAGAGAGACTTACGTGAAGGTTATAAACACGCTTTGCTTATACCAAGGATGGGAAATTTAATGAGGTGTAGGTTTAAATTTTATATACGTGATTAAAATTAGAAAATCTCACTTCAACGAAATGTAAATTTAGGGACGAAACGTGTTCACCTACTTTTATAACGTCGGAGCTCACAAATATTTTACGTTTGCATACATGTAGCATAGAAGTGTCCTCTGGTATATGGAGGTTGGTCGTTTACATGTTTCGTGGCAACGAATTAAACGGCGAAGGGTTGGCTGGCGTTAGCACACCAGCGACTCCAGTCCAGAGCCCATTACATGCAGCTCCCTTTCTGGGTGTGCATGACATGGGTAGATAGGTTCCAACAACATTAAAAAAAAACTCCAACATTGGATTCAGAACACACATTTATGTGAAATGTGTATTATTTGCGAAAATGATACAAAGGGTTGTTTGAAAATCTAGTGATGAGATAAAGAAATACACTTAACAATAAACCGCATGTTGACTGTTACCAACACGTATGTGACATTTTAAATATTTAATGCTTTAGCTAAGGATACGTACGGGTATTGTTGTCGGTTGGTACATGAAAGCGTATGCCTAATTTGCTTAGAAAAGTATTTTAGATTAAATTTGCATTAAGTACGGCAGGTCCCTTTTGTGAGTTACTATGTGTGTTTTTGTGTATTCGCAAAGGAATAGATACACTGCATGATAAATTTGTCCAGTCTAATTTGTGTCTATTTGTATTAGTATATTTATGTGGATGTACATAGAATCAAAAATGAGAAAGAACATATAATTTGTAAAGAAAATTCGTGAAGATAGAATGGCAACGTGTGTTAGAAATAGCAACAACAGAATTTTTATCACTGGCCTTTCTAACACAATAGTCTGACTAGTCAGCATAGTACAGTAGTAGTATAAGCAATGCGATTGCATTAATTATTTTTGCTCAAGTCTCTTCTGTGCGACCGGTCGATGTTAAGTAATATGAAGTAAAATGGAAGGCGATATTCCTATCAAGTAACTATTACAAATCTGAACGGCAAAGATATTTTAAGATGAAATCATGAATTTCAAAAATTATTAGTACCCTATAATAAACATAGACCCCTGATCTTCAGTGGGGCGGTGGTTAGTGCGATGAACTGCCGCGCAGAAGGTCTGGGTTCGATTCCCAGCCGTAGCATCACCAATGACTTTTTCTGCATTCTTCTCGTGATGATCTGACAAATCATCCGAGTAGTATCAATTGTCCAGAAGAGCTTATCTTAAATTCGCCGTTCAGAGTCGGAATAAAACATGTGGTCCCGCCATCGTGCAAGGAAATACACATGCACACATGAATGGTTGCGAGAAATCTCGACCCTGGGTTCCAAAGACTGTGTTTGTATTTGTAATCAAAAACCCCCCTATTATTTACAAACGTTTATTTTCAGAATAGCGTTTTATGCCGTTCGTAATAAAAAAATCCTATTAATAGTTACATTAGTAGCATGCGATGGGGCATCCCTGGGTAGACCCAATTTATGCCACCCCTAGTAATTTTTTCACACACTAAAAAAAAGTAGTTCTGGGTGCGTCGTACGTAACGTCCTCTTTCACTGCGAGTTAATTTGACGTTTTTAACAATTTGGCCAAAATACACAATAATATTTTTTTTAATTAATGAAGCTAAAAATTATATACGTAATGTCGAAATGTGATTACACGAACGTTTATTCCGTAATTGAAAGGAATCGGTGTCCGTGGGAATAATAAAGATTTTCGGTTGTTGGCCAAAACTGAAAACTCCGTTAGGGATAATTAGACCAAAACCAATTATGTGGAATTCATGAAAACAGTTATAGTAATATATTATTTAAATTTCATTCAATTTGGCCAAATAGTTTGCGACAAATTGACAATTAAATTTATATAGTCTAATTGCGAAAAACCGTTACATAGACTTTCTTGAAAAAAAAACTGGGTATGTAGTTTTATTGGAACTAAAAAATCAAATTTTTACGAAAGCAATATTTTTCTCTTTATAAGAGAAAGTTAGAAACGTTGTCGACGGGATCTAACCAGTTGTACCTACACATACATTTTTGATGAAAATAAATGCGTCCAGGGAAATGCAGATCAAAACAGTGAAAACCGCATCGAAATCCGTTTAGCAGTTCTCGAGATAAGAGCATTCATACACGTGTTGCGACTTATTTATACGAAAAACAAGTCTGCATCAGATTTGTCCAACTTGTGAGTATGATAAATCAATTGGACAACGTCAAGGCTTAACCTTTTGCCAGGCATTTTAAAAATTTAAGCAAATTATTCTTAAGATGTGCACCGGTCAAAATTTCACAACCAAATTAAAACCAATGCAAAAATAGAGCAGCATTAAGCTACGCAAAACACATAGAATTAACGGTAAAGTACCGTTTGTTTTAAGAATGAGATCAAAACAGAATTTGAAAACGAAATGTGTAAAGAGTTTCTTGACAGTGTCAAAAATTATTATACATAACGATTTAGTGATATTTGAATTTTGAATAAAAGGCAAATTTATTTTTAGTGTGTAAAGTGTTTTTGGACAAACTCTGTTTCACTGTTTTGATCTGAATTTCCCTGGATGCATGCTATATGTATTTAAAAAGTATTCTATCATTTACAGGAGCTTAGTATTTGATAATATCATTCAAATGGCCGCCTTGGGAATATTACCAGCATGCGATTATTTAAAGGGATCTCTGCAAAAACTGGAGTAATGTTTGTTTTTATTGCGTCTAGAGTTCGGGCGTTATTCTCGTGAGCACGCTAATTTGTGTAACCCCACCGAAAAAAATCATACCGCTTCAAATAGCATCATCTTGGTGGCCAATTGATGTCGCTAAAACGTTAAATTACGCGAACAGGAAACTTCTCATGATAAAAAACCAAAATTGGTTGCGGCACATTGCCCCGTCTTGTTGGAACCACATACTGTACAACTCATGATCTTTAATCACCGGTCAATAAAAAAAATCAGTTATTACTTGACCACATCGCTCCGAATTGATTGTAACCTTATCCCCATCGGCATCTTCAAAGAAATACTTTCGACCATAGAGCACACCAAACCGTCACTTTGCCTGTATGCAACGGCACCTCTTCAACTTGTGGGTTTGCTGAGCCCAATATGCAGTAATTTAGTTTGTTAACATACACCGAGTGAGAAATGTGCCTAAAAAACCGCAGTTTATTGTCTGTCGTTCCAAAGAGCTTAATTTTTTTGTTTTTCAATTTAAACTTTATAAGGATTGAGATACAAATCCAAATGCAAAATACGCCATAGTGAGGTGTATGACATGTTCAATTGTTGTGAACGCCGGGAAATCGATAAATTAGAATCATCAGCAACACTTGCACTTGCAGCCCCAATATTTTCGACTGAGCGTGCATTTCATTGATGCACAGGCCTTACGACATCCGTAAGGCTTCCACTCTTTTCAAATTTCTTCACAATATTACCGATTTCTGGCGTAGGGGCGGCATTTTGTAGCTGTTAAAATATATAAAGGGTTTTTCAATAAGAGCGCTACAAAAGTTTTTTTTTAAATAAAACAAAAACGGTTTTGAATATCAATGAAATTCTTTATTCTTGTCAAAGTACGTTTGATGCCATTATATACGAAACTCGATTTCTTTTGCATGTCCACGGCCAGCACGCTTGCAGAAGTCCAGACGCTGAACCCGATTTTCGACGATTTTCAAGCATAAATCGGCCGATACTGCTGCAATTTCACGTTCGATATTCGTACGAAGTTCATCAATCGTCGCTGGCTTGTTGGCATAGACCATAGATTTGACGTAGCCCCACAGGAAATAGTCTAACGGCGTCAAATCGCACGACCGAAGCGGCCAAGCTACTGGACCATTTCGTGAGATAACACGTTCTCCAAACTTGGTTTCCAATAAATTGATTGTGGCATTCGCTGTGTGGCTTGCGGCGCCGTCCTGTTGCAACCACATGTCCTCCAAGTCCATATCATCCAATTGGGGCCAAAAATATTCGGTTATCATTGAACGGTAGCGATTCCCATTCACAGCAATGTGCCGATCTTGATCACCACGGAAGAAGTACGGCCCAATGACGCCGCCGGCCCACAAACCACAATAAACCGTAATTTTTTCGGGATGCAATGATGACTCATGGAGTACGTGTGGATTGCTGCCTGACCAATACCGCCAGAAATGAGCCTCATCGCTGAAGATGATTTTTCGATGAAAATCCGAATCATTTTCAAGCGGCTTCAGTTCTTGCGTCAATTTAATCTTGTAAGGATGTAGGCCAAGATATTTTCGCAAAATTCGCCACAACGACGTCACAGAGATGCCCAACGCTTGAGAACGACGTGTGAGAGACACATTTGGGCTTTCTTCAACTGAAGCCTAAGCGGCAGCAATATTCTCGACACTACGGGCAATTCTTTGTCTCACTGGCACGGGAACATTTTGTACTGTGCCTGTGAATTCAAAATTTTCCACTAGACGCTCAATTGTTGATCTGCTAGGACGGTTATGACGACCAAAAATTGGACGTAACGCTCTTAACGTTATATTAATAATTTCGACTCGTTGTTGGATCGTATATCTTTCCATCATCAAATGGCAAACCAAACTGAAGAGAAATGTCAAAAGAGCGGCAAGAAATATGGCGTCGTTTGCTGTCCCTGTCGCTCAACTTTTGTAGCGTCCCTGTTGAAAAACCCGATACAATTCACCAGTATTAAACCTGCTCCACAGTAAGACTTTTCTCTTATTGCTCAACAGCAAAATTATGTTTTGATCGTGGCTACGTCTGGCAGTTTTCGAATAAGAATCACGCTCACCCGACCGTGAAATAGCTGAGCAAATTCAAGAGTGTTAGGTCCAGCCCTTCCGGAAGTAACCAGAGGTTAGTAACGTAACATAGCCTAAAGAAACCGGGGTCGCCAAGAGTAATTCTTCATTTAAATATTAATTTCTAACAGATCCGTGGTAGACAATGACTCGTATAATTACTAAATAGTTCTTTATTTTTACTTTTTGTTCAATTCAAAGATATTGTGTGACCCTTCGTTCGATCACTACTTCCTACGATCACTACTTCAGCCGCTTTCTTCTACATACTCGCAACCGCGGCTATGTCACTTCGACTATTGGTGTCAATATCGTTTGCATATGCAATCAGCTGCCCAGAGAATATTGTACTACTGGAGTCAAATGGCCTTTACCGAAATGGCGAATATACTTCGCTGTTGCAACCCTGGTATGAATACTTACGGCACAAAAACGGAATAAATTGCAATGTCGAATAGCTACAATGAAAAATAAAACCATAGACCATTATAGAGCACATATCCCTTAATATATTGGTAATGGTAACATATGTATTTATTGTTATCTGGTTTACATACTAAAAACCGACACAAACGAAATAATTTGAAATCGAAAAAGCTGAATCAACATTGCTATTCGCAAACTAAAATCCTTTTTTCCTTTCTAAGTATAAAGAAACATACGCCCACAAAGAAATAATAGAAAAAGTTGATCCTTTCTGAAACAAAATCCCTTGTCAGCAAATATTTTCAATATCGTTGCGAAGTGAGCACAATTATTAGAAACTTCAACTATATTATTATTTATAAATATTTAGCTTGACATAAAAAAGGCTTATTCCTACACAAGAATCATTTCGTTTTTATTACTGTATATTAAAAATCGATTTCATTTCACAAGAGACAACAAAAAAATATGCGTATAAAATTCTCTAAAGAAGAACATGTATAATCCAATACAATATTTCCCCCCAAGATATTTTGCTTAATGTTCCGGTATGAGAACAATGTTCGTCCTTCTCATGTCATCCGCTTTTTCCAGCTCCTTGTCGTGGCGTGGCATTGTGTGCATCATCATGGTTGTTCTAAATATTCATACTCTATACTTGAGCAACAAATAATACCGACAACTTGTTGAATGCTTCTTAGTTCGTTTTGCTTTGAGATTATACGGACTGAGATACTACATATATATGAGTAGATATACTCGTACTTACTTCTATTTCCTTACAGACCGTTGAATATGACGATGAAATCAAAATCGTTTTTAAATCTGTATACCTACTTGTATATATATTTAGTTACCTTTATGATGTGATTTTCTTAGGTGCATACGTGCTTTCTAAGGACGCCGAAGAAAGTTGAACCGATGATATATCGACGATGAAACGCAGTGTTAAGTTATTACCGAAGGGTTTGTTTTTTGTATGAGCTTTTCGTGTAAGTAGCATGCAAGACATGTCAAGATGGAAATACTTGCAGTATTTGAACAAAGTATTGAGTGTCGTTAAGTAGTTATTTATTTAACTAGATGAATGTTAATAAAATGCCATCCAACTATAATTTTGAAGAGTGCAAGTATATTCACGAAAAAGGATTTTGATTGATTGTTTGGCATGGAAAAATGATGATTTTTTAACACGAATGTGAGTATATTTTGCACATGTGGTGCATAAAAGTTATTTGAAATACATCTATGCAGAAATCATGGAAGATTGATTGATTAAAATTGTTGTACTGATAAATTTGTGTTGGCTGGTTATAATATACTCGTTTAGTTTCGAGTTGTAAAAATCATCGATCGATATGCTCCTGATAAATCACTTTTTGCATATAAGCGACAGCTGTGTATCTTTTAGATCGTAGAAACGTAATATAGTGTGGCTTCTTTAAACTCCTTCGATCGTAGTAAGTTTTCGTTTCGGGGCTTAAATCCAAATATCAGAACATTATCAAGACCTGTACTTGACAAAATTAATTTGGTCTAATTTCAAATATGTCCTAGCTTAAAATAAAATAAATCGGATAGGGTAAACAAATTGGGAGAAAAAGTATGTCTGTGGTCTGTAGTATATAGTCAGAATCTGTAGTTCATAGTCTTTATTCTTTAGTCAGAGAAAATATCAGAAACTAAAAAATTACAGTTCAGTTAATTAACTTAATTACCTAACCGATTTTTTTTAAATGGTATTTACTAGAAACTATTAAAATTTATAAGCAAATGATAATAAACTTGAGAAAGATTCAAACACAATATTCTACTTAATTTCTGGGGAAATTCATCCAAATTGTGTGTGGACGTTTTTTATTGAAATTTTTTTTTCTGAAAGTCCCTATCTCGTGAATTATTGGCTGCCTAAGATTGGATTCAAGTTCTCTACATACTGTTTCGTAAAACCCACATAAAATACTAACAAAAATAAATCAGAAGCCGTAAACCTACCTACGATTACACATAATTCCCTGAACAAAATGTTAAATGCCTGTAAAGCTCAAAATCTATTCAACACCAACAGCAGATTTTTTAGAATGAGGGAGAGAGAGAGAGAGACAGGAAAATATATTTAATTATCTGCGAGAAATGTCCGCGAACCAAATACCACCGACCACACCAAAGTGCTTTAAAAATTTCCTGAAAATAAAAGTTAGGTAATAAAATGAAATTAATTTCCACTCACTAGCAGAACTTTGAAATAGAAATTTGCAGTGTTCTCTTAGTTTTTTTTATTCCTGGATATTGCTCATGTACCTCAAATAATTTGCCCTGCAGAAAGAGCTAGCTTTTTTTAAAGGGACATGGAAATTATGCAAAATAACTTCCAGTAAATGCAATTTACATTAATTATTTCGTTGACAAAATGTTCATAAATATGTAGTTAAAGGAAGGCTTTCAGCCTTTGCTTTGTATTTTGTAATGGATGGCAAAATCGCTTGTTTTGTTTGTAACTATATGCATGGCAGATTGTGGTTTAGTAAAGCGGAAACTATAGTAAACTGTTTTTGTTTTCTTTATAGCGTTGTTTGTCCCGTATGTAATTATTATGTCTTCTAGAGCTCCAACTACTTGAAGAGTAAATCAATTTTGACTTTCAATATTATGCTATGTATCTAGTTTTAAACGTGAAAATGTTTTATCACATTTGGAAAAATATAAAGTAAACGTAAGCAAAATTATTGATTTTACTTAAACCGTTAGTTTCTCTTATTCACAGCATGGTTCTCATCGATCAATTTAAAAAAACTTAAGGATGATCGAATGCTTTCAGAACTTACTCCAAGGGTTTTTGTTATCAGCTCATCAGTTTCTTGTACCGGATCGATGTCGTTATCATCCGGTTCTCACTATTTTTTAAGCTCCACCAATCATTGAACTGAAAGCTTAGCATCATGCGATTCCAAGAACTAATTAATATCACTTAGCTCCAGGGGTCTTGTAAGCCTTCTTCTTTAATCTATCTTACAATGCACAGAAATAGCATTTATCTTAGTATGTATTTTTTATGTCACACCAGGATGCCCTTACATTTGCTATTGTATCAGCAATGTTGTATTTTCTCCGAAACTCTCGAAGAATGGGTTTATGGCTTCTAACATCTTTCGAAAATGTTTTAAATGTAATAACTCATTGGTCCATTGTCTGAATTATTGTCGCCGCATTGTCGAGAATTAGGAGCACTTTGAAGCGTAAGTTATATGTCTTGCAGTAGAGTTCAACTTCTGAGCATAGGCATTTACAAGGCAGTCAGTCAGCCCTTCAATGCATAGGGAGTTCGTCCCAGTATCTGGAGATCAGCAGAAATATGTCAACCCCTATTTAACGCTTCAAGATCCGAAGGTTGCTAAGCTTTTTCATATTAGGCTTAGAAAATCGATAAATAAAAAAATACGATTTTGGCGCAACAGGCTCGTTAGTACCCAGTGCCGAGCTTTCTCACACCAATTCATGTGTGCCTGTTTTATGCCGACTCCGAATGGTGAATTTGAATTTGAATTTGTCAAGATCATCATGAGAGTACGGCCAGTGAAAAATCATTAAGGTATTGCTACGGCTGGTAATCGAAAACAGACCTTCTGCGCGGCAGTTCATCGCACTAACAATCGCGCCACTGAGCCCGTTGAAAATCGATACTTTCGCCAAAAATAGTTGTCTTGAAATTCTATTGCGTTAATTCTCGGTTTGTGGATTTTATGTTTCGTAGCTGTTGGTCTTTTTGGCGGAACAGGCACGTTAGTACCCAGGGCCGAGCTTTCTCACAGCAATTCACGAGTGCATGTGTACTTCTTGCACGATTGTGGGACCTTCTATTTTATTCCGACTCCGAACGACGATTTTGAGATAAGCTCTTCTTGACAATTGATACCACTCGGTTAATTTGTCAGATCATCACGAGAGGAGGGCCAGTAAAAAAATCATTCAGGCGTTGCTAAAGCTGGGAATCCAACCTTCTGCGCAGCAGTTCGTCGCTCCCGTCTAGTGACAAAGCATCTTATATCAAAGAACAATGGTAACGATATTCTAAATATAGTCCAATTTTCTTTATTTCCTTTTTTTTAGTTTTCGCTAAACGAAAAAGTATGAACTCTTTTTCGTACTATTTAATATTTTGTCATTTTGTCTCTTAACTAAGAGAAAAATAGAATATGAAATGTTTGCATGCTTTCTAACTAAGCAAACCCTTATTCACTTCGAGCAGAAAAGCTACGTACGATCCAGAAATGCACTTTTTTTTATTAAAAATCATTTTGTTAAGAATACGCTCTCAAGAACTAGAGGTATCGAAAAATTACATAAAGTGGGTGTGTATGTCTATATTTATTCTTTTCCTATTTAAACAACTTTTTGTTAAAAATACCTACTGGATATACCTACCACTACTGGATAAGAAATACACATTACACAATGGCTTTTCTTACAGTTGTCTATTGCTAAAAGAAAAGTTATCTCAGGGATGGGTCTTTTTAAGTCTTTGTGGATAGCGAATCTTTAAATGGATTTTCTATAAGCGCTTTAATGCCGCAACAACAAAATCATTAATGTTGATCATTAAGTGAAAAGAAAAAAATAATTTTGTTTGTTTATGTATCCATTTGAATGAATACGGGTCTCGTCGATCATGATTTGAACCGAAAAAGTCCACTGCGTCTATCAAGACAGAGTGAGTGTTGTTAAGAATCGATTAGCGATACGAAGGTACTTACTAATGGAGTATCAGCATTTTAAAAAAAAATATCTTCAAGACAGTCACTAAAATTAGAGACGAACGTGATATGGGCAATGTCGTAGCACGTCATTTATTCGAAGATGTTGGAGCATTATAATTTGCAAAAGTTACAGTATTATTGCAAGTAGTCACACACGAAAATTAAACTTATTGAGCCAAAAAGTGTATGGTCGTTTTCATATTTCACTAATTGCACAACCCAATATTCTTAGAGTACTTACTAGGTACTTCATAATTTCGCATAAAAGAAAAAATCGCACGCGAACTTTCTCAGCATTGAACAAAAATAACACAGGTTTTGCCCAAAAAGAAAACTTTTTACACTTTTTTTTTTTTAAAAAAACCGCAATGGAGTAGTAACAGCATGCATCTCACACATTAATTAAAAGAAATAAACTTGGGTAAAAATTCGCTAGAGTTACAATGAAATACATTTTGAGCTGCAGCGTTAATGTTATGCCATAGTCAGTGTCAAATATTTTCAGGACTCACCTATTGAAGTTTGATTTTCAATCCGACCGATGTATAATTATTTACTTTTAATGAGCATACTATGAATCAACATGAATAATATTGAATGCTACATAATAATATATGGATGCTCAGAAATAAAATACTGCACCAAAAGTTCTCTATAATTCGGAGTTCATTCGCTGAGACATATACGTATACGAATATTCAATTGAATTTCGAATTCTATGATTACATCATCCGTTGAGTTACTTAGGAATACATTAATCACACATCACCCCATAAGGATATGTGCTTTGTTTTGGCTGCGATTACATTTCAATCTAAACTTAATTAATCCAACTTATTCAAATATTTACTCCATTGAGAATGAATAGCTAGTTTGTAAACCTAAATGACATTATTTGGCAAAAGAGACACGTATTGTAAGTACTATTTGCTGTAACACTCATTGCAATCATTCCTTGCTGGATCATCGGGCTTTCTTTGTTTCAACTTTGTATAGCAAACGTATCTATCTATACCAGTTGTATTTGCATCTGAATGTGAAGCTCCTTACAACTGAGATGTAAGGTTTTATTGTCATTTCTTTATGAACATTTCCTTCGTCACGCTAAAACCTCTTGCTACATGGAGGACGCAAGGTACACTGAAACTTTCAACTTTGCCTCAGACACGAAACGAATGGAATTCGGTGAACTATTTTCTGAGTTTAAAAACATGGATTGAATAGAAATGCAAAAGGAATGGTAAAAGAGAATGAGAACGAGAAGAAGTGCTGATACTGAGTATGGAAAGGAAGGAAAGAAATATAGAAGAAATGGGTCAATTTGAACTTGAAGGTTGTTACGTACAGGCATTCTTCTATTTTTCCCGCGCTACTCCCACTTAAGCTATAGATCCTGCACAACATGCCTGCAAGCAGCCTTCATCCGTTTCAATATCACGTTTCAAACCATCGATTTAATTTTCGTATCTTAAGGGAATTCTGTTATTTTGCAAGCAATTAAAAGGGGGGATGCTTTTATTTTATTTTTTTTTGTTGGTTGCTGGCTCGTTTTTGCTGGTCCTTTGCCTCTGATTCCTTCTGTTCAATATATCTAAAAGTTTCTGAACTTGTATCCTCTTCTTCTTTATATTTGGTTTGGAGTTTTTGCCTTCTGGTGAAAACTTTAATATGATAGCCGTGTAAGGGAGATGCTTGTACGATACGTTTCATAGGATAGGTTCTAAAGTCAAAGTTTTAGTGTGCTCTTTAAGGAAAAGTTAATTAGATTTTAGTCACATTAAGTTTTTGAGGGTTCATGTCCTTCAATTACTAGTACACAGTCTGGGGAACTGTGGATATAAATCGAAAGTGAGATTTTATTTATATGCGTGTAGAAAACATTTGTCATTTAAAATATACAAAGTCGGTTAATTGGTTAAATCAAAGCCAAAATGTATACAGCACAATGGGGCTACTAAATGGCAGGTTGTCATAAATTTATAAATTAAGTCTGTGGTGATAGTGACTGCAAACATTGTTAAAAACGTTATTACAAATTATTGGCTACATTTTTAGAGCATATTGTCACAGAGTATAGAACAACATAGAGTACGCATCACGCATCGACAAGACTGTTGTTTGATGCTGGGGTATCAATGTTAACACTGGGGTATCAATATCAGTACCCAACATAGAAAGTATTCGTTGTATAAGATGCGCACTCTTTGTAGTTCTATACTCTTTGATAATGTGAAACTTATATTAAAACAACCATTAAAGAACTCTTCATATGAAATTTGGAAAATACCTGTAGCCTATACAGCCTATAATCATGAATTATAATCATAAGGATCATCGGAGTCGTTTTTAAGCAAAGTGGACGATTGGATCGTATTTTTTTCATTCACTGTGAGACAAGGATAAATTAGAAACCATATACCTACAAGATATATTTAATGATTACATAATTTAATGAATATTTATAATATGAACTCTTTGTACGAAATTCGAAAAAATGGTTTAGCAGTTATGTTTTAAATACTAACGGTAAGAATCGTATAAAATCTTTATATAGTAAGTAGTTACGGTCCTATAATGTCAATGCCAGAGAGCCCTCTAGGTATTACATCATTGAATATAAAGTAAATGCGTCGAGTTGTAAGACCGAACGGCCAGAACAAATTTTTAGGACTTCTCCAACCTAACGAAGAGAGCCTCAAACCTAGCTTCTCCATTTATTTGTGTGTGCAGTTATTATATTTGGCACAAATAAAAAGACCTCCAGCTTAACGCCTAGTCCGAACTGCAAATTTTACAAGATTCTCATGACAGTGCTTGTCAGATTTTCGCAAGAGCTAAAGCATGAAATACCTTTTAGTGACAATCTTTGAGACGAATACTCAAACATTTACCTTATGATTTTACACGGACACTAGCTGTCTCGACTGCTTAATCAGATGAGTAATCAACTTTAATACATAAAATGAATAGATATTTTGTTGATGATTAAGTGACGAAATCGGAATGACCAATGAGCAGCAACTTTCTAATGTTTTTCACCGCCTTTAAACTATTTCCCAGCCGTTTTCAAGTAATGGCATCACCAACAATGTATTGAAACATCACTGTAAATATAAAACCGTTCTTCTTTTAAAAAAAATTCTTAAAATTTGCAATAAAAAATATTACTTATTTTTTAAAGGAGAGTTTTCGATTTCCAACCCGGGCGCACTGACTTTAATATAGACGCACAAGTAGAAACCCACCTCGCCGAAGCATGGACTATATCAATAGCAGTAGATGAAGACCCCATTAGAAACGGACCTCAACCAATTTGAAGTGCAAAATTGGATGTAGTTATTTGAGAACCGGGCTAATTATTGAGCCATGTGGGTTTATTCCGATCTGTAGGGCCACTGAAGTAGAAACCGACTTCTGCCAACGTGACGAACTATCTCCGATGAGAAAGTAATTGCCGTCACAAGGGTTTATTTTGATGATTTGTATATAAATGTAGGAAGGGTTTTAAGGGTTGCAAAAGACATATCCATGTCGTCTGATATACCGTTTTGGGCGATCACCAGATTTAATCAACCTAGACTTATAGACTATCATGCAAATGGCAAATATGGATCCAACTTGTTTAAATGACAATAATATACGTTTTCGTGGTAGGCACTTTGCTTACTAGGAACGAAATTACAAGTTCAATCCCCGGTTAGGGAATAAGAGTTTTTTTGAATAATTAAACATAGAGGAGTATTATTAGCAGAAGGAATCTGATTAAGACGCTTGGTAATGTCCGAAATATCTATAATTCTAACCAAATAAAGCAGTTCAAGAACGCAAGTTGTAAAAATGTCCCAATAGAAATTTCCAGGGACTGCCCCGCTTAGAGTTAGAACCGTTGTTACTACAAACTCACCCACCAAATGTTTTCATTTAATTGTAAGTGTGGTCTGGGTAGCTATGCTAGAGGTAGTTTTTTATAATTGGCACGCACTTGACATTTCGGTTTTCAAATGGAGATGTTACCTGTTATATTTTATTCCAATTTTTAATCCAAACAGAATAAATTTTTACCGATTTTTTTGTTAGGAATTATGTTGAATCGTTGTTGCATACACATAAGAAACGCTACCGCAGGAAGCTTCACTCCATAAAGGGGTTTCATACCGTTAATTTGTTACACTAAAGATTTGGTGGTCAGCCCGGTTCATCTCTTCTGCGATTAACATTATCCGACATTTACATGAAATAATTATATAACCACACAATACCAATGAAAGGCTCTCTGAGTTTGCATATTACCTAAACAACGCAAACTAGACCAAAGCTGTGGTATCCTTGCGGTCATCAACATAAACATAAAACAATAGTACTTACATTGCTGATAACTTTTATCGTATACCCACAAATTTCTCTAGTAATATATAAAATCACATCAAATATACAAAATTTGGGTAATTAAATTAATGTAAGAGTAAATAAAGCATTTCCTGTATTTTAATCAGTGAATATATAGACAATTAAAATAAACGAAGAGATTTAGCAAAACCAGCGTGGTAATTAAATAATTGAAATATATTTTACTTGGTCCTATAGAGCAAATATAGGTTTGATAAGAAACCAAACTCGAGATTTTTATTCAAACTTATACAATGAGTCCGAAAATTTAGAAGTTAGAAAATTTAGTTGGACGCTTAGCGGTCGTACGCATTTCCTTAAATTTGATATATGATATATTAAATAAAATATATACATTAAAAGGTTCTAAAGTGTGATATCAATTTATTTTATTTTTGTTTTAGTTTATACCATGTGGAAAGAAATAAGGTTTGCTACAACTTACGTTGATTGCGTTGAAAAAAGTTATTCTAGCAATTCAATAATCTTTCGGAGATATACAAAAAATGAAAATCAAATAAAGTCGTCAGAAATTTATTTAGAATAAGAAGTTAACAAAAACAAACGCAAGATTTTTCACAAAGCCCCATATTTCTGGAACCTTAATTCGCTCAATTCCAAATCCTCAATGTTTGGCCCAATTTTTTTGGAAACCTTTATCTTGTAAGCTACTTTTCATCAAGGTTTTTTAAGTCTTTTGGAAAAAAAAAGAAACCCATAAATTGCTTACCCTTTAGATAATTACACTTACAACAACAATCCACATACTTTGCATGTGTTGAACGACAACATGGAAGAAGAAATCACTTTTTTCGAGCAAGCTATTTTCCGAGCAACAATTCAAACTGAAGAAACGACGTGACATTCATCAAATTAATGTCATCAATTAACGCTTTCATATAGACTCTTTTTGGTAAACATGGTTCAATTGTTGTAGTTTCTAGTAAAATGACAGCTAATTTAAACATGAAATAGGTTATTTAAGATTGTGTCAAACACGCTTCTTACTGTTTTGGTTCATGTTGACAATTTTTGGTGTGTCGAAGTCACATATTCAACAGATCGGCCTCTTGCTTTTTTAGCAGAAGGTATTTGTTTTGTGAAAAAAACTAGTGGTGGGTGCACGACTCGGTCGTACGCAACTTTCACTTTCACAGCGAGTTAATTTGATGTTTTTAACAATTTGGTTTAAATACACAATAATGTTTATTTCGATTAATGATGCTAAAATTCATATAAATAATGTCAAAATGTGATTATACGATTTTTCGTTACTGCTCAAAACTGAAATTTCTTTTTAGGGATAAATGGCCCAAAACCAATTATTTGGAGCTCTTGAAAACTTTAAAAGTATTGCACAAAATAAATTTTATTTAATTTGGCCAAATAGTTTGCGAGAAATTGACAATTTTCTTAATATTGCCTATATGCAAAAATCCGTTATATAGATTTTCTCGAAAAAATTGGATATGCAGTTTTGTTGGAACCAATATGTTTATAGCATACAAGAAGTATAATCAAAATCGTTAGAGCCGTTTTCGAGAAAATTGAGGTTATGTATGATTTTTATATGGCAGGTACCGGTTATAACATGGCTAAAAGCAAACAAAAATGGTCTAGAATTATGGCCAAACAAACGTTGGATACGAAGTTTGAAGAAAATCGGTCAAGTCGTTTAGGCTGGATAGCCTTGTACGGACAGACAGACCGACGAACCGACGAACCGACGAACCTACGGACGGAATTCCAAAAACTACTTTTTTGAGTTCCTCTATAATCGTAATGTTAGAATCAATCAAAATCTTGAGGTCGAAAATTTCCAGAAAACAATATCTTTATATTTAAAAGAGAAATTTAAAAATCTAAATGGAGATTTTAATCAATCTGAAGATTCTGTCTGTCAGAACAGACATAACTGATGGTATCTTCCTTCACAAATGGCTCTTATGATTTCCATGGATATAATGGTAACTATTCCTCAGGAAAAATCTTGTCTAGTTGAATCAGATTGATTCATAATCTCAGATTCAGAATATTTGTTAGCTTTTAATAGTGCTCTCAACATTATAAGTACCTCCCGTATATCGAATAAAAAACATTATATGAAAAAGCGCGATAGACATTTAAAGTCGAGCATCCAAGAAGTTATGACGGGCTCAGTGGAGCGATGATTAGTGCGTTGAAATCCCGTGCAGAAGGTTCGCCTTCCGGTCGTATCAACACCAAAATGGGATTTCACTGGCCCTCATCTCGTGATGACCTGACAAATCATCAGAAAAGTATCAAATGTCAAGAATGGCTTATCTCAACTAAGCCGTTCGGAGTCGGCATAAAACAGGAGGTCTCATCATCGTGCAAGAAGTAAGACGCACACATGAATGGTTGTGAGAAAGCTTTGCCCTGGCTACTAACGAGTCTGTTGCGTCAAAAATTTGTATATTTTTGTTGTCCAAGAAGTAATAATTTGGAAGCTTACAATTTATAACTAAGTAAACCCCATCCCAAGCAGATGACAAAATGCTTGTTCAATGTATTACCATGAAAGTGGCTTAAGCGATGGGTTGTATTTCAAACAGTCCTCACAAATGAGAAATGCAGAAGCTAGGTGATGGATTGGAAATAAAATAACATCTGGCGTGTCCAGCTTCACTTGAATGTTCGCCTGTTGAGTGGGTGCTTATGCGTTCAACCCACCCGAAATCTATGAAACCATAATTCAATGTAACAAAAATGTAAGTAGACGCAGTTTCAAAAAACATTCTGCGACTCTTAAGAAGACATAAAAATACTTCGACTTCCCGAAAAGTTAGTTCGTATAGCACCAATCGATTATGTCTCCAATATCTCAGTATTTAATCTCTCTCTTTTTCAACCCCTTGTCTTTGTATGCCCGCGCGGGGCGAAACCCTACAAAGATTAAATTAAAAACCAATAAGAGGTATTTATAATGCTTTGGGTGTGTAGATTATAAAAAAGTGGTTTTATAATTAAGAACATTAGATTTCCATTGGATTATTATTTCGCAGAAAAGCTTCCAGCAATTTCCAAATATTTTTCAACTTCAACTTGTCGCATTAAATATCAACTTTGAGCTTCCAGAACTCTTCATCATTAAACGGTTCGCACAGCGGATTGTAGCATTCTCATATGTTTTTTTTAATAAATTACATTCCATCACTTAATAACAGTAAGTGCCCGTACTAAAATTGAAATAAACGTTACGCATCTTCTTTTCTTTGAATATTCCAACGGAAGTAAATAATTAATAGTATCACAGATAATATAGTTATATATATATATAGTTATGTCAATATGCGTTAAAGGCTTTCAACAAAAATCTCTATGGAACATTTTGCATAGAGAATGGCTATTTGACTATAACAAGTTTTTTAAAGTGATCTTGTTGGTGGCTGCATACACGGTATAGTGCCGTAAGCTTTTCAGAAATGTAAATATTTCACGATAACCTTTATGGTGTTTTAATATATAGGTACCTATCCGTGATGCTCAACTTGTGATTTTAAAGCAAATCCCCTACAATCACAGTCAAAGTAGATGTGCATGTGATGCATAACATTATCTGATTCCAAAATTCTCGTCTTACAGGTTAACCATTATTGTTGGAAATTTGCATACATTCCCATGTGCACTTCGAAAATCTTTCCACGTAACGTACAAATTCTACTTATGCTTGTTTTATTATTATAATATTCACCCTCCTGCCCGAAAGCTTAATTCAATTACAATGCGAGCAATGAGTTCCTGAAGTATACTTTTGTCTATAGGTAAAATGTTGTACTCAAATTCACGCTAGCACTCGTGAATTTAATAATGCTCTTTTTAAGTGTGCCACGAACGGAGAGTAACACGGTCATGATTTGTTTTAAAATTATTATTTGGAGTCCATGTGGTCGGGATTAACTTTTGCTACTTCGGATGAAACGCTCGCCATTTTAAGTAGCACATTGAAATCGGATTCTTTCGCTACAATTGGCATAGACCTTGTGCAGTACACTTACAAAAATCCACATAAATTATGTGCTCCCAAATTTGCATGATGAATTAGAATTTAATCAGTTTAAGGAAGATAAGTACGTACTGCTTATGTCAGTTTAGATTAAAAAAGAGAAAGATAGAGTACGTCGCCCCCAAAACAGTTATCTACCAACTGGATTGTTTTGTTTCTGATTTCTAAAGACATCAATTTTCATAATAACTCTGAACGACAAATATTTGTTTGTGTGGTAAATTGTTTGTTAACTATAAATTGAATGTATAATCTCAGGTGCATGGAACTCATACTAAGGCATCCAGCTGTACTTTTCCTAAAGGAGGGCGGAAGTATTCCCAATAGGGAGTCAAGGGTATCGTCACCTGTCCCAGATAGAATGGTGAAAGTGATAAACTTATCTGAGCTGCTTTGGAATATTCGGACAACAGGACATAAAAGAATCTTAAGGATGTCAGGCCCCTTCAAAAACGATGCCGGTTGAGTGGAAAAACAGCACACAAACGAAAGCTAGGTTCTAGGGATATCTAATAACTGTTACTAGTTGCGGGTCGTATAAACTACTTAATCACCGAAAAACCCTTTTTTATGAGTAACAAAAAACTACGAAACGGAATAATTATAATGTTGAAGACCATGCTAAAGGAAAAAAGGACAACGGCCCTCTGTTAGAACAATTTAAAAAAACGGTGTATCTAAAAACACTAGTGGGCGCTCTTAGCAATTATTACTACCAGCCAGAAAGTATCATGGATTGGGCAGGATGAAAGGATGATAAAAAGCTGCGACATTTACTACCGTCCGTATTATAGTGACCAGAATCAGGAACTTTGCGGACATAATGACAGACTTCTTGAGATGGTTGTGCAACACTCTTTAGCCACTACCAGAGGCACAATCTTCTATGAATTTGTTCAACTAGAAACCGACATCGACCAACTTGAAGTGCGCAACTGGAGGCAGTTAGCTAAAAACGGGCTAATTGTAGAGGAAAATTTCAGCTTCTTTCCGGAATGCAGAGCAATTCAAGTAAGAGAATGGTAACGGTTTTTTAAAGGTTTATAGTAAATTTGATTTATTTAATCTCCTCGCCCAAAAGGTCTGGGTTCGATTCCCAGCCGTAGCAACACCTAAATAATTTTGCACTGGCACTCCTCTCGTGATGATCTGACAAATCATCTGAAAAGCTTATCTCAAATTCGCCGCTCGGAGTCGGCATAAAACTGTAGGTCCCGTTATCGTGCAAGCAGTACACACGCACACATGAATGATTGTGAGTAACTTCGGCCCTGGGTACTAACAAGCCTGTTGCGTATTTTTTTAATATTATTCTTCAGAAAAGTAATAAGCGATTTAATATACATGTTAATATTGGTTGTTTTAATCTATATCAATAATAAAGGGTGTTATAATCCTATATTTTTAATTTTGTCCTATATTAAATCTAAAAATTCTCAAATCTAATAAACGATGTTCTTAGATTGAATACCCGGTAACGTTTTGAATTGGTATAAATATTGGTTTTTGTAAAATTCGAAATTTTATAAAAAATGGCGAGCGTTTTTATATAATATTTATTATCAAATCGTCAGATTATTGCATCTCAAATTCTTTAAATTTACAACAATTTTTAAAAACTTGTCTTCTTAAGTCGGAATTTCGTAGTTCCTTGTTATCTGAAAAATTTCATTAGTAAGGAAGAAATTTCTTAGCAAATAGTTACATTTATTTTTTTTTAAGTGAACCATTGAAATAATATGAGAATCATATACTGTGTTATATGACTATTTTATATTTTGTATAAGTAATTTAAATTTGAGTGCGTCCCATTCGTATATAAACTACTGGTTTTTATGTGTCTGTTTTACAGCGTTGATGCTGCCATGTGTAAACATTTCGGTTAAGGCATAAACAAATGCAAGAGCACACAATGCATACAAATTATAATAAAACTCCACTACCGAACTGGTGAAATTATTTAGGAGATATCCCTATTTAAAGGTGATCGAATTATAGGAAATGCGTTCACATAAGTACACAATCGTCCTCACTAAGATTATACCAACCAACTCCAACTCTCAGCCTCCATATGGTGACTAGTTACAGTGCTTTGTATCTTGTACCTTGACCGGCAAATGGATTTCACCACTTTTGCAAATATGAAGCTCCGCATACAAGGCAGGAATAGAATACTGGTTATATATTAAAATAAAAAATGTCTTTGAGTTACAGTCGATGTAGGAAATATAGAGGAACCGCCTCAGCTGAAAGTTAAAGATAATTAATTTGCCAGGTAATAAGTTAATCATTAATTCTAAGTTTAATAAATTCGTTTGTAGTTTATAAGCATCACTTTCAAACTAAGGTTGTAGGTAAATTAACTAAATAAAATTAATGATTCTTAAATCAAAAACAGCTACACCGAAATAACTTCCATGAAAATTTGTATGTAGTGCAATCAACTCATATAACACTACTTTGTCATACTCAAATTTTCACAAAAACTATTAATAACGGAAAATATTACTTATTTACTTACTTAAGTGGCACTACAGTCCGGAATAAACTTGGGCCTCAACCACCATGCCTCTCCAATTAGCCCTGTCCTTAGCTAACTGCATCCAGTTGCGCACTCCGAGTTGGTTGAAGTCGGTTTCTAATTGTGCGCGCCACTTAACGTGAGATCTTCCTCTACTGCGTCCGACGTCAAGCAGTAGAATCGAAGACTCTGCATGCCGTAGTATTGATGTCCATTCATTCTACATGTCTTAGCCATCTTAAACGACCAACGCGGAGTTTTTTATCAGGGGCATGTCGCTGTACAGCTCGTATAGTTCTTGGTTGGATCTTCGTCTCCATAGCCCGTCAACGCAAATGGAGTTGGTGGATGTTACCAAGTCATCTTCGCCGGCTTTATAAGGCTCGGCGGGAAGGCGGTCATTTCCATTAGCCTCATTAGGCTTGAGTTTGGATATTGCTATCCTCACTTCACTCAGGTCGGTGGTTGGCAGTTTTCGCTGTCGCTGCCAATACAGTTTTTCATCCTCTTTTTTCTTGGCCCGTCCCATCGTATTTCCTAGATGGATGTTATGTCTGTTTGGTAGTTTGGGTATTCCGCTAGTTCTTCGATTGCACCTCCCATGTTTAATGTTCTCACATTCCAGGTGCAGATACGAACTTCGTTGTCTTTTTTTCGTTTAGCAGGGCCGTCAACAATAAAATCAGTCTTTTCCGAGGCTATTGGTTGCTTCATAACAAATACTTTTTTCCATGGTTGGGTAGTTAACCCAAACATAACCGCCAACCTGTTGGGCCAGTTCCAATTTATATGATACCCCTAGGACACGGGGCCATCAGTATCCACTACAGTATTGAGCGCTGCCTTTGGCCTTTTGGTTCATACGCCAACATCTCTTTTCAAGAGGTCTTACTAAACACCTCTTACACAAGCTGTTGTCCAAATATCTCTAAGCAGATTGTCAAGGTTCGCCGGGGACAGCAGGCATAAACTTATAACTCGTTATTATACCCTATCCCAAAGGGCTAGTTTTGACAAGAATATCCACTCACTAACACGCCAAATTTCACAAAAAAAAAATTGTTTTTGTGAAAAATATTTAATTATGGCAGGCGTTCAAATATTGGTCCATACCAGCCGTGACGGTTATATATCAGATATCATTTGTATAATGCCAGAAGATTGTCTTTCAAATAAACTATATTTCTTGTCAATTTAAAAAAAAAACTTGACATTGTTTTCTTCCATTTCAAGCTCTACAGATCTAAAAAAAACAACACCCTTTATATAACATTATTATAACATTTAAAAACGAGCATATTGTGTTATGATGTGTGTGATGTATTAAGCATAAGGTATTTTTTGTAATTCTAATGGAAAATGAAATGAAAAATTTTAAACATTTAATGCAGTGCGTACAGCAAACGCGTATGAATGCGCTAATCTCGAGAGCTGCTGAACGGACTTCGATGTGGTTTTCACTCTTATGATCTGCGTTTCCCTGGGATTGCTAATTCGAAATTGTTCTATCACTTACAAGAGCTAAGCAGGAATCAAATGTTTTGTCATTCAACTCGTACCCGGGAGAATTCAGGCCGGGTTGTTAGTTTATATATAAAACAAAGAACATGATCTGTTTTTCGCTAAAAATGCAAAAATATTTTTTTTAATTTCTGTTTATAAAGGGCAATTCTAATTTGTATAAAATCAAATATTCAAAAATACTTTTAGTTTTGCAAAAAAAAAATGAGGAGGTTGTTTCCTGTATTTTTTTTAAATCGCCTTTGAACTGTGCCTCGCAACTACTTTTTACACAATGAAACACAATCCTATCGGGGAAACATTGTCCGAGGCTTGTAGGAGCTTATAAGTTCCGTTCAAATTAAAGAATTTTTTGGCTAAATTTCAAACTCATCACAATATGTCGTTGGCCATTCTACGAAGTATGCTACCAGCATTTTTTAAAGTGCATTCTAAAAAAAGATGACTCGAGAGAAGAACGAACTTTTTATACTTCTGCAGGTAAAAGTTGAGAAAAAGAAAGCATAAAAATGATAATCACTTGGGAGGTCTCTTTCAGTTTTGTACAACTAAACTTTTGTCTTTTAGAAAAGAAAAATATATCTTTTTTTTGTTAGATTCTGTAAACGCCGAGCATAACTTTCTTGTTATACCTAACGTGTTCCATTGTTAACTTATCCCCGGCCAACTTTCAATTAAAAAAATATTTTTAGGGTCGTAGTGCGTATGACAAAATCAGTTCGAAATTAAATACCACTAAATTTGCCATCTACATGCGTGCATGCTTGTTATGTCTTGTAGAAAATACAACATGTAGGATGTAGATACCTATACGATACCTATAGTTTTGTTCAGTAATTAGCATATGAGCAGTAGCATTGGAGCATTTGCTATTCCGATCCACTCCTATGCACTCATTGTTTACCACAGCACACATGTTGTCGAAGCAATTAGCTAATTATAGCTGAATATATTTCAGAGTTCCCGAATTGCATCTAATTATTTATAATGTATTTGCCATCTATCTTGTGATTGAGCTGAATAACAAACGCGTAGTCGGCACGCATCCACATCTTTCAATTTATACTGCGGGCTAATAGTGCTTCGCAGTAGACCGAACTCCTTCAAATGGATTACGCCATGCTCTGAGATAGTGTAGGCTCGCTTATATCTATTTTATGCATATGCAGTAGATAACTATGTACTCATAGATGTACACAGCTATCTGAGTAAATGCAGGCAAACAACCCAGCCGACGACTTGGCTTAATTAACACTGAAGTCGAATGCTTTGATCTCAATATCAAAAGGGGAAGGCCTTCGGGTAAATGCAATAAATAATACAGTTTATCCTTTTGGATAAGTCAGGGCAGGTTAGCAATCATTCCAATATAGGCTTTTAGTACATACGCATGTATGTTCAAGAAGCGAGCTCATATATAATCCATGCAAGTCGTATGTGTAATGTGCATTTGGAAATGTGTTAGCTTGATCACAATCACAGCAGCACAAATGAAGTGAAAACCCGACCCGATTCACTTATGACAATCGACTGCATCTTAATATACAATGTTCCAGAGTCGAGTGATGCTCGATTCGGTTCATCAAAGAGCGTGACTATGCGTCTGTTTTATGTTGTGGTCGTTTGTACTGCGCGCCTCTCAGAAAGAGCAGAATTTGGCAACATGTTGATAAGCCATCCTATGAATTTACTACATATGCTTAAACGAAAACAGTGCGTTCTAATAGCTACGCCAAAATGTCAACACTATCTGAATTGAGATGTTCTGGATTTGGAATCAACCATATTCCAAATCCAAATGTCCATCAAACAAAGAAAAATAAAATTAATTGCATATTGACGCTCCGAGTTCATAGACAACATTCCGCGAAATCGTGTATTGCAAAAAAGTTAAATATCCGCATGCGCTCTCTTGCATTACAAATAGCATCTCTTTGTTGTTTTCGTTGAGTATGCTGATGCTGACGATGACGACATGGACTTTCTTTTCTCTATTTTGCCAAACGAATAAATTCTCAGAAATAAAATAGGGGAACAAGTGAATGTAATCAAAAGGCGACGGCGACAGAAGAGGTTCGTTAAATATTGCCGTAGTTCGGCCTTCTTCGCAATAATTATACTTGTGCTCGTACTTCACAACTCACACAATGTGAAATATTGCAAATGACCTCGCATAAAGTTCATCTGATTGAAAGTCGTATATTCGAAACACAGGATACCTCGGTTTCTTATCTCTTATCCTGCAGGGCCGCCACGTTTTTTGTCGGAGATATCCTTAGTGATGTATACTCTTCCAGCATGTTCATAACAGGAGTTTATATATAGCCGCTGGCCCACTTAAGTGCCACCCTCGAAATGACACCCAGAAATTATTTGCTACCACAAAACGTGGTAGAATCGAATGAGTGTGTCATTAAAGTGATTTCTCCGCGTTAATAAATTACGTCGTTCGTTGGTATATTGATGGGCGATGCCGCTAAAGTTTCTACCTTGAACGTAAAATTAATTTAATTTAACACAATTGAATGAATAAACATACATATATCATATATATATATATATATATAATATATATATTTATGTTTTTATCAAGTTATTTTTTATAGATATACGGCTTCAGGAGTGCCCTAAGATGATGGTTGTAGATGTTTATTGACCCTTTTCTTGAACAATATATTCTGATAGATTGTTTGTTCTGTTACCGAAAGAATTCTGGTATTGGGTTAATCTTGTCCTTGTTAAATGGACAGTATATCTGTATGAGATTAAAATTCGTGTCTTGTCGGTCATTGAAATGCCACGAGTCTAGAAATGATTTCCCTAAGCTTCTCCAAATATCTGCCGTTATTGCACGTCTTTGGATAGAGTCTAGTAAGTGTGTTAATTGTTTTTTCATTGCCTTTGGAAGTATGGATAGAATATAGTCTATAGTTTTCAAGCAAGCATTTTCTTCTTTTCTTTTTGGTAATCGGTTTGAATCGAGATGATATTCCACCAACTGGGAAAAACTTGTTTATCTTTGAAAATAATCTGCAAGGAACGGGTGAAAGTCCGGGTGCGAATTTTTTATGTTAGATAGGTGGAATTTCGTTAGGTCCCTTGGCTTTTTGACAGTCCAAATTGTTCGGGGTGCATCTTATTTTTCTATATCGAAATTTTGCCATCCTAGTACTTACTCTGCAATTGGTGGCACAGCTCGTTTGGAGTTTAATGTTGAATTTCCTGAAAAAAATTCTATCGAATATGTAGGCCTGTTCTTTTTGTGTTGTAGCTAGGGATAAATCAGTTGTGATTAGTGGAGGGAATGAAGAGTGAATAAAATTATGACTGACTAGTTTTGCCATTGACCAAAAAATCGGTGAACCTCCGCGACATGCCAGAAGTTTGTTAAGTACTCTTTCGTTGTAGGCATTCTTTGAGGCTCCTATTGCTTGGTTGGCTACGTTTCGCTGGTTGGTGGAATCTAATATTTTCTCTTCAGTTGGATACATTGGCTTAACGCCTTTTTTTCTGCTAGAACTTACTACCCATTGCTTGCATTACTATCCATACTTTTGATGGTAATGGAAAAAACAATTAACGCCGATATTGTCGATTACATAGAAGGGATGAAATAATAAGCCATTTGCAAAACGGGTTCCAAAAAAAAACGTTCAATTGGAGACATCCTAAGTAATGTAATCAATCTACGGATATCTGCGATGGATTCTCAGGAAGAATCGAGAGCTGTTGCCTGAAATATTTCCAAGGCTCTTCATATAGAAATCGTAAATATTATGTATAGGTATACAGGTATTCTAAGGTACGACTCTGTCGTACAACATCTACTTTTTATGTTTAATCCCTTCGATTAACGATAGCTTTCATATAACGGTTTTACATCTCACCGATTTTTCATCTACATTTATAAAACATTTTGTATAGCCAATGTTTTTACCCTATCCCATCGGGTTTTTCGGGCCTAAAATTTTGAGATGATGAAATTTAGTACACGCGTTTGTTGTTGCTCCCAGCAGAACAAGTGTAAACATTTTTGAAATCCGCCCACTACCACGCCCCTCTTTTAGAAAAACATAGTTTTAGGTCAAACCGTTAGAGATTTTGAAAAATTGTCTGAAGAACATATCTAGACAATCTTAATATCTATATTTCTTTACAAAGTTTTTTGCCACGCCCACTTTTTGGGGGCGTTTTCTGTAAAAAAAAAAACATTTTTTCGGTAAAATTTTAAATTTTTTGAAAAAAATGTTGATGCGAAACCCACGCCCACTTTTTGGAGGTGTTTTCATAGAAAAACCATTTCTATACACTACCTCACAGCATAACCAGGCGAAAAACGATGTTCTTTGTCGAACCATAAATGATTTTGATAAACTGTCCGATTAATATTTTCTGACAATGACATTTTCTATATTTCATCGCCATAAAGCCGACATTTTCAGGATATTTGTTTTAAGGATGGGATGGGATAGGGTATATTTTGTTTAGCTTAAACTCGTTTATTCAAAGCTAATGCATAGATTTTATTAAGTTGAAAATAAAGCTGATGAAACAATGTATTTTTCTAAAAAAAAAAGTATATAGGTAACTTACTTGTAAATATAACCGTTATTTTTTTAATATTTGTCCTCCATTTTCAGTACCTTCTTAATAAAATTGCCCCTCCCTCCCAAACTGGGGAGATAGACCACCTCCTTCAGTAAAAATTGTTTTACAAAAAACTGTTATTATTTATGTGCGCCTAAGGTATCGTATTCTTGCCATATTATATGGAGACTGAAACGTTACCAAGATCGGCATCAACATCTTAAAAATATGTAAATGCTAATGATGATAGTCGAAGTCAAATTATCAATAACTTTTGTATACATACTTGGTATTAAAGAAAACTGTTACTTTAATTTCATGAAACATATCAATATGAAATATTTTGTTAATTCTTCGTACACGTTTTATTTTTGACAAACTAAAGCACTCGTTACATTTTGTTGTATAATGGATATGCTATATGCATAGCTCCCACCGCACACAAGCACGGAGGAGTTAAATCCTTAAGTGTATATCCAGCTCGATACACAAAATCAACGGGTTGAGTGTTCTATGTGCTTTTATTACGTACATTAATCGCAACTATCACACCATGTCACCATGCTTAATGTGTCATTATATCATCTTGACGTAAGGCATCTGCCAGAAGTATCAAAAACAATGCTTCGTTTTGTGTTTTTGCCTCAGTGAAACAACCACAAAAAATAAACAATTATTTGCGATTGCATTTACTCTAGAAATCCTGAGCTATTTACAATGTTTAACAAATATGCTGACGTCCAAGAAGTAATGTGCCCCATTTGCTGGAATTCCTCAAAAATGTAGGTACATATAATGAAAAAAGGAATATGGTGCTACATTATATTTAAAAGAATTCATAGACTAGTACATATTATATAGTATGCACATCTTACATCTGAAAAGGATATTATCCCATATTTTGCGTATCCCTACATGAAGGTGGGTCGATTTCTATCCATTCTAGCTTTTCTACACACTGAGTCGAGTGTACTTATTTATTTAAACATACATAGCGGTTGTCTGTATGTGTGCGCCTTTTATCTTCAAATTTATATCAAATATTCTCATATGATAAAAGAAAAAACACAATACCTATACCTGCCTCTTGTGATAATAAAGTCAAATAGACCAATGGTTGTCATTGTTCTGGGAGATTTAAAGGCTCTTGTTTTAGGACAAGTTATTTTTGTACTCCCTTCACCCTTGAATCGACAAAATCCGACTACAACAAAATCCCAAATCTGGAAAAACAAACTGGAAATCCTTACGTTGGTAGGTACCTAAACCATAGAGATAATATATATTTATTTGCTTATGGTATTCCCTGCGTACCGTAACAATTTCACTTAATAAGACATGCATACAAGACAGCAGGGATGAATAAGAGTTAGAAGTTCCTCAGCAAAGCAAGATGCTTGTGTGGATAATCTTTAATTCAATTACTGCCTGGGCAATTTCACTTCACATAAATAAAAGATAATCACAACGAAAATAATGTCACATATTTCGCATATATACTATATTATATTCTTTTGATAATTTTATAAAATTAGGCAATTTTAATATTCAACAAGTTACAAGTTAAAATTACTCATGAATTTTCTGACCGAAATTTCTCCCACACTTAATTCTAATAGCAGACACGTGCTTTCCATTTCCTCAGATACAGCAAACTACTTGGCAAAGGAAATTGTCTGGTCACAATCAAAGCCCAGAGGACTTCAGACAACTAGTAGTTGTGTTTCAGTTTGGGGGGTCATGTTTAAGATGAAGTACAATCTCACATTGGCTTATCCACTCCTTATCCAAAATTACATCAGAGCTCTAACAGTCGGTCGGTGAGATTGTACGTACCTAATGTGCAGTGTTGGTGAATAATTTATTCGTTATGTAAGTAAAGAAGATACATTTGTAGGAGTACACGTCTTATTCGTTTCAAAATTTATTATTTTTGTTTGCACAACCAAATATTTTACAATTCTTGACATGCTGTCAATAACCTTTCAAACGGGCTGAATGAGTTTATTTCAAATTCCATAAATATTTCGTTGTTATCAGGAATGTCGTAGATATGTTTGCTTAAAATTGGATTACTTTTTGTAGTCAATTCTAAAATTGGTTCCTTGAACTTTGTGGCAATTATTGTTTCAAACGCATTCACAGCATGATGTTAGAATGTCGGTATCACATGACCATAAGAGGAGTGTGTAATGACGCAGCAAGGAACGATTAATTATTCACAAAAAGAAATCAAATATGGTGTTAAATATTTACGTTACTTACGCAGCTTAATTCGTCCTTATACTTTTTAACTTTCTTTTACAAAGAGAAAGATATTGTTTTCGTGCAAGTTTTCGACCTCGAGATTTTGATTGATTCTAACATTACGATGATAGCGGAAATTAAAAAAAAGAGTTTTTGGATATTGAAAAAGAAAGTTGCGTACGACCAAAAATTATAAAGTCATACTGTGTCTACGATTGTCCATTTTTGGGTAATTCTTCTGTCAGAACAGTTGACCTCCAAGTTGTTCATGGCCTACTAACTAAAGGCCGGTTACAAATTACAGTTGCATCAATAACTATTTATGGTCAATAGATTGGGATGTACTTTTGTGTCATACCCATTTATTATCAAATTATTGTTGATTTAAAAGCAAAAAAAGAAGACATATTTTCCAAAGTTGTTCCTTTAAAGCGTGTAAAGCTAAACTATAAACCATCGCGTTCAAAAACTGCAATGACCAGAGCAAGGTTGATTCTACTTATCGGAGTGAATATTGTCGTTTACGAAAAGAGAACGTATATTTTGAAAACTTTACGCATAAACAATATTTATGGTCATTGGAAAATATAATTAAAAATGAATAAAAGGCCTTTTGGCAGCATGTTAATATTAACAGGAAATCATTTGGCATTCGTTTGAATATATGTAACATTGAATTCTTTCAATTCGATAAACGCATTTAATGTCTCTAAAATTGTTGATATTGATTCAATAAGATTAACAAAATATGAAATTCTCAATGAACTAGGCAACTTAGCATTTCACCGGATAACATTCCAGCAGATTTAATTAATTTAAGCCTCTTGAACCAATTTTTTTTACAGTACATGTAATTTCCTTAAAAAGGAAGAAATGAGTAGATGGACAATAATGAAGCTGATAACTTTAAACTGATAACATCGAAATGGAACACAAACAGACAAAAAGACGGACAAAATAAAAAAGTTTGATTTGTTCACGAAAGGAGGAAGAACAAATAAGTTATATGAAGTAATAAAAAGGTTATTGATTTTCTTAATTTAAAAAAATCCCGAGCTACTTTATATTACCCCTAACAGATTTGTGTATAAAGCCTTAACATTTGAGAGCTTTATTTTACTTAGATCAGCTAGAGAACTGTAGAAACTATTTAAAAGAATGTTAAGTTTTGCGATTTTAGGTAAATTAGTTGGCGCACTTTTTGTGGGCCTGGCAGCAGATTCGAAGATTCTGTTCTTTAAGCATAGATTCATTCGAAAAATTGATGCATATAATTTATATAATCATCATCCCACATTTGTTAGGTAAGGATTTATTATCATCGAAATTTAATAGTCAAGCAATGGATAATATTTTTTTAAGCCAATTTTGTGTAGTTCCAAATATCGTATATAATAAAAAATTATATTTAAAATGGATACAGTAGTTAAAAAAAAGATGTAAATACAAGCAATTATTTTTCTTTAAAGTGTTTTTATTATTTTTAAATAATTTTTATCAACCAGTCCAGAGATAATAATTTAAAAGGTACAATCTCATGTTGCACGTAGGCACATACACTGACAACAAAGTATAGTGTACTGTCCTGTACTGTACTCCAGTTATTTAACGACAGTTCCTCCTATAGTTCTTACTTATTATTCGTTTGAAAACAATTAAAGCAATAGCGTGATGGCAATAATATCAAGGACCATGCATACATCACCTGACAACCACAATTATTTCCGAAACTGTTAGTATCAGAAAAGAGTTTAGTTGTGTAAAATGAAAACATCACTTATTCAAACCTAAATAAAGCAAACTCTTAGAGGAACCACAAATGGCCTTCAAAGTCGCATGCACTACCTGGATTCGTCGTCTGATGACATATACACTTTGTGTAACTATTTTACAGCCTTTTCAAATCGCTGTATTCTCCTGTTGATAATATTCCCTCTAGTCTATCTAATTTAAAGGCATTGGCGACTTAAACATTGATAGGTCTGATGTTGAAGAAGCTCTTCTCAGTTTAACAGATAGTAAAAGTGGAGGGCCTAATGGGATTGCCCCATTCTCCTAAAAAAGTTCGCAAACAAGCTTTCCATACCACTTTGTTCAATATTTAAAAAGTCAATCGCCTCCGAAATATATTATTATATTAGATATATGGAAACTTTCATATATAATTCCTATTTATAAGTCAGGCCCTAAGCTAAATGTCTGCAATTAAAGGCCTATCTGTAAAATATCTTCGATTTCAGTTGTTCGAAATGATAATCTAAAAAAAATGATATCGTTCACCCGGAATGTTATATCGGAATACCAACATGGATTCATGTCAGATAGATCTACTTCCACTAATCTAGCTCCATTTTTCCATTTTGTTATAATCTGGTATTCAAACGGATGTTATATTTACCGATTTTGCTAAAGATTTTGACAATGTTTGTCGTGTTAGTCTTGTGCATAAGCTATCTGCTTAGGGTTTCCATTCAAATTTACATCATTTGTTAAAGTCCTACTTAAGTAATCTTTTCCAATTAATGAAAATCTGTGGTTGTTTTTCTGTGCCTATGAGTTTAACTTCTGGTGTTCTGCAAGGCAGACACCTAGGTCCATTGTTATTCCTCCTATTCATTAATGATCTGCACAATGTCTTATGTTTGCTGATGGCCAAAATTTATTTCGGCCTATTAAATCTGAGCACGATTGTGGCTTACTGCAAGTAGATGTGGCTGCGGTTGCTGGTGCGACCAGAAAAAACTACTTCTCAATATTAATGCCAATGCTTTACTCTTTTCAGATCAAAGGTACCTTATTAAATCTGTCTGAATTTCAAGGACCACATCTACTATATTGCCTCTAAGGCCAACTATATGCTTGCTTTCGTCAAACAAAATTCCAAAGACTTTTCTGATCCGTATACCATAATGTCACTTTATGTATCCTTAGTCAGACCCCCTTTGATAACTGAAGTATAATATAAAATCCTTATTATGACATTTATTCAAATGTAGTGAAAAGGTACACAGGCATTTGACTAGGTTTGTCATTTATAATTTAAACTGGCTCATAGATAATCCCCTGTATGAAACAAAATATTTGTTGATTAATCTCAGCTCGCTTGTTTACATGAGATTTGATTCATAATAATATTCAATGTTCCAAATTACTGAGTAAAATAAATTTCCCTTTGCGTTCACATTTTCTTCAAAGCTATTTTCATCTTCGCGAATATCGCCTATACCAAACTTGAGCCTATTGGTCTTTGCAAAAAAACAAACTAATGCAGTTATACAGTTTGTAGGTTTATTCTCGAAATCTAGCAGAAATAGTTTTAAAAACAAACTTCTTCTTATCTTCGAGTATAATTAGATATAGTTATAGTTTATTTTAAATTATATTGCCTAATTTTTTATTTCTATATTTTTTCCCCCATTTTGTATAACTAGTTTTGTAACTCTATTGATGAAAATAAATAAATAATAAATAATAATAAAATTATCTATAGACGCAATATAGTTATGTTGAATAATATTTAAGAAACATATTCATCAAACATTTAGCTTTGGACAACCCTGTCTTAATGAGTCTCTATCATTAAACCTTTAGTTATTCCAAATTTCACAATGTCTTCTTAACATAATTAATAGTTTAAACCACTTTAACATATATCTACAAAAATTACTTAGCAACAAGAATGTTTGTATGCGCCAATTGTCTCTTGATTTCAATTTGAAAATTTTTATGAAAAGTTTTAAGTATTTATAAAAATTTGACTACCTTTTTGTATGTGTTCAATATAATTTTTAAAAACAGTTGTTAAATTATTAAAAAAAAATGACATTACTTTATTGTGTGATAAGATTTAGCATAGAGCAAAAGTACAGAAATATATAATAATTAATATAATGATGACAGTTATTAACTAATTTATATAAAAATTGTTGGATTTCTTTATTCATTATTTATTCAATATTTGTTTAAGAAAAAAATCGAATAACTTACTTCTAATCTTAGTGTTAAAACAATGATTACACAAATTTTAATGGTACAAAAGAGAACTCCAACTGCAAAATTATTATAACAAAAATGTACAAAGGAACGCATTCACTTGGTCTTTTTCGCCTTTTTTCCTTTCTTAGACTTTTTTCTATATGGTCCAAGACATTTACGCACCATCAAACCCCTCCACCAGGCTTGAATTTTTACTGCAGAATCAATGCGTTTCGTCTGCAGTTCAAGCAAACGATTTTGTTCAGCCTTTTGCTGCAGATACTCCTCTATAAACTTTTTACGTTTGCAATAGACTTCGTAGTGTTTTTCGTAAGTCTTATTTACTTCTTTGATTTTGTTTTCCTTTTTTGCAATACTATCTTGTAGTTCATTTAACTCCTTTGAATATTTCTCCTTCCACATTTGAATAAGTTCAACGTATTTATCGCATTGCTCTTTAGCATACGAATGGGATTGGATAATGCAGCGTTCTTCGGCGTCCTTTTTATTTACGAATGTTGTCAACTGCCTGCGTAGTATATCCTCGTCCTTTTCGCCTACAATTATTGCCTGCGTAAGTCGCGTATGTTCCCATTTTCTTACCAACTCATATTCGAGTTCATTTATTTTGCTGATAACTCGCCAGTCGGATTTTAAATTGTTCAATGTTTCACTTGCTTGAAGAAGTTTCTTGTCTGCTTCTGACTTAAATTGGCTAAGTTTGGATGTGATGTCATTCAATTCCAATGTACTCGTTTTGTGCTGGTCTATAAGTGATGCTTGTTTTTTATTTGTTTCAATTTCATGGTTTATGGTGGCAAACAACTTGTGAGTGGTTCCATTCAGTTTAACCTCTTCTAAAGTCTCCAAGTAGACGTCGATTAGTTTCTTTAAATCGTTGCTCAGTTTGATTTCGTTTAGTGTTTCTAAAGGTAAATTGGTACCTTCTGATCCAGGAAAAGTTGGAATTCTCTTATATCCTTCTCGATTGGAGATTTTTCTCGAGCGTAAATGTTTGCCATGACTTAGCACTAAGAGTTCGTTTACTGTTGATGTGAGTACAGTGGCTACGGCATCCCTGACAAAGGAGTCCATCCTTGTAGCTGAATAACAAGCCTACTTGTGTTCAAACTATTTCGTAATTGATTTGTGTTGCAAATCGATCGCACAGGCAATGTTACTAAGGTTATTGGTAGCTGGTAAGCACTGGTTAGGGTTGAATAATTGTTATGCTGTTGTTAAGATGTTGTGTTTATGTACCCTTGACAACGTAAGCTTAAATCCTTTTCCCCTCGAAAGCAAATAAATATAAACGGTCTTGCATTTTTGGTGAAACTTATTATTAAGGTATACATGTTATGTCTTTGGAGTATCAACAGCAATATGAGTCGTCTTATAAAGAGAAAGATATTGTTGTCGCGAAAATTTTCGACCTCGATATTTAGTTTGATTCTAACATTACGATGACGGCGGAACTCAAAAAAGTGGTTTTTGGAATTCCGTCCGTCGTTTCGTCGGTTCGTCTGTCCGTACACGTCTCTTCAGGATAAACGACTTGACCGGTTTTCTTCAAACTTCGTATCAACGTTTTTTGGTCATAATTCTGGGCTATTTTTTTTTTGTTTACTTTTAGCCATGTTAATACTTATACCTGCCATTTAAAAATCGTACATAACCTCAATTTTCTAGAAAACGGCTCTAAAGATTTTGATTAAACTTCATATATATTATAAGCATATTAGTTCCAACAAAAAAGCTACTCGCTGTAAAAGAGAAAGTTGCGTACGACCCAGTCGTAAATGTACAGGTAATGCTCAGTATTTATAAGAAGTCTACAATCATCTTCTCTTATCTTTGCTAAGAACGTTCCCCAAAAAGTAGTTAACTAAATATATTAATCAAATTTTTATTATTGAATTAACTAATGAATTCCAGAAAGAAACGAGTGGACAAAAATGGGTGAAATATAAATAAATACAATACTTAACGATGTGTATATAGAATATCACATTGCCAATATATCTTATTCCTATTGTTTGACCATAGACAACGATTATCTGAAATCTATGTTACATATTATGTAGTAAAACTAATATGTATAATGCTAAAATGGGGAAGATGATTTAGCTATAGCCGGTATGCGAATCTTCTATCATATTTATACTTGACAAGTACAAAACAATAGTTGATGCTCAACTGCATCCTTCGCGCTCAAATTTGAATTACTTGTTCATTTTTGTTATAATCCCTATGGCTCATAGGCTCCTTTTATGGGAAATACCTTTAATATAACTAAAAGATACTTAGTTTTTGCAATACTGATTAAAAAAACTCTTAATACTAAATGTTGATGAAAATCAGTGGCGGCGCTTATTCGGCAGAAAATAGTACTATTCCGTAATTGGTCAAAACAAAACCATTTTTTTAAAAACGCTATTATTACCTATACCCATTTATTTCAACCAGATATTTTATTCAACTAGATAATATTTTTTGAAAGATATGGAGATTAGGGTATTAATTAAAATACCCTGTATACCAAATTTGAAGTAAATACGTCCAGCCGCTTAGCATCCAGGGTTTATACTTGTGCGAATCCTTAAAGCGATGAATTCATCGACCGAGTCCGACGTCTGGATGGGAGTTAAGGACTCTGCTAGCCTGAGTACTGGTGTCCATACACTTGATATGTCCCAGCCAAACGTACAATGCAGAGTCTTTTACAGGGTATATGTCGCTGTACAGCTCGAAAACCTTTCAGCTGAAGCCTTGTATATATACCCCGTCAACACAAACTGTACTGAAAAAATGTTTGCAACAGGACTGGGATGCTCCATGTTCTATATAGTAGTTAGTAGTTTAGTAAGGGCTTTTTTTACTAAATTGCGTCCTTAGCCTAAAGAAACAGCGTTTGGTGAAAGTAATTCTACTTTTGAAATCTGACGAGCTAATTTCAGAGCCGAGATATATAGTGTCCCTTATCTATCAATGACGACTTTCTGTCAGATTCGTCAATGTTGCGTGCCCTTTTGTGTTGAAAGAATATATTTTGGCTTACACTCATTTGCTGTGAAATCAATTTTTGTCGATTCTTTCTCTACTCTTTCTCTATTCTAATTAGACTAACGTCGAACCTGCAAATAAAAGGCTCCACACACCACACATATATGCCTGCATGAACAGTACGAATAACAAGACAAATGAGTTCCACAAAGAGCAGACAGGCATTACTAATATTATACAAGAAACACTTTCTGGAATATTGGAAATCATGTGAGGACCCGGGTACCATTTAGAATATTTATATTTATATTTATTTTTATATGCTGCCCCAGTTTGGTAAAAATTAGTTTTCGAAAGATTTTGGACAAAGCTGCTTTCGTCATAGCAAGATAAATCCCTATCGGATAAGATGCTATGGATCTACAATAAAAGCAACTCGAAGCAATTTGAGCCAACGGAAAGAGGATTAGGGTGAAATAAAAAGAACTCCCCATGACTACTGCGATAGCTCGTTGAGAAAGCACTACGAAATCAGGTGGACTTTCAAGTTGATCCCTACTATCGAGACCTGAAGCAATCATTCCGACTGCAACTACCATCTTACGAAGTATAAGTCTTTGGTGGCTTTTGTGGCTATCGAAAATACCATTTTTTTCAAACTAAACTAAACAGATGATGAGCACACAGTATTCTACTGACGCTTCACAGAATAGAGAACAAATCTTACAAGTTTACAGGAAAGAAATCTGCGGGTTCGTTAAAATTGTGCAAATTGAACTGAGGAAAATAGAGACAATAAGGCGAGGGGAAACAAATTAAGAATCATGATCAACAAGTTTCAATTTTCAAAAATGAATATGAGTATTAATTCGCTTTTAAACTCGTCTTAAAATCCTTTAGTTGCTATTATACAAAATAATAAAACTGTTACGAAATTCACAACTGACAGGTGTCAGAAATAAGACCTTAAATTTATTTCTCATGTCAGGTGCCAACACAATTTATCCCTTCAACACCCAATTTCAAATTTGCAATTTATCTTGAGAATTTACTGAGTATGGAAATTCTGTCAAATATTGAAATGTATAACAGACCTGATAACACGAATATTAAAATATCTTGCAAACCTTTTATTTTCTCATTAAAGCAACTGCCTATCCTCAACCCCATTACTCCGAAGTTTACAAACAATAACAAACCCTTTAGCATGTCATTTTTATAAAAACAAAACCTGTAAATTGGAGTCATTATAAAAAATTCAAAGAAAATAACTCAGCAAAGACGGGTATAGACATCCACTTGATTATAAAACGAATATTCTAGTGGACAGGACGTAAGAGGAAATATTTTAATTTTAATTTATTCTCGGTTAGATTTTTTGCTTTTCAATTTTACACAACAAGCATACACAAAAGTTCCATTGTGTATGATATTGGAGGGAATGGTCTTAGGATATGTAACACAAAAAATCAATATGTTTGCTCGAACTAGCTTTCTAGATACAAACAAAGTATAATTTATATATGTCCTTTTCATTTTGGAAAACACAAAGTATTTTGAAATAAAAATTAAATATGTCATAAAATGTACAAGCATATAATATGTTAGCAAAATTTCAGATTTCTTATTAAATACGGAACGCAAATCACGACGACGAATTATTTATATTAAACTAATGTTCAAGGTTATAAGGGAAAGTCTTGGCACGAACAAAGAAAATAATTCCAAATAAAAATGGATATGTAATTGGCAATAAAGTGGCAACAGGTTGAGGTTATGTATTCAGTTCAGAAAAATATATTAAAATTGCGCCAAGCACAAAAAAGTATACAGATTTTCAAAGAAAGGTCGGCGCAATAAATCGTTGAAAATCCATGTGTAGTAATGGAGTCTTAGGTAAGGCTTTAGTCATTTAGATGATTATTCCTTACACACAAGGATAAGGTCAATTTAAGTTACAGCAACATTGAGCTAATGATATAAAATTTGTTAGTAATGATTTGTTATTCATCTTGAGTTCACATTATGTACATAGTTAAGTGTTTGCTAAGTCCTCACTACTATAAAGGGATATCGCACGCACATGAAACCACATGTGCTAAATATTTTGAGAAGGTATATATATATATATATATATTTTTCCTAGTATAGAAAATAAGAAAACTTACAAATGTATTTATAGATTATAAAATTTTCTTTCGATGAATGTGAAATGCATAGTTGTCTGGAAGGCATCTCTGTCAACAATGTAACACCGCGATCAAGGAATTTCCACTTCTACGTTGTGGCTGGTTAGTTAGGTGTTGTCGAACGAGGGTAGACTGTTGGCTTTAACTTAGTGCCCAGTGGTTGTAACTCTGACTTACCTCCAAGTGGTAACCATCGGGTACTGGTCTCATCCAAAGGATTTAACTTGCTGAGCGATAGTGCGAGTGTTGATAACACATTCTCACGAATGTGAGAACATTAAAAAGGGGAGGTGCAAATAAACAAAAAGTGGAAGCCCTGAAATTCTACAAAACTGACATTACTGCCATCCAGGAAATACAATGGGATAGGCCGGGCAAAAAGAGGATGAAAATCAGTGAGCAGAAACAGCTACTTTTAGGATTTGGATTTGTTAGACGTATGCAAGAAGTCACTATCCGCATCAAGGCCAAATTCGCCAACATAAGTCGGAAAACATAGCCTACTCTACAACACGTCTGGTAACGGACTTAGGCTAATAGGCTAATTGACTTCGCTTCCGAACAATATGTTACTATAGCCAGGACACTGGGACATGGAGGTCCCCAGATCAATGAACGGTCAACCAAATTGATTACATTGCGACTGACAACAGGCAGGCGTCCAGTATTTTGTATGACCGAACATTCCTATCAGCTAACATCGACTCTGACCTCTACCTTATTGTTATCGGACAGTGGGCGATAACTATTATACTGCTTCAGAATTCGTGAACCTCCTTGGTAGTAAATCAATCTAGACACGTTTTCTTAATTTAGAGTTTAATTTCCAAGTGAAAGGTTACAAATTACCTAAAATTAGATGTGATACATATAATAGTTCATATAATTGTTTAATTCATACTTTTAGTTTTCTTTTATGTTTTACTTGTTTTAATTCTTTTATCGAATGACAATTTTCGCGGGAACTCAATATGGTATACTTTTTACTTGTGCAATACCGTCAGTGTTGCTAACACTTATTGTAGCCAAGGTAAGAATGTGGATATCTACCAAGCCACAACAATCCATAAATACTGTGGAAAAAATTTAATATCGAAAGACTGCAATCGCAACGCGTATCGCTTAACCTTTCGATTCACAACATACCACCAGCATCGAATGTCGAAGATCAATTGCAACGATGCCAACAGGCCATTAGATCACCCGCAAATGATGTGCACCATCAAGAAACTCCAGGACCAACATCAGAGGCACATTTTTCCAGAAATCGGTGCAACTAATACAATACGCCGACGATATTGACATCATTGGTAGGACTCAACGTGATGTTTGCTAGTATATGAAGTGAAGAGAAGAAGGAAGCGGCAAAATTGGGCTAAGCTGTAAATGAGGGTACTACTAAGTATATGTTGTCAACACGCAAAAAACGCAAAACATCGACTAACATCTCGTCAGAAATTAAACGAAGAATTACTCATGCCAACCGCTGTTACTTCGGGCTAAGAAGGCAACATAGTAGTAAAGTAGTAAAGTATCAAAAGCTGATGAAGAAATCCTTGGTCGATTCGAGAGGAAAATTCTTAGAAAAATCGTCAGACACGTTTGTGTTGACGTCCTGTGGAGACGAAGATTTAACCAAGACATGCCCCTGGTCAAAAATCTCCACTTTGGATGTTTAAGACGGCTAAGACATGTAGAACCGATGGTTACAAATACTCCGGCTCGCAGAGGTTTCGAATCCAGCCAGACTTCGGACGCAACAGAGAAAGACCTCGCGTTAAGTGATGCGCACAAGTAGAAATCGATATCAACCGATCTGGAGTGCGCAAATGGAGGCAGACAGCTAAGGATCGGGCTAATAAGAGAGGCATGTTGGTAAATGCCCAGGTTCGCAAATGGTTGTACACATAAAACTATGTAAACAAAAGTCCCTAAAACTAATATTATCTAAGAACTTATTACCTCGGAAATATTCAATGACTTAGGACTAAATTTTACAATTGATTTATGATACACCAAAGTACGTCAACACTAATGGGACCTACGATTTTTCGACAAATCCATGTCTCCTCGCTCTGTTGTATTCATGTCTTGATCTGTCCCAGCCGATGGCCTCAGTCGCCAGTGCTGTTATGTGTCTGTAGTTCGATGCATTCATGTGCGAATCATTGTGATGTCAATGTCAATGTCAAGATTTCATCCGTATATCAGTAAAAGCGGCAAGAACCTTTCGTTGATAACGCCTAATGGTGTCAACATAGTCTGTGTATGCTATTAGTTTCGCAATTTTTAAGAAATTTTTGTTCGCGGGTTAGGATGTACTTTTATACAAAAAATGGAATATCTGCCAGTAACGTGTCAATGTAGTATGCAGATATGTCCTTTTTGACAAAAATGCCATTAACACAGGTCCACAAACCAAGCTTCTCAAATTATTTGTTCTTGTGAAGTTATATTTTTATCACAAAGAATGAGACATTCGCGACGAAAAATTGCAAATCTTCTTATGGCAGTTTTTTCTTGGACTTTTGAAAGAGCTGAGTAAGTGAAGAAAACCTTTGTTGTTACTTTAGTGATTGAATCAGGAATATTGCATCTTTTTAATTTCAGTCAGAGATCGTTGAAGATCTTAATGGATCAACGATTGGCACAATATGCCAATCATTATAGATTTGTTCATATGTTGACATCTGTGCACTAAAACCAGGATGACAGGGACCAATAAAGTTTTTGGCTGATGATTTTTATGTGTTTACATAAAACAGAGTTAGGATCTAGAGCCGAATTAAGAAGAATTTTTCAACTGTAATTCGAAAAGTTTAGTTTATTTTTTTTTTTGGTAAATAGGTAACATAATGTTAATATTCCATTCTTCTGTCATAATATTTTCATTCCACCTAGTTATGGTAGTCAGGTATATAAAGCAGAGGGAGATGACTTGTTAAAAAGCATAGCTCGTATACCACAGTTTTCGTACCCTATTTATTCAAAAACCAAAAGGAATTTTGAAGAAGTATCTGAAGAAGATATTTAGACTCTGTTGTTGTCAATCCTTTATTCATATGTAGTTTTTATTAAAGCCCATTTGTAGGGTGTTTTTAAAAACATATCTTTTTTATTTAAATTTTATATAATCCAAAAAAAAGTTCATCCATAGAATATTTTGAACTGCAACCAAGTTTTTTTAGGATGTTCACGTTAACGATGACATGGAGAGGTTATTCTCGTATGCATAAACATCAAAAAATATTCAACACAGTGCGTCAACAAAGAATTTTCCGTATTTTTCGATGTTGCAGGTTAGTTCGAAGCTATAGGTATATATAGTTACTACTTGAGTTAATACAAATAACAGGTGAGGGTGACGTCCTCATTGTTGAATCCAAGCTATATAAAACAGTCTCTATTCGACTACTCTAAATTGAAATTGTGGAATCTACATTTCTTCTGAGAATTTGTTCGGTATCTTCTCATAACGAAATAATAAAAATTTAAAGCTTAGTTATATCTGGGCTATTATATCTGCTTTTACCAACAGATCTTTACAACAGGATGGTGAATGGAATCATCGACGTGTATATAAACTTTTATAATGCAACATTTTAAAAGTATCGTTTTATACTTTTATATTTCATGCACTGCCTGGTTAAAATCGGTTTATTTTCCTCTTCTAAGAGTAGCCCAACCAAATGCTATTCAGCAACATTTTTTTTTTTTTTTTGTTAAGAATGAAACCACTGGTACATGCTCAATACAGAAAAAAGAAGTAATACACATATTTTCAACATGAACGAACCCATTCGCACAATCCCTTCCACAGCTAATTTACTTTAGCCACATTAGTATATCCGGAAACACCCAACAATTGTTATCGAATTCAAAATATCCATGTTATCACCACAAAACATTTAAGTTCGATTGCATCCGCATCACATTTTACATGTTTTGTTAATCGTGTCAGTGTAATTGGTTTATTTCGTGCGCAATCTATTATGCAAAACGAAACATCCGTCAATTAGCCGCCATCATTGATGGCCTATAACTGTCGGCTATCATCGGCACGATGAGCGGATATTTTGTCTCGAAACGTAGCAGATGTCATGTGAAAATTCGTCCTAAATGTGTGAATTTCAGGCGTCTCGGTTTCGATGTGTTTACGCAATTTGCATCATTTATCACTCTGTGCTAATTAATTTTCCATCGCCCATGTCACCTTCTATGCAGCTGAATACTGTGACGTGCTAGTTGAGGTGTTTCTGTGTATACACTGATACTCTGAATACAACAATTGTATTGTATAAGGCTTGTGCCATTTAAATTTAAATAAAATGTGGCCGCCTTCAACTGGAGTTCAAGACGACAGCCTTCCGTAGCCGTACATGGATTCAATTAGAAGTATCAGCCTCTCGAAACCTGTTTAGAGAAATTAAATCAAATATTAATGGAAGACAAATCGTTTATCTTATATTTCAAGGCTAAGCAACATAGACGTTCACTTCCCACAAAGCGTTAAGAGCGCTCCTGGTACCGTGATCATGGGTCCTTAGACAGTGGAAGACGAAGTGTACAGTCTCATATAGGTTAGATTATGTAAACTTAATTAGATTGGAATTGTCATGGTTAGTCAGAAAAACGTGATAGCGAATTAAGTATGTGGATGTGGACTAGACGATGATTTTCATATTATGACCAAAAGACATACATTATAACATTCATTTTCGTTATTAATTTTAAAAACATATAAATAACAAGCTGACCCGTCAAATATTGGCTTTCCTTTTATGTCATTTAATTTACCATTTTGTTTATTGCAGTGTTTTTAGAATTAAAGCATTCCTAAGCTAAATGATTTTTAACTGGCCATCCTCTCGTCTCTCCTAATAATCTGACAAATCTTCCGAGCCTATTGCGCCAAAAATTTGTTTTTTTGTTTTTAACGTGGATTTGGGTGGATTTTAAAAATTTTTCTTGAACTGATACCATCTAAATATACCAGCACAGCATATACTTCGTCTTGCCCTCATTTACTGCTAAACCCATTTTTGCCGCTTCCCTCTCTATACTAGCAAACGTGGCTATGACATCAGGTTGGGTCCTAGCAATGATGCCAATATCTTCGGCGTATGCTAGTAGTTGCACGGATTTTTGGAAAATTGTGCCTCTGCTGTTGGCTCGTGGGTTTTTCACAATCCTCTCAAGAATCAGATTGAAGAAGTCACGTTTTTGGTATCGAATGTGTCGGTGAGGTCGTTTCCGAATCTGATGGAGCAGCGAGAATTCTCCATCGTCATCATATACAAACGGACGAGTTTGGGCGGTATACCAAAACTAGACATGCCTCTGTATAGTTCGTCTCTATAAATGCTGTCGTATGCGGCTTTGAAATCGATGAATAGGTGGTGGGTATCGATTTGGACTTCTTGGGTTTTTTCCAGGATCTGCCTAAGTGTGAAGATTTGGTCGGTTGAGGACTTTCCTGGCCTAAAACCACACTGATAAGGGCGTATCAGGTTGTTGGTAAACGGTATCAGGCGTTCACATATTACGGCAGGTAGGATCTTGTAGGCGATGTTGAGGAGACTTATGCCTCTGTAGTTGGTGCAGTTTAGAGGGTCTGCTGTTTTGTGGGTCGGGCAAACGATGCTGAGGTTCCATTCTTCAGGCATACTTTCTTCCGAGCAGATTTGGCTTATGAGTTGGTGGATGTTACTTACCAAGTCTTCTCCGCCGGTTTTTAAAATTTCGCTATACTCACTTCACTCAGGTCGGGTGGTTGGCAGCTTTCGCTGTCGTTGCCATTATTGAATGGTTCGTTCTGCCTGACAGCGGAATGATGGTCGTCGTCGCCGTTTAACAGTCTGCAGAAGTGGTTCCTGCATATCCTCAGCATCGACTGTGTCTTACCTATGATATTTCCTTGTTCATCTCGGAAGGGTTGTAATCGAGCCTGGTATCCTTGGCTTTGACGTTTTACACTTTGGTAGAACTTGCGAACATCGTTCCTGGAATGGCACCTCTCTATATCCTCGATCGTGCGCTTTTCTTGCTTTTTTTTCTTCTCTCTGAAAAGCCGGTGTTCTTCCCTTCTTCTCTGTCTATAGAGGTCAACGGCTGCTATCGTCTTCACCTGCAGCTTGGCCATGTAGGCCTCGTTCTTGGCTGCGGGCATCTGTCGGCATTTCTCATCAAACCTGGGGTTCACATCAGTTGCGGCTGATCTAAAAGCTTGTTGGCATCGTTGCCATTGTTCTTCGACATTCGATGCTGTCGGTATGGTGTTAATCGAGAGGTTTGGGATACGCGTTGCGTGAAGGTCTTGGCGGTCTTTTGCGATTGCAGTCTTTCGACATTAAATTATTCTACAGTATTTCTGAATTGTTGTGGCGTGGTGGATATCCGCATTTTAACCTTGACTGCAACAAGATAGTGGTCCGAGTCGATGTTAGCTCCTCGGAATGTTCGGACATCCAAAATACTGGATGCGTGCCTCTTGTCTATAGCTATGTGATCGATTTGATTGACCGTTGGTTGATCTGGAGACCGCCATGTCCCCTTATGGATATCGAGGTGAGGAAACCGTGTGCTGGCTATAGTGGTATTTCGTTCCTTAGCGAAGTCAATTAGCCAAGTCCGTTACCAGGCGTGTTGTTGTGTAGGCTATGTTTTCCGACAATACTGCGAAAGATGTCTTCCCTTCCTACATTTGCGTTAAAATCTCCCAGCACGATTTTAACATCGTACTTCGGTAGTCTCTCATAAGTTTTGTCAAGGAGCTCATAGAAGCAGTCTTTAGCTATATCATCTTTTTACTCCGTTGGGGCCTCAGCGCATATAAGGCTAATGTTGGCGAATTGGCCTTGATGCGGATCGTTACAATGCGTTCGCTAATGTCTTGGAAACATAAGACTTCTTGCCTAAGTCTGGCACTTATAACAAATTCGCATCCGAATAGCCGCTGTTTCTGCTCACTATAACACGTTCCGTAGTAGATGTCACAATTTTTCATCTGCCCGGCTCATCCCATCGTATTTCCTAGAAGGCAGTAATGTGTGCTTTGTAGCAGTTTAGGGCTTCCGCTAGTTGTTCGCTTGCACCTATCGTGTTTAATGCTCTCACATTATAGGTGCAGATACGAACGTCGTCGTCCTTTATTCGTTTAGTCGTGTCATCAACAATAAAATCAGTCCTTTCCGAGGCTATTGGTTGCTTCGTAACATACATTTTGAACTTTCTCTTATAAAGAGAAAGATATTGTTTTCGTGAATTTTTTTTTCGAGATTCTGATTGATTCTAACATTACGATGATAATGGAACTCAAAAAAGTGGATTTTGAAATTCCGTCCGTCGGTGCGTCGCTTCGTCGGTCCGTCTGTCCATCTGTCCGTACAAGCCTCTCTAGTCTAAACGACTTGACCGATTTTCTTCAAACTTCGTATCCAGCGTTTGTTTGGTCATAATTCTAGGCCGTTTTTTTTTTTTTGCTTTTAGCCATGTTATTACCGGTACCTGTCATATAAAAATCATACATAACCTCGATTTTCTCAAAAACGGCTCCAACGATTTATAATATGAGCATATTAGTTCCAATAAAACTATATATCCAGTTTTTTTTTCGAGGAAATCCATATAACGGGTTTTTGCATAAAGGCCATATAAAGAAAACTGTTAATTCCTCGCAAACTATTTGGCCGAATAAAATGAAATTTCCGTTTTCAAGAGTTATTCATCAGCTGTTTTTTTATGTAATTTTTTTATGAAAAATATCTATGAAAAAATTATGAAAGTTAAAAATGATAAATAAGATTATGGAAATAACATAGCAATGTTTGTATTGATTGAAAAGTTCATTCTTAATAAGCTATCAAATTAAATTCTCTGACACTTATATATTAGATCCTAGCAGATCGTTACTTATATAATTTGCAATTCGAAATATGCCCTGGCTTCTTTTATTTTTATATACATCACAAATAACGCCATTTTAACGTCTAATAAGTTCAAGCATGGACACTCCAGACAAAGAGTCAAAACACTTTTTGACATAGTCTACATCAACATGTAACACCATCCCATCGTGCCGACAATTTTGACATAAACGCACATTTCTATATAAGCCATCTCCTTCATTCAGCATATTTAAATCAATTTACATCACTGAAGAGATACTCTCTACATAGCCCGTCGAGAACCTACATGAAATATTAATAATACGCAAACTTGACGCTTGCATTTGTTAGTCAACTCTCAGTAGAACAACACTCTTGATTGTCCAAAAATGTAAATTTGCACTTAATGCTATTGTATAAATCCAGAACAAGCAAATGGTCAATGTTTACAAAATATTTTACCAACAACCTTTTGTTCAAACAATTATTTATAGCAGTCAAGCATCCCGGCATTCCATTGCCCAAAAACATACTGGGCTCTCGGTGATGGGAGTGGTGTGATGGTCCCGTAGAGTAGGGGGTTGTGTCGATTGAATTTGTACGCCCCACATTCACATTTCACATTCATGTAGCAAAAGGATGTAACTCCATCGAAGGATGCAGTCACCACATCCGTTTCATTTGAATTCATACACAACAGCAAACCAACTGCAGAGTATTTCGTCTCGCATGACAAGGACAAATTCCGCTCCAACTCTTCCTGCAAAATTAATTCCAATATTGATTTTCAATACATTACTCAGCCTTCGCATTTGTTTTATTGCAATTTCAATTCTTATCTGCATTTATGAATATTCATAGTGAAGGCAAACTATGCACCGGCATCGAATAGAGGAAGTTCTTTAGGATGTTTCTTTGTTTGTGTGGGCACATGTGCGTATGTATCGAGAAAGAATTAAGATAGCGAAAACACCTGCATAGACAAACTTTGAACGGATGAGTGAATGCTATATGTCGACATCCGAATACTCTGACAACACAAATTTATTGCACTTTAAAACGGTTGCCTACTATGCTTGAAATGAAAACTTGGGTTTAGCAAAATCAAAGACTCAGAACGATTTTCCAAGAAATTTTTAAGTGGATTACACTGACTAACATTGCTCAAACAGTTTATGCTCTGATGCCGAGAAAAGGTGTTGCTTCATTGAAAATTCCAAGCATGTGTTGAAGAGAATGTATGTCATACTTCTCAGAGGATGTGCACATTATGATGTATAGGTATTTAAAATGAAAAGAACAATCAGTCACAGTCAGGGATTGCAATTTTCAGCTTTTTGATTTGATTTTATGTTTTTAATATTTTTGGTGCAGGAAACGTGTATGTAATTTGAAATGTCAAAAATAAATAATATTAAATCACATAAAGTTTAAGGTCTGGTCTGATCCAATCATCATTGTGTTGTTCAGGTAAATAATTGATTCATCATCTATGGTTGGCATTGGTATGTCATACCATGAATACATTTTTATGAATATATATATTCACATTTTCCCAACAAAACGATTTAAAATATGTGAAACACAGCAAACCCGATGCTAATTTTTAATTTCCTATTTGTATTTTGAATATTTTACTCATTTAAGAGCTTCGTACAGGATATTGTAGAAGTTTTAAAGTTGCTGTGCAGGGAAATGACTTCACATTAGAAATAACCTCACCTCAAGTGGGAAATTACTTCACATTATTAATTTGATGTTTTTGCCCACTGAGGGTGAGCAATACCTCCACCGTAAATTTTGTTTTTCTCACCTATAATTTGAATACTAGTGGAAGCATGAAGGCCCCCTGCGACCCCCCTGCTTGGGCTCACTTTTGGATTTGGCGTGCGATTTTGGGCTGTGAGCCCAAGCGAGGAGTTACACACATATGCATACATCTAAGCTCGCAGCAACCCTAATCTAACAATGAGCCCAAGGCTCGGGTTTATTTTTAGATTCTTTGCACTTCGCAAGGTAATGAAAAAATGGGTAAGTAATAAATGAGGATAAGAAGTATACGCTTTCAACACGAGGGCACACAACATCGACTCTTTCTTCGGGATAAGAAAGGAGACAAAGATTCAACCAAGAACTATACGAGCTGTAAAGCGACATTCCCCTGGTCAAACAACTCCGTATTGGATGTTTAAGATAGCCAGAACATGTAGAACGAATGGAAAGCAATACTCCGGCTCTCAGAGTCTTCAATTCCTAGCCAAAAGCAGTAGAAGAAGAAGAGGCATGTTGGTTGAGGCAGAGGTTCATTTCGGAATGTTGTTCTTCATCGCCGTTTAACAGTCATGTTTAATATGTTTACCTTGGCTTTGACGTTTTACCCTTTGTTAAAATTTGCGAGCATCGTTCCTGGAGTGACACCTCTCTATATCCTCGATCGCGCGGTTTTCTTGCTCTTTTTTTCTGAAAAGCCGCTGTTCTTCCCTTCTTCTCTGCCTATAGAGCTCAATGGAAGCTCTCGTCTTCACCTGCACCGTAACATTATAGACCTCGTTCTTGGCTGCGAGCATCTGTCGACATTCCTCATCAAACCAGGAGTTTCCTGCTGGTGGGCGCGAGAAACCTAGCACATCAGTTGCGGCTGATCTAATAGCTTGTTGGCATCATTGCCATTGTTCATTCGTCATTCGATGCTGCTCGTATGGTGTTAATCGAGAGGTTTAGGGATACGCGTTGCGCAAAGGTCTTGGCGGCCTTGAGATTGCAGTCTCTTGACATTAAATTTTTTCACAGTATTTCTGGATTATTGTGGCGTGGTGGATATCCGCATTCTTACCTTGGCTGCAACAAGACAGTGCTCCAAAATACTGGATGCGTGGCTCTTATCTATAGTAAAGTGATCAAATTGGTTGACGGTTCGTTGATCTGGAGACCGCCATGGCCTGGATGGCAGTAACGTCTACTTTGTAGCAGTTTAGGGCTTCCGCTAATTGTTCGCTTGCAGCTCTCCTGTTTAATGTTCTCTCATTCCAGGTGCAGATACGAACGTCGTTATCCTTTTTTCGTTTAACCGGGTCAAATAAAAAACAAGCCGGATCATCAACAATAAAACCAGTTCTAATACCAAATGCAGTAGATGAGGTTGGGTTGACACTTCCTTTCTATTAATAAATAAATAATACCGCATTATCTTTCGCTGGCAATTGGCCAACAATTCTTACTCCCGGTATTTTTCGTCAATTCTACCGTGCTTGTCGAAGAGTTTTGCAAAAAAAATTTAAATTTGCATATTACATCCATTTATATCATATACCCTATGCATACGGTATTTTCTGAACTAACTGGCTTTTAAGTGTCTTTTTTAGGAGGAGTTTCAAAAACAAGTCTGCCCTTGCCATGTCATATATACCAAGCATTTAAAGCAATAAAGTGGACGCATTAAATACGCAAAGCTGATAAGCGAAGTGGGCCTACACTAACTACCACTTTAAAAATGAATGCACGCCCCAAATGCATGTAAACACCAGAGTACACAAATGCAGTACTCTGATGTGGCCATACAAATGGTTGGCTGAGAGCAATGCATTGCGAGATAACATCGCAAATTTATGCATTTCATTAATGTTTAACAAGGGCATTACAATACTCATTCTAGTGACAGATGGGTGGACATGAGCCTCAAACTCGGTGATATATTGGCACTCGGTCAGACAAAGCACGCACCACATGCCATGTCATACCAGAGTGGGTATAGCTACACAATCCAGAACAAACTAAAAAAAAAACAGAAAGAAATAGAAACTTTTAAGCCTCCGCTTTCCGTATACACATGCTTTACTTTTTAAGGCAGTTCAATCTTAATTTAGCGAAAGTTACACCTTCAACTTCATCATCTGGAAAACAAGTCCATAAAAATGAGTTATGCGAATTTAGCTCAAACCCTGTATCCAAGTCGTTAAGACATTTATCACGTTAAGTAGTACAACTTGACGCACCAATTCCTCATGCGAGTGTTTGGGCTTCCCTGTAAAGCGTCTCTGACAAATTAGAAAGGATTTCGATGGTAATTTACCCAAATATTAAATGTCTCATGACATTAATAACGGGAGAAAGTATCAAGTCAGACGTGTTATGAATTGCAATACTGATTTCCGATTACCCGATTACCCGATTCCCTGTGGGAGGAGCCCATTGGTGACAACCGACCGACGACGATGGAGGCATAATTCGGTTTTTCGGGACTAGTCGGTAATGGAGAAGAAAAACCGCACGTTTACTCGTAAAGCAAAGTAACCAGCATAAAGATTACAATCTTCAAGCAGATTAGGAACAGTCAGTTAACGTGTAGCGTGGGAGTTCTTAAAGAAATGATCTATCGATTTATCTTGCTGTATAAGTAACGAGCGTTCACGACTACTTGTTAAATTAGTCTCTGTAGGATCAAACGTGGATTTATGATCAAGATTGCGAGAAATGGGTTAAATGGAATGAATGACTGGTGGCATTATGGCTCGTGCGTTAGCCAATGTCAATTATTTCATGAAAAACGTGGTATTTTGTTATGTTCCTTACCTTTATCGCTTCCCATTTATGGAAATACAATGTTGAGAAAGTCTGACACAAAGCGGAAGAATAAGTATATACTTGTTTTCAGATTGGTTTTGCATTCAAATACAGTAGACCTGGAAGGTTTATTGTTAAATTTAGTAGTCGCATGTTCGATGGATGTCTCTTAGAATGTTCTACGTATTGAATTATTGGACACTTAAATTTTTTGACAGTACATACTCACTTACCTTACTTTATGGTCGTTAAGACCCAAAACAAGGGAGCATCCCATCCTCTTCGATCCTGGGCATGTTGCTGCCAGTCATTTATTCCAATAGTTCTGGTATCCGCAATCGCTTGATCATTAAACCCAAGGTTCGGTCCTGAAGGCTGGGATTCAAAGATTCGAAGATGATTATTCATTTGCTCGACTAAGCCGAGACAATATAGTCTACGTGTTTTCAACTTTTATACTACATCTATATAATGGTACAACTCACATAGTTCGCTGTTGCATAATTCTTTACAAGGTTGTGTCGAAGCACTTTATTTGTATACAGCATATACTTTGTATAGCCTTCGTTAACTATAACATGGGAGCTACCAGTGATATCGATGCTGTTTGCATACCCAGCAGCTGGTCAAATTTATTGCCCAGCCAAATGGAACATGCATATGTATCGTAATAGGCTCATTCCTGCTATTTGTTCAAATCTTTTATCATAACTATAGGTAATTCTTTAAACGTATATAAATTACGGATAAATTACGGAATGCATACCTCTTGAAATATTTCTGAACTATTTCTTAAAAAAGTTCCTGCATTACATATGGCGAATCCCATGCGGTGGATGTGTATGCGTATGTGAAATGCGACCTGAATAACGAGCAGTATATAGTTTAAAGGCTTAATACTAATACATCTCGAAAGTTTTAGAAAACCTAACATTAAGCTTGATATTGCAATACTCCTACTTTGAAGCCAGCTGCCCTTTTTTTGGTTTTCTTGTCACGAGACTCTTCGATGTCACTTATCTGGTAGGCTGAGTAGAGTATTCTCTATTTTTCCTTTATAGGATTTTCTTCTCTCCCCTTTGGTTTGCTGAATCCCGTAGTACTTGATGGTCCGTATTTAAAGGGTATCTTATAAATTGAAACCTGCCCTCCATTATGGGGGTTGCGCAGTTAGTGTAACTTCCTTATCACTTAGAAATAGGTACTTTCGAAGAGCAGGGGCATAAGTCTAACAAACTGATCGCTCAGAAACGTTCCAACTAACAATTTTGCTACGATAAAGCACTATTAAAGCTATTTACCTCCAGCAGTATTAGCTGTTTAAAGTCTTATGGAAAAACGTTTAGCGCACTCTACAGTGTTATTTATGAAATTATATGAATAATTAAAGGATGTTCTCAGCAACATGCAAGAGTACCATCAGTAACAAGCCACTTGAAGCGTTTTCTGTAAAAGCATAGATTGAAAGGCGAAGAAACGTGCGTTTACACTCATTTGTGCCCTACACGTTAATTGTTTTATAGTTACAAATCATATGCATCATTTATAGCAATCAATAAAATGTATACAAAAAATGGGAAATGTTTCATGTGTTAAGTGCATTTGATGCGATTTTTCTAAAAAAAAAAAAGGTGTCCGAATATTATTGAAAAAAAAACCTGTTGGTGTTGTCTTAAGTGGGATTCGAACCCAAAACTTTTGCGTGGTAGTTCATTGCAAATCAAAATTGGTATTCACAGCTGATATACGTACGCTACGTAATATAGAAGCATAAGCGGAACCTCGACCAAAACACATTTTTAACTGTCACATATCCCCGGAATCCTTTTAGAAGCCTTATACCAATTGATATTCTATAAAGCCTGTGCATTTACCTAAAGGAGATATTATACATGCTGAACTCTCTACACAAGTTCCTACAAAAAGCTAAATAGAATAAATTACTTCTTGAAATTGGAAATTGATGCCATATAGAAGAAAAATTGTTAATTGGGGTTGAAAATTCGTAAAATTGTTGACTAGTGAGCAAAATATTTAAATTTTGAAACATTCTTCATCTGGGATTTTTTGCTTACAACACTGAAGTAGACAAAGTACATGGGGGGAGAGACCAACTTGTCGTTGTCTTCCTTCATCATTGATGTCGATGCCAAACATTATCAATTACAGATGCATCGTCTGTATTTTTACGATCAACACATTCCATAAGACAAGTTTGGCGTATTAACACGTTAATGTCACGTACTTTTCTCAAAGATTCATATCGCCTGGTTATCAAGTGTATATTGCAATGCTTATGATATGGTTCCTCAAGATCCTGATGTACAGTTTCATAATGTACCTACAGTCCTTATTTCATTCGAGAGTAATTTGCAGTGCATGCTCGCCAAAATAATAGTTGTCAGCCTTATTTCCGGGAACTTCTTTCAACTATCAGAAGGCACAAGCCTGCCTAAATTGGTATTAATGGGTATTAAAGGGTATTAATGTCGTCATCCAAAAGTAATTTGTAGACGGCGAGGTATTTTAATTCTTTACATCGATCACTGCAGACGGCAAAATCGATGGTATAGTGCGTACCAAAACAGTTGGCCATTCTACTGCGCAGGTCTCTTAAAATGTGTTTTACAATCTCTTAAAATTGCAAAAACAAGCATAAAGAGACGAAAATGGGCGGAGCCATAATAAAAAACGACGTATACCCTGCCTTGTGTTCAAGATCGCTGTCGCGATCTCACTGAGGGTGGTTTCTTCATTTTCCTTCTTTTATACTGAAATTAGGAGCGGAGGAAAAATATAGACCATTATATGTCAACTTTACTTGGAGGAAAATATATTGTTTCGTTTTTTGTCTTGTCGGTTCTTTGTAGGAGTATGATGTGATCACGGTCGGATAGATTAAGCAAAACATTGCACATGAATTGATTGTGTGACTGTGTCTGTCATGTAGGTACTGATATTGGCACTCAAAGTAAAGTAAATTACAGTGTCACACCAAATTTTTTTTGTTTATATCATTGAATTTGGGCGAGGTAGGTAAATTGAATAAAAAAATTACAATTTGGGAATTTTTTGGAAACGTAAACGATTTTATACCCAATAACAATAGGCACGATTTTCTGTCACAAAAAAGAGGATGGGGTATTAACCGGTTCGTTAAAGACAAAATGGTGAACGTTCTTGATTCTTCAATAATTTTTTTTAAGAAATGCAGTTTTTAAAACTTATTGAACTACCCACCACTTTTAAATTTGTAACCTTGATTAAAAGTGTAAATTATAGCGAGATAAAATTGAGCACACCACCCATACAGGTACCTAGCGCTAAACCACGAAATGTTCAACCATAAAAAGGGTTGGGAACCCTTTCAAATACAATCGGACTTCTAGGTAGAAATGTATAAAAGTCGACCTCATAATAAAAAATTAAGTTTATTTAGATATTCAACAGCATTTTAGTTCTAAGCACTGTAAAGTTGGGTTACGCATTGTAAATTACAAAAACGCTTAGTGATTAAATCTCTTTCGCGTCATTTTTGTTCTCTTAAATCCTCTCTCTGCGCAATCGACCGTTGGCCAACTTTTTGGTACGGACTATAAAAGTGTATCTTTGCTGCAATACATTTAGTTTTTTAAAGCCCCCAATGCCCTCTAAAGCAATCCCCTATTTGTCGTCTGCCAAGATATAGATCGTCAGCAAAACGATTATTTAAAAAAAGATGCGAATCGATACTCCCAACGGTTTGATATGATTTACAACCAACAATTTTTATATTATTTAGAACAAATATCCGACTTTACATTGAAAACACTCCACAAAACCCCGTGCCAACGCAATTTAATCAGACTGCAATCAAATTGTGCTCCTTCGTGAAAGGCTTCCTGTTCGTGACGAAACGTAGTAGGAGCACATGTGCAAAAGAAACCGACTGAAAGAGAAATATAATGATGATAATCATATTATAACGCTATCCAATTTCCTTTTTAACATTCGTGGCAAAGCTGTGCCCTAACAGCATTTCAAAATCATTTGCCGTTATGCTGCTTGACTACGATTTATCGCCCGAGAATATTTTCATAAATAAAAGCCAAAGATGAAAGAAACATTAACTTCTCATGAACCACTTGTGAAACACTCTTGTGTACAAATGTACTTATTTGCAATTTGCATACCTTGTACCTATAGCATGAATGCATTCAATAACAAAGTATGCTCTAGGACCACACATTGTGCACTCGCTAATAACAATAAATTTGCGAGTACTCTCATCAAATAAACAAAGAATGAGTTGATTGCTTCACAACTCACGAGTGTGTCAAATTGTTGATGCTCTGCATTTGCGGGGAGCAAAAGATTGCAAATGGTTTCTGTTTGTATTTTGCAACTTTGAGCATCGAGTATATTGTATAAGGTTGCATGTTGGATGCGGTTATTCTCTGAAGTAGCTTATATGTTCACCGCGAGGATATTCTTCATAACGAGTGCACTTCGAATGAGCTTCAGAACTCAATTAACATTTTGCTCGAGGCATTTGGTGAGTGTCCGCTAATATCCAAAACTTGAAAGATTTCATTTCAAAAATGGTGCACTGACTCACCCCTACCTAATAGATTAAGAGTCTGAGTTCATCTATACATGAATGCCTGCCCGTCTATACGTATATGTAATTACCGATTTGTTGGTCTTAAGTTTTGAGCTGTGGTCATGAAATTTGTTATTTGAAGTCAACGTTTCGACGCAAAGAGCTTGTGCTTGCACGCAAATTTTGTGATGAGTTATTCATTAAAGAAAACAGTTTTTGTAAGAATTAGTTGCAGGAAATCATAACAAGTTTCAAACAAAGTGCTTACGTGAAAAAGCCCGAGACCCTAGAAGTCCTCAAGGACAATATTTGACACGAGTGCGAGAATCTGTCGCCCGAAGTTCTCGCCGCAGTAATGAAAAAGATATCATCTTCTCGACTTGACCAATAGAATTCTAAGGGTTCAAATAAACATAATCGAAAAAAACATAATGTAGCATTCTAAGCCGGGCTTCGAATGATAAAACGCTTTTCTGTTTTATGTTTGACAATAATTTTATTATTTACAAAACGGTTATGACCTTGTTTTCATTTAAAAATTCAATTACACTTATTTGAAATCAGATGCCAAAGATTAAATTCGCGCACTATTATCACTCAGTTAACACTATTCAAATCATGTTCAGGTCACAATTTAGACTCACTCGCTGGTTGCGCTTCATCTCTATTTACACCACTCCACATACTGATCTCGGAGGTTCCCGCAGTTTCTTGATTGTTCGGGAATTGGTTTTGACACTATTCCAGTCATGCATATGTATGAGCATCATAGATCAAAATCCTAAGTGATGGTTAAATATTCCTCAAATAGTATTAAGATTTCTTCTGATTTTATTGTTGACGACACGGCTAAACGAAAAAAGGACAACGACGTTCGTATCTGCACCTGGAATGTGAGAACATTAAACAGGAGAGGTGCAAGCGAACAACTAGCGGAAGCCCTAAACTGCTACAAATCAGACATTACTGCCATCCAGGAAATACGATGGGATGGGCCGGGCAAAAAGAGGATGAAAAACTGCGACATTTACTACGGACCGTGTTATAGTGAGCAGAAACAGCGGCTATTCGGATGCGGATTTGTCATAAGTGCCAGACTTAGGCAAGACGTCTTATGTTTCCAAGACATTAGCGCACGCATTGTAACGATCCGCATCAAGGCCAATTCGCCAACATTAGCCTTATATGCGCTGACGCCCCAACGGAGGAAAAAGATGATATAGCTAAGGACTGCTTCTATGAGCTCCTTGACAAAACCTATGAGCGACTACTGAAGTAAGATGTTAAAATCGTGCTGGGAGATTTTAACGCAAATGTAGGAAGAGAAGACATCTTTAACAGTATTGTCGGAAACCATAGCCTAGACGACAACACGTCTGGTAACCGACTTAGGCTAATTGACTTCGTACGGAACGAAATGCCACTATATCCAGCACACGGTTTCCTCACCTCGATATCCATAAGGGGACATGGTGGTCTCCAGATCAACGAACGGTCAATCAAATTGATCACATGGCGATAGACAAGCGCCACGCATCCAGTAATTTGGATGTCCGAACATTCCGAGGAGCTAACATCGACTCGGACCACTACCTTGTTGCAGCCAACGTTAGAATGCGGATATCCACTACGCCACAACAGTTGCGCCTTCGCGCAACGCGTATCCCTAAACCTCTCGATTAACACCATACCACCAACATCGAATGTCGAAGAACTATGGCAACGATGCCAACAAGCCATTATATCAGCCGCAACCAATGTGCTAGGTTTCTCGCGCCCACCAGCAAGGAACCCTTGGTTTGATGAGGAATGCCGACAGATGCTCGCAGCCAAGAACGAGGCCTACAAGGCTAAGCTTCAGGTGAAGACGAGAGCTGCGGTTGAGCTCTATAGGCAGAGAAGATGGGAAGAACACCGGCTTTTTAGAGAGGAGAAAAAAGAGGAAGAAAAGCGCGCGATCGAGGATATAGAGAGGTGCCACTCTAGGAAAGATGTTCGCAAGTTTTACCAAAGTGTAAAACGTCAAAGCCAAGGATACAAGGCTCGAACAGAATCCTGTCGAGATGAACAACGAAATATCGTAGTTGAGACACAGTCTATGCTGAGGATATGGAAGAACCACTTCTGCAGACTGTGAAACGGCGATGACGAACTACATTCCGCTGTCAGGCAGAACGAACCATTCAATATTGGCAACGACAGCGAAAGCTGCCAACCACCCGACCTGAGTGAAGTGAGGATAGCAATATCTAAACTGAAGCTTAATAAGGCTGCCGGAAATGACGGCCTTCCCGCCGAGCTTTATAAAGCCGGCGGTGATGACTTGGTAAGTAACATATGCCTGAAGAATGGAACCTCAGCATCGTTTGCCCGATCCACAAAAAAGGAGACCCTCTAAACTGCGCCAACTACAGATGCATAAGCCTCCTCGACATCGCCTACAAGATCCTATCTGCAGTAACATGTGAACGCCTGAAACCGTTTACCAACAACCTGATCCGCCCTTATCAGTGTGGTTTTAGGCCAGGAAAGTCCACAACCGATCAAATCTTCACACTTAGGCAGATCCTGGAAAAAACCCAAGAAGTCCAAATCGATACCCACCACCTATTCATCGATTTCAAAGCCGTATACGACAACATTTATAGAGACGAACTATACAGAGCCATGTCTAGTTTTGGTATACCGCCCAAACTCGTCCGTTTGTGTAGGATGACGATGGAGAATTCTCGCTGCTCCATCAGGGTCGGAAACGACCTCACTGACACAATCGACACCAAAAAATTATTTAGGCAAGGCGATGCGCTGTCATGTGACTTCTTCAATCTGATTCTTGAGAGGATTGTACAAAACTCAAGAGCCAACACCAGAGGCACAATTTTCCAAAAATCTGTACAACTACTAGCATACGCCGACGATATTGACATCATTGGTAGGACCCAACGTGATGCCATAGCCACGTTTACTTGTATAGAGAAGGAAGCGGCAAAAATGGGTTTAGCAGTAAATGAGGGCAAGACGAAGTATATGCTGTCAACACGAAAGGACGCACAACATCGACGAATTGGACAGAACGTCAACATTGACAGATATAACATTGAGGTAGTACGGGACCTTTATCTATCTCGGTTCCGCGGTTAACTCTGACAACAACATTTCGTCAGAAATTAAACGAAGAATTACACCTGCCAACCGCTGTTTCTTCGGGCTAAGAAGGCAATTCAGTAGTAAAGCCCTCACTCGCACTTCTAAGGAGATCTTATAAAAGACCCTGATCATCCCAGTCCTGCTCTACGGTGCTGAAGCATGGACCGTCTCAAAAGCGGATGAAGAAATCCTTGGTCGCTTTGAGAGGAAAATTCTTCGAAAAATCTTCGGTCCCGTTTGCGTTGACGGGCTATGGAGACGAAGATTCAACCAAGAACTATACGAGCTGTACAGCGACATGCCCCTGGTCAAAAAACTCCGCATTGGACGTTTAAGATGGGTAGGGCATGTAGAACGAATGGACACCAATACTCCGGCTCGCAGAGTCTTCGATTCCCAGCCAGACGTCGGTCGGACGTAGTAGAGGAAGACCTCGCCTTAGGTGGAGCGCACAAGTAGAAACCGACCTCAACCAACTTGGAGTGCGCAACTGGAGGCAGTTAGCTAAGGACCGGGCTAATTGGAGAGGCATGTTGGTTGAGGTCCAGGTTCATTCCGGACTGTAGCGCCACTTAAGTAAGTAAGTAAGTAAGATTTCTTATAATCATAAGCTAAAATCGAGAACGCAAGGAGCAAGCACGTACGACACAGTCAAACCCCCACTAATCGTTTTTATTGTAAAGTAACAGTGTATATTAAACAATAATAATAATAAATAAATATAATATTATATAATTATAATAAATAAACAAAAATAATAATAAAACAATATTTTTTTATTATTATTTTTAACTTTTTCTCATAAAGATAAAAATATTGTTTTCGTGAAAATTTTCGACCTAGAGATTTTGATTGATTCTAACATTACGATGACAGCGGAACTCAAAAAAGTGTTTTTTTTGGAAATCCGTCCGTCGGTTGACGACTTGACCGATTTTCTCTAAACTTCGTATCCAGTGTTTGTATGGTCATAATTCTAGGCTTTTTTTGTGCTTTTAGCCATGTTATTACCGGTACCTGCCATATCAAAATCATACATAACCTCAATTTTCTCGAAAACAGCTCCAATGATTTTGATTAAACTTCATTTATACTATAAGCATATTAGTTCTAACAAAACTGTGTACCCAGTTTTTTCGATAAAATCCATATAACGGATTTTTGCATTTAAAATTGTCAATTTCTCGCAAACTATTTGGGCAAATTGAATGAAATTTAATTCGTATACTACTATTACAGTTTTCATGAGTTCCACGTAATTGGTCTTGGCCAAATTATCTCTAAACGGAATTTTTATTTTTGGCCAATAACGGAAAATCATTATTATTATTCATATGGACACCGATTCCTTTCAATTACGGAGTAAACGTTCCTATAATCACATTTCGACATTATTTATATCATTTTTAGCATCATTAAGCAGAATAAATGTTATTGTGTATGTCGTGCACCCACCACTCTTTTTCTTTTGATTCAATTTTTGAACATTGATTTGTGGATTTTTTTTTAATGTTTTTTTAGTGTCACAGCAATGGCAATGAAATCATATAATTAATCTATGATTGATTTTGTAATTTTTATTTTTTAGATTAAGCCAACAGATATTGTAATCATCATGATCCATTACTAAATAAATTTTTTTTTCTTTACCTTTTAAACTGCATATTTCTTCCAATTCGCTGGGTTTTTCACATAAAATACTTCTTAAATTAAAGATATATATAACCGCACTAATCTAATTTATTTTGATTTTACAAAATCTTTCTATTTATATTATATATAAACGATTTTTTTTTTTGGTGCCGAAATTTGACTTTTTCATTTTGCAGTTTTGCATTTCTTTGTACCTAAACTTGCAACTTTTTTTCTATCGTTGTAAGTTCTGTTTGCCGAAGTTTGTAGACGACACTTTTCATACATTTTTGTTGTTTCTGTTTTCGGTGGGAATAAAATGTCAAAACTGAACAGAAAATGAAAAAAACAAAAACCAAATTTCGGGGTGGGTTTCTAGAAGGGTTTGGCCCTTTACACACAAAAATTCTCATGATGGGACATACGTGTATCCGTATCCATTTTGAATTGCAGTCTAAAGGCACTGAAATTAAGAGATTTATTAACAAATTTACCCCCACACCACCTATGATATACATAATATTTAAATAACGAAAATCGGTAAAATAGTGTGATCGATAATAAAAACATGAACTTGTATAAACATATTTCTTTAATGGCAAGTATTGGTTTCGTGAACAAGTTAGAACTCGATGTCCGAAAATAGAAAAATAATACCCGAAGTTGTTCTTGAAATTGGCATACTAGTGCCACAGACATATAACAGTTTTGTTAAAATCAACATTATTTCTCAAAACTTGTCAAACGATAACAATTAATTTTATCACTAAAATTAAGATTGTCTCCAGGAAAACTGCATAAATATGTAATATCCCATTATAATATTGTCAACCTAAAAGAAATTAAAAACCAATTTAACATTTTAACAATGCTTTGTTATGAGTTATGGCATACTTCATGTCTTCATGTCTACGAAAGTTAAACACATTCCTAAAATACAAAGTATTTACATATCAAAATCATACATAACCTCAATTTTCTCGAAAACAGCTCCAATGATTTTGATTAAACTTCATTTATACTATAAGCATATTAGTTCTAACAAAACTGTGTACCCAGTTTTTTCGATAAAATCCATATAACGGATTTTTGCATTTAAAATTGTCAATTTCTCGCAAACTATTTGGGCAAATTGAATGAAATTTAATTCGTATACTACTATTACAGTTTTCATGAGTTCCACGTAATTGGTCTTGGCCAAATTATCTCTAAACGGAATTTTTATTTTTGGCCAATAACGAAAAATCATTATTATTATTCATATGGACACCGATTCCTTTCAATTACGGAGTAAACGTTCCTATAATCACATTTCGACATTATTTATATCATTTTTAGCATCATTAAGCAGAATAAATGTTATTGTGTATGTCGTGCACCCACCACTCTTTTTCTTTTGATTCAATTTTTGAACATTGATTTGTGGAATTTTTTTTAATGTTTTTTTAGTGTCACAGCAATGGCAATGAAATCATATAATTAATCTATGATTGATTTTGTAATTTTTATTTTTTAGATTAAGCCAACAGATATTGTAATCATCATGATCCATTACTAAATAAATTTTTTTTTCTTTACCTTTTAAACTGCATATTTCTTCCAATTCGCTGGGTTTTTCACATAAAATACTTCTTAAATTAAAGATATATATAACCGCACTAATCTAATTTATTTTGATTTTACAAAATCTTTCTATTTATATTATATATAAACGATTTTTTTTTTTGGTGCCGAAATTTGACTTTTTCATTTTGCAGTTTTGCATTTCTTTGTACCTAAACTTGCAACTTTTTTTCTATCGTTGTAAGTTCTGTTTGCCGAAGTTTGTAGACGACACTTTTCATACATTTTTGTTGTTTCTGTTTTCGGTGGGAATAAAATGTCAAAACTGAACAGAAAATGAAAAAAACAAAAACCAAATTTCGGGGTGGGTTTCTAGAAGGGTTTGGCCCTTTACACACAAAAATTCTCATGATGGGACATACGTGTATCCGTATCCATTTTGAATTGCAGTCTAAAGGCACTGAAATTAAGAGATTTATTAACAAATTTACCCCCACACCACCTATGATATACATAATATTTAAATAACGAAAATCGGTAAAATAGTGTGATCGATAATAAAAACATGAACTTGTATAAACATATTTCTTTAATGGCAAGTATTGGTTTCGTGAACAAGTTAGAACTCGATGTCCGAAAATAGAAAAATAATACCCGAAGTTGTTCTTGAAATTGGCATACTAGTGCCACAGACATATAACAGTTTTGTTAAAATCAACATTATTTCTCAAAACTTGTCAAACGATAACAATTAATTTTATCACTAAAATTAAGATTGTCTCCAGGAAAACTGCATAAATATGTAATATCCCATTATAATATTGTCAACCTAAAAGAAATTAAAAACCAATTTAACATTTTAACAATGCTTTGTTATGAGTTATGGCATACTTCATGTCTTCATGTCTACGAAAGTTAAACACATTCCTAAAATACAAAGTATTTTCAATTAAATCCTTAACAATGGTATGTTCTATATAAAACTGTTCAAATATCTTACGACTAATTGTAACTATCTAACGTGGCCCTTGTCATCTCACTGGTATTTTAAAGAACTTTTGCTCTTCAAAAAGGATTACTAATCTGCGATAAAAATTGCACAAACAGCTCAACTGTACACCTATTTACATACAGTTGCCATTTTTCTTACCGGGCCTACGATATTTCCAAGTTATTTCGTAATCATAATTTTATGTTGAAATTTATTCAATAACTTATCTGCATACTCTTTGGAGCAAAAGTTATGTAAAATAACATAAAATAAGAAGCTGGGCTCGTTCTCCGGGAGCCCCTCTGTATATTTACAAAGTTTGCAATGATATCCCAAGCAGAAACGCAAACGAATTTAGCATGAGAAAAAAATCGCAAAATTTATAAGGAAATTACCATATGGATTATCATCCCCGACTATTGCTCCGATGAGCTCAACCACATCCTTAACGTCTGCATAACTTTATTTGATTTTTTTTCGGAAGTTCAATCATATAAAAGGGGCTGGTTGTCGTGTTCCCCAAATAAGTTTTTCATTGTGCTTCGATGACAAGCAGACACCGACCATGGATGGATACGCCATAATGTGACCGGGTGAGCATAATGACTTAATTGCTTGAATAATTTTTCCTATTTTACCCGTTAGCTGCGTGATATTGAGGAAGCTTAGCGTTGTCATTATGCGATAAAGTCTCCTATCTTACGTTCCAGAAGCACTTTGAATCGCTTTCAATAATCAACCCAAGTTCTCGCCCTTTCATCACCCTTGCAAGGTCCTCGTAAAAATAAAAGTGAAAATGCTACTTTACTTCGTTCAAGACTCAAGCAGGGAAGTCGCTTGTAGGCACATCAAAAGCAATTGCAAATTATTTCCCGTTGAATCTCAAGCAATTTGTATAATTTGCTCATTGTTCCTGGGCGTATTTTACGAAACAGACATGTACGTGTGATAAAGTTTTTTTTTGTATGTGTAATTAGAGGACTATGTACGGAAGATTTTGCAAATGATGTCTCATAGGCTGCGGTAAAGCACACCTGGTTCTTGTCTGGATGTTACAGTCGTTCATATACATCATGTCTTAGATGGCGTCATAGACGTGAAAGGTGTACTGCTTGCTGGTGTATGCATAATTCTGCGGCTCTGGTTGAGTTCGAGTGAAATTTACGATTATTTGAGGGCTATTATGATTTTGGGCTGAGTATAAAATAGCAAACGTGCTTTCTGTATATATGTAGTAAGTTATCACGTTCGTGAGCTGGTAGTTCCTTAACTGAATTAGATTTCATTTATTCTATGATTTTGTTGGTACTTACATGAAATATGTTAGGTTGTCTAACTTGAAAGGAAACTGATGTAAAACTTGGTAGAATAATTCCCTTGGGCTAGTTCTGACGTTCATCTGATTTGAGTGGAAGTGTACTATACACCGCCTGGTGAGAATGACAAGACAACTGTGACATCACAACGAACCTTATTATAATGAGAAGAAACAACGACTATTCGGATCCAGATTTATTATAAGTGACAGTGCCAGAATAAGTCAAGAAGACTTCTGCTTCCAAGACATTAGCGAACGCATTGTAACAATCCGCATTAAGGCCAAATTCGACAACATAAGCCTTATATGCGCTCACGCCCCGACGCGACGTAGGAAAGAGATGATATACCTATGAGGGGCTACCAAAGTATGATGTTAAAATCATACTGGGAGATTTTAATCCAAGGGGAGGGAAAGAAGACATCCTTAGCAGTATTGTTGAAAAACATAGCCTACACAACATCACGTGTGGTAACGGCCTTAGGCAAATTAACTTCACTACGGAACCAAATGCCACTATACCCAGTACGCGGTTTGCTCACCTCGAACATGGCGGTCTTCAGATCAACGAACAGTCAACCAAATCGATCATTCATTGCGATAGACAAGAGACACGCATACAGTATTTTGGATGTCTGAATATTCCGAGGAGCTAAAATCGACTTGGGCCACTACCTTGTTGCAGCCAAGGTACGAATGCAGATATCCAAGAAGCCACAACAATCCAGAAATACAGTGAAAAATTTGAATGTCAAAGGACTGCAATCGCAAGAGTCCGCCAAAATTTTTGCGCAACGCGTATCCATTGACTTCTCGATTAACACCATACCAACAGCATCGAATGTTGAAGAACAGTGGCAACGATGCCAACAAGCAGTTAGATCAGCCGCAACTGATTTGCTGGGTTTCTTACGCCCATCAGCAGAAAAACCCTGGTTTGATGAAGAATGCCGACAGATGCTCACAGCCAAGAACAAGGCCTACAAGGCTAAGCTGCAGATGCAGACGTTAGTTGCCATCGAGGTCTATAGGCAAAGAAGTAGGGAAGAACACCGGCTTTTCAGAAAGAACAACAAAAAAGCGCGCAATTAAATATACAGAGGGGTGATAATCCAGGAAAAATATTCGCAAGTTTTATCAAAATGTAAAACGTCAAAGCCAAGGATACATGGCTCGAACGAATCCTGTCGAGATGAACAAGGAAATATCTTAGTTGAGACGCAGTCGATTCTGTGGATATGGAACAACCACTTCTGCAGACTGTTAAACGGCGATGAAGAACAACATTCCACTGTCAGGCAGAACGAACCATAAAGTATTTGCAACGACAACGACGAAAATTGGATACCACCCGACCTGAGTGAAGTGAGGATAGCAATATTCAAAGTCAAGATTAATAAGGTTGCAGGAAATTACAGCCTTTCCGCTGAGCTTTATAAAGCAAGCGGATGTGACTTGGTAAGTAACATCCACCAACTCATAAAGTATGCCTGAAGAATGAAACCTCAGCATCCTTTGCAGGATTAAAAAAAAAGGAGACCCTTAGAGCTGCGTCGCCAACTACAGAGGCATCTCCTCAACATCGCCTACAAGATCTTATCTGCCGTAATTGCCGAAGATTCAACCAAGAACTATACGAGCTGTACAGCGACATGCCCCTGGCCAAAAAACTTCGCATTGGGCATTTAAGATGGCTAGAACACGTAGAACGAATGGACACCAATACTCCGGTTAAAAGAGTTTTCCATACCAAGCCAGACGTCGGAGGCAGTAGAGAAATACCTCACATTGAGTGGTGCGGACAAGTAGAAACCGACCTCAACCAACTTGGAGTGCGCAACTGGAGGCAGTAAGCTAAGGAGCGGACTAATCTGAGAGGCATGTTGGTTGAGGACCAGGTTCTTTCCGGACAGTAGCGATAATTTAGTAAGTAGTACTTTGGGTTACTGATTACATCACACTGCACGACATGTCTTAAGTATTATCTCTACATTATTCAATTGTGTACGAGTGTGAGTTGACTTATTGCTAAACAAAAATTCATAAGACTCCTTAGATATGCGATCCCAATTTACGACTCGGGAAATTTATTGCCAGACTGCAGTAGTTGTCGAAATCCTATAAGCTTTATGTGCAAATGCACTTAGGTGCAAATAGCACGTTCGATATTCGCATAGATGCAGTGGAACAAAAAACAACAAATTGCACGGAATCATAAAATGAATAACTTAGTGAGTAATCGAAAATCGGCAGTCGATGGTATTTAAACATGATGATTTGGTATATTTTAAAATGCATACAACACCCAAAACATGGAGTATGACAATGATTAAAATATCTAATTCACAAAGTTTTAGCGATATAAACTATTGCGCTGTGAATAGTTCGCGTAGCGCTTAGTTTTTAATCTTCTGAATTTTTCCTGATAAAAGTTGAGTTTATATGGTTTTTTTTTTTAAGTTCGCTTATAATAAAATTTAAACATAAAATCACATTTAAAATCAAATATAGAATATGAAGACCGGCATGTACTTATACATCAATTTAAATCATATAAAAATCCAATGAAACTCGACATGCAATTCAATACAGAAAATTGCAATGAAATGATGTCCTGATGGAATCACATCCTCCACACAAAAACAAAATTGGAAATAAATTTAATGTGCTGCGGACATAAAACAAAAGATTACCACACGATGGGCTTAATTTTATAGAAAATCGTATAAACATTATTAAAGGGCACGAAATCATGTCTTGGGATTTAATATTTCTAATAAAAGCTGTGAACTTGAAAATTTAACTTCTTTGCAATGGAATTGCTGCACAAAAGTCCCAAAACAAACAGAAGTTAGCTCGTAAAATTCACATTTATGAGCCAAGTATTTTGTCAACAAATTCCTCATTCCGTTCAAAAATCAATATAATATTAACTTCGATGATATTGGCAACGTAAACATCATTTCCATATTCATGAATAAACGAATAAATATAATATCCTAATTTTAAATACTGAGCGATATTCAACAACATCTTAGCTATTAGGTTTGTTTAATGAAAAACAAAAAAATTGAGAAAATTTCAGCTTTGTATGAAAGTAGGGTTGAAAACACGTTTGCTCCGAACCTCCATTTGAGCAGGAACACATAGGTTTTAATTGTGAATGTCTAGTTGTCAGTTTCGTTGTTATTATTAAAATGTTTAGCATTTGAGAGCTTTGATATTTACAATTTTTAGACATAAGAGTTCAGTCTCTATCAGGGCAATCAATATCGATGCAAAGCTCTCTTTATATTTACTAGCACTTACCTGGCGGAATTACTGCTAATGCTCCTTAGAGTTGTCCGGACAACATTATCTGCATAGGAATTTTTTTTGTTTATCAAATATTCCAGTTTCTAAAAATGGTCTTTCTTTAAAAAAAAAATGCATGATTCAGATTCACCAGACTCAATGATCAAGAAGGAAATAGTAAGTTAGTTCAACATTCACATTTCTAGATATCAAAATCGAGATCGAATTAGAGAAAACAATCCTTAAAACAAGAATCAGAATATGGTAATAACATTTATACTTTATTGTAAAATCTAAACTAAGTTTTGAAGCTAAAAGATATTTGACAATTGATACCACGATACTTCTTCTCTTTGAGGCAGGCATTAGTGAGATCAGGTCGTGAATATAAGTGGGTGGGTGGCGGTGCTGTAATTGTAAATTGTTTGCGTTTCATGTGGAAGGTTAGTGTGTAAAATCCATAAATTCATAATTAAAAAAAATTAAATAATATAAGTTTGATGAATAGCTACTTGCCAATTCAAATTTCCAAAAAGATTTTGCGAATTTAACGCATATATACGCTAATACCACCATACCAAAAACTTGTCGTAAAACGAGTGCCTTATCGTTCTGCAGGAACCTATTACCCTCAATCTAATAGGAAAATACAATTGCCCTGACATAAAACTCGTATTTCATATCTATCAGCAATTTTATTCTATGTGTTCATCATATCAAAGTTTGGTTTGAATGCTATTAGTTTGTTGAAAAGTCAAAATCGCTTTCACTTGAAACAACATCCGGTTTGGGTAGTGTGGAACTTTCATCTGTTTCACTATCTACAAAATTGACGCGCTTCTTTTTCTTGGCTGTGTGATCAGGATTTTTCTCTGTGGAGAGAATTGATGTCGGTGCAACTGTAGCTGACTTTTGTGGAGTCACTTCCTCATTACTATTGTCAACAGGAGGTGCCTTTTCCACTTCCGGTTCTAGTTGATCCTGATGGATATTCGTTTCGAATTGCGCCTCTGGTGGTTCTTCCTCTGCGGGGATATAAGGTTGCTCATCATACGGCTGAGAAGACGTATCGCCTTCAGTTGACGCGTTTTGTCCATAGCTCGAATACTCATGGGAATAAGCATCTGGTTGATACTCCGGATTATATATTTCAGGAGCGTATTGTTCCTGATTTGTATCATTATATTGCTGTTGATCATAATCATATTGATACGCATTGGGGTCATATTCGCTTTGATATTGAGAAGCCTCATAATTTTGATAATCTGTTGGATAGTTGTCCATTTGAGGCTGCAGTCCGTCGTTTGTAAACGGGTATTCCTGCTGGGGTGCCACCTGTTCCTGATTTCCACCCGCAAAATCTTGTGATTGATTCGAATAGTTGTAACTTTGTTGTTCTTGTTGATTTGTTTGTTCAGATTCCTGTGGCGCATCTGAATATGTATAAGGTTGTGTTGTTTCCTGGTTTACATCCTTATAGTCCTGTGACAGATCTGAATAGTTGTAGTTTTGTATGTCGTATTCCTGCGCATTATCCGTGTAGTTGTAGGCCTCTTGACTGCTTTCCACGCCTTCCTCGGTTTTAACATCTCTTTGTTCTTTGTTGATCGGATATAGTTCCACTTGTGGTTCTGCGAGCCCCACCGTATCCTGTTCATAAGCTTCATTTACGGAATTATTAAACTCATATTGTTCAGGTTGTCGAACATTTTGTTCAACTTCCTCCTCCATTTTATTGCCTTTCGCTTTATCTAGAAAGTCAGCAGACGTTAAGCTTTCAGTAGGTTTCGGTAGGAGTTCACCGTAAATAGCAGTTTCAATTTTTTCAATCGACATTTTCTCCTTTTTGTCAAAATGCAAAGGGCGGTAGCTTGTCTCCGAGTGTGTATTCTCCGTGGTATTTTTTGTATTTTCACCTACACCATCAATAATTGCAGCGGTTCTATTACTTGCTCCAGTGCGTTCATCTTTGGAATTTTTTGTCCCATTAAATAAAGTTATTTGTTCCGTATCCCTACTGGGATCTGTGCTCCTGGCAGCAGCATTATATGTGTTTCCCTCCGTCTTACTTTTCAATGGTTTCTTTGTAAGGGCTTCATCACCAATGCTTTCCATGCTACATTTACCACCTAAAGGAGGGAAGGCCGATGAAGTGTTCTTTTCGTTGTCTTCAACGTCGTTTATTTTTTCATCGTCTTCGACATTCGCTTCATCGATTTTTTGTTTTCGAAGTGTTGTCGTGATGTTATCGATGTTGTGCTCAGGAGGAGTCACGTCAAAAGGACGGGGAGCCTGAGCGGTTTTATCGTACGTTTCTTTCATTTCTTTTATATATTTGATGTACTCGTCGTTGTCGGTACGGAAATCAATGGTATTAGGTTTGTTTCCTCTGTGCTCAATCCGCCCATCTTCGATGATTTTCTGAAACGAGTTGTTTGGGGTTATGTTGGGTAATTTATCAACCTCTAAACTTTGACGAAGCACCGCTGTAGCAATATTGGGCATTTCGGGTGATCGAATCTTGGGAAGGTTCTCGAGCTCGCTACCATTTCTTTTGTCTTGCTTGAGCTCTAAATCATTGCCTTTTTTAAGGTTTTCACTAGTCAAGTTGTACATTTTTTGGTTGAACTCTTGTTGTGTTCTTGTCGAAAACGTTTCGTCAGTTTTAAACGAGCCAGAAGGAGTTTTATCTTCGTATTCAAAGTTTGGTCTCGACGGTTTATCGTCGTCATCAGGTGTGAACAATGGTTTCGAATGGCTCTCCGTTGATGGCTGTTTCTGTTGAGTTTGTTGCAAATACGATTGGGGCACATTGCAATGCATAGGGGTAGCTGTTGTCGGTGCCGTTGCCGTTGCCGTTGTCGGAAGGTATCCAATGGGGAAATGCGAGTAATCAAAACTAAAGTTGGACTCATTTTTCTTGTTGTCACCCGTGTCCATGGAAGGAAGAGCTGAATTGTTGGCAAGCGTTATTAAAACTCCCGACGGGGCAGTTGCGAATGCCCAGCTATGTTGAAATCGGTTTTGTTCATTTGGGATTGGCACAACCACAGGTATCGGGACTGCTTGAAGTTGTGGTGTGCTATTGTGAAGCAATGCTGGAACAACATCATCAGTTTTTATTGATGTGTGCGAGTTAAGTGGCATTTGAACCGGAAGAAATGAAGACGACGGATTACAATGCAATGTTTTTAGTGAGTAGGAATGCACAAGTTTTGAAAAATAAAGTTCGTACTGCAACTGAAAAACAAAATTATAAATATATAATGGCAATCAAAACAACATCATGTTTAAAATCAAATAAATACATGCCATCCCTTATTTCAGATAGGTATACATTTGTGTTAATGAAGTGGATAAAAAGAACACAATTTAGTTTTAAAATTGGTTACGAACGGAAGGACAGCCAGATTAAATGGCTTGATTGAATAGGCTGTACTAGGTAGGTCATTCAATCGTAATGTGATAATTGGTCAGTTCCCGTACAATATTTTTTGTTTACAGATTCTTTTTGATCCAAGGAATGGAATTAAAAAAAACATTAGCAAACAAGCATATATGTGCATTAACTAATAATACCGATATCATTTTTACTTCCCCAGTATATATATGAGAGGAGCGAAAATTACAAACTAAATCAATTTTAACGTTGATTTCTCAAAATAAGTCTAAATATTTTGAATCAAACCACTTGCTGAAATGGTGCAGGCATAAATAAGAATTTGTGGGTACTGTAAAATTAGAACAATATACAAATGACAAAAAAATGGGCTTGAAATAGTAACTAACAATTTTTCAAAAAGTACTTAAAAGCTGACGAAGAAGTTTATTAGAAACTTTGTAGAAAGAAACTCATTAACGATGATATAAACCCAAAAAAACTCTTTCAATTATGTACAAGTAAGGAAAATACATTTTTCTTTTCAAAGGAAACTTTCTATCTTCCCATGTGGTCTATTAGTTTTGACATTAAGTTCATAACATAGATAAATAATTTCGATAGATAAGATAAAGCATATGGATCGACACAAAATCTTCAGCTAGTCGATGTCTTTTTGTCCGTCCGTCCGCCTGTGTGTCACCGATTTTCGGGAATAAAATGTTGACCTAGAGTGCTGGAATTTGGTTTATAGATTGTCTGTCCGACAAAGCAGAACAAACGTAAAAATGTTTGTTATACGCCCACAGCCACACTCAGTTTTTAGAAAAACATTGTTTTTGGCCAATAGGTAGGAATTTTTAAAAAGTCCATACAGAGTTAAAAAAAAACAGTTTTCGGTAAATTTTTAGAAATTTTTCGAAAATGTTTCGATACAGTAACATTAATAAAGTTAATTGGGTGGCGTTTTCCTACAAAAATAATTTATATACCCTACCCCTACCATATGAAGGAGAAAAGCGTTGTTTTTTGTCGACCAATAAAAGATTTTAATAAACTGTCTGAACAATATTATTTTGACAATGCCATTTTCAATATATCGGTGAACGAGATATATGGATATTTGCACAAAATTAGAAATTAAATTTTAGTTGCCACTGGAAAAGGTAAAAGGGTTTAAAAAGTACAGGAAACTTAGAACAGGTACACCTGAACGACAATCAATAAGTATGCAATATGTGGCTTAATGCTTATTCGTAGAGAAAACAATGTCTACTCAAAAATTTTTTTAATAAAATTACTTTTTGCTAAAAAAGTATACAAACATTCTCCAATTCTCGAAACTCGAAATGAGTGTCTCAAAATGTCGTAAAGGGCGGACGGATCAACAAAATTCATACCGATATGTCTGTTTTCATATTTTTCCATTTTACAAATCCTATGGAACAAGGTTAACAGATATATGTTGATTTGTCATGAGTCGTACCCACTTATGATTTTTTGTTCGCGTTCTTTACCAATCCGTATAAGCATATCAGAAGGCAACAATCCGCTGTGCGGATCGTTGAATATCATATCCCATCCTTAAAATGAATATCCCGAAAAATTGGGCGTGACTAAAAACTAATTGGGAATAATTTATATTGTCACCACTTTTTGTTCAGATAGTGCCTAAATCTTTTTTGGTTCGACAAAAGACGACGTTCTTCTAAGGCATATCCTGGGGTGTGATATACAAATGGTTTTTGAAAGAAAATGCCCCAAAAAGTTTAAAATGAGCTATGGAAGAAATGTTTAACATTATTAATGTCATTGCATCAAAAGTTTTTTTAAAATCTTCTTAAAATTTTATCGAAAATATTTTGTACGCCCCCCAAGTGGGCGTGGCAAAAAACGATGTGTTAACAAAATATAGATATTGGGATGGTCCAAAATGACCAAAAAAGCCCAAAAATCGGTGACACACAGACGGACGGCCAGAACGACATGGCTAGATCGACTCTGCTGGCGATTCTGAAGCGATCAGTATACGCTTTGAGGTATATCTATATGGGTAACATAATTATTTCCTCATGTTACAAACTTGATATAAAAATTAATATACCTCTATGCGATACGGTACAAAAAACGTTTACAAACTATTAAACAGCGATAGAAAAAACAACACTTAAAAACCACCAACCACTAAACCATAACGATGTAAGGAGCGCAATATCCAAATTTAAAGTTAACAAGGCTGCCGAAATCTTTTCCCAACACACAAATAAAAATACCCGTTTTCAGGATCCTGCCGCTTGATCCTATTATTTGAACGTCTGAAACCGTTCACTAATAACCTGATCAGCCCCTACCAGTGTGAGCCTAACCCGCGAAATCCACAACACTAAACAAAATATTCACACTGAACAAAATTTTCATCCTGAACAAAACGGAACTCACAACTTTGACTCAAGGTAGTCAAAGTACCTTATGTCTACCACTGTCCAGCTTTTAACTCTAAAAGCTACGTCTCGTAAATAATTAAACTCTTACCAATAGCTGTTTTCTGAAAAATGTATATCCTTCTTAAAACCCTGAACATCCTAGTTATGCACTTAGCATAGGTCATATTAAAGTGGATAAAGGTATCCATCACTGTGTTAACTGGCCGTGGTGACGAAGATTCACCAACTTTTCAACCTGGGTAAATGACGCACAAGTAGAAACCGACATCAACCAATTTGAAGTATGCAATTGGTGGAGGTAAGCAAAGGAAGGTGTTTTTTTTTTGAGAAGCAATCTGTTTTAGCTCCGTTTTAAACTGGACTGTATCGCCACTTAAATAAATAGACAATATTAACAGAATTTTATGAAAAATTTAGTCGTTTAAAAAATAAAGGGGTATGAAAAGGTATTTGTTAAAAAAAAAGGTTAAAGGCCGCTTCAATTCTAAATTAGTAAACCTTTTCAATATTGAACGAAGTTCCTTAGAAAAGGATCACCTTCAACATGAATGATTGCTTTTAAAAGAAGCTTAGAGCCATTTAAAAAAAATCGGCCTCATCTGTGACAATTGTAAGCTTAGTACCTCTTTAGTGTCATATAACTGTCCCGAATCATTAATTGGAAATAATTGGGTTCCTGTCAAACTTAAATGTAAAGTGAACATAACATATTTCTAAGTTTCTCAAATAGTGTTTGATTGCTTTGTATTCCTTTACTACACTACCACCCTTTCGAAAGTAATAATAGGTTTGCTTTCGAACTTTTACAGTAAAAAAATAGTAAATTTACAAATTCCTTGGAATCGGGGTAAAGTTTACTGTGGCTTGTAAAAAAATGACATACTACACATGTCGAAACAAAGGACTTGTCACTTGATGACCGACAGTTTACTGTCCCTGATCCCCTTCTCCACACTCATTTATTCTCTCCTTAACTATTTGTTGCATATGGGAATTGCAATAATTAAACCTCAGTAAAAATCATTAAAAAATGCAAATCGATTTAATATATTATTTAAAACAATTTTGCTTAAAAGCAACTTAAATTTTAAGCTTGTAACTTTTATGTGGCACGTTTTAAAGAAGTCATTAATAAATAGAGCTGTTTATGTGTCGGCACCCAATGCAGCACCACAAATCGTGCGGAATAGAAATGAATAATGTGATGCCGTTATTTATGCGTTACTTTTTTTAAAGATTGCCTCAATTTCCTAACTTTACGCACAACTAATACACACTCTTATGTGCCAAGTACATACATGTGCACTTTGTTATGGTGTTCCAGTTTTCAGCACAGCACTTAAATTCTACGTGACAACGTCACAATGCTATTATAAAAGTAAGGATCCTTAATTCAAAGAAAGGTCATAAAAAAATAGTTTGCGAATCATCGGACTCAGAGAATTCATAAATGTTGACTCCCTCTGCAGGCAGCGAAGCAGACTAAACAACTACAAAGTGTACGCATTGATTTGCGGCAGGATATCCTCTATCGCTACTTGAGAAGAATACCAAAGTGGATACACTTAAGCAGAAACTTTATAGGGGTGACATTTTGTTGGTGCGCTGCATAACAAAAGGGGGGAGGGCAAGTAGTTGAGCACATTGCAAAAAGTTTCTGTCCCACAGAATTGTTAATTTTGAAACTCAAATATGCATACCTATAACTGTATTTCAAACATGTACAAAAATCATTTTTGGGTTTAAGAAGCAACTCGTACCTTCACCATTTTGAGACGTTCACTTCGAGCGGACAACGCTGCTGCCTGCTGATCTATGCGTTCCAACATTTCAACCAACATCCTGTTACGCTCATTTCGTTTCTTTTGTTCATCTAAGAACTGCTGATATTTCCTTTGACTTCTAGACCGTAATGTCCTTTCACTAAAAAAAAAAAAACTTTCATTACAGAAAATCAACAATTTTTCCCACTTTACATAAAAGACGAAAAGGAAAATAACTAACTGCTCGTTTCGCTTTTTCATTATCTGCTCCAATTTGTTCTCCAGCTCCTGGCGATTATCCTCACTTTTATGGATACAAAAATAGAAACATATACCACCCAAGAAAAAGAAATTAATTTAATTTCTATAGTCAGAAGATTTGTTCATCTTCGTCGTCGGTCGTCCGTTAGATGTACGAGTACAAAAAGCTCTTACCTACGGTGCAGTTTCTCTTGTAGCAGTTCCACTTGTAACTTGTAATTTTCCATCTCTGATTGGGGATGCATCCTCTTTGACTTGTACACTTAACAGTTTTTTTTGTTGGTTTTGCTTTTGCTTTAAATATCTTATGCCCTACACAGTATAGTTAAGATTTCCCGCATTCAATGCAGAACAGGACACAGAAACGAGCAAACTGAAATTGTAAGCACATTAGAACAGAACTGGAATGTCATGTACATTAATTATTGTTTTGCACTAGGTTAAGTCCTTGGTTAGCAACCAGTTGTTGTTTGGGCTTCTTCCTGGTAACGCTATCGATTTTGTCCTGTACTTTCGAAACATCGCAATACGACTAGCACAATGGAAGTATATCCGCAATACAACGATAAAAATGTACATATTAAGTGCCGGAGCTCTAGGTCAATACAGTTCACCTACATTCTGCCAGATGTGCTTATAGTTATTTTTGTTGTTTTCCAAACGTTTGCTGGTCACAGTTGGTTTACTTTCACCAATAGCGTCAACCCCTGTCGAACAGGAAACAAATGCAATTCATTCAATGGTTATGCACTCGTGGTACGTGTTGCCACATTCATCGCTTGCAATTCCCAGTACTACATAACTAATGGTTGTTCGTTTGATAAAAGCCTTTTTGTCGTCAGCAAAAAAATATGCTGGGCTATCAAGGGTTCACCTGCTAACAGGAACATTTAACTGTGTTATACGGTGTGCGAAAATTTGGTTACGAGGACGAGTAAATTTCCAACAAAATTTTGTTAGATGAGTATACTTGTTTGCGGGTGAGATGAAGTCGTGTTTTTTCTAACAGGTGATAACTCTTCAAAAAGTATCTGGCAAACATTTTTACTAATTTATTTCAATAGCAATTATTTGAGAGCGTGTGGTTAATCTCTTAAAGACGAATAAATACTTTAACCCCACTTTTTTGTCCTTTCTGTCCCCTACAATCAAATGTTTGCAGTTTTGACCTTTAGATGTATTGAAAGGCCTCTCCTCTTCGGATCACTGCTTTCTTATGTTTTTTTTTTTAATTTACACACTCACCCACTCTTTATAAGAGAAAGTTAAAAATGAATATGAATGTATTTTATATTGCTATGTATACCTTTGTAAGGTTTTTATTTTAATACATGCCTCTGTTGGGAAATTTTAAGGAGTTGTTGATGACAGCATGGCAGTACCCAACTGAGGCAGTTAAAATTATTTATTTGGTGTACGGGCTTACTCGGATCATTGGACTACTTCAGTTACAGTTTGAAATGCATGCAAAAGGAGAACGACAGTTACTTTTGCGAAATGTCATCTTTTGATGATAAATGGGCATGGAAATTATAGATGCATACTCCGAGCCAACCAAATCGCGAATGTAGTCATACATACCCCTATTTTTACTGCCCCGCCTCTTGCAAAAGTCTAACAAACTTACAGTAGTATTAAACTGTCATTTGAAGCTTCTCTAATTTGCTTCCAGTTATTCAAGTTGGTCAACTATTCAAATTCATAAAGTCGATGTGAATTCTCTCAGAGACTAATTAATGAACAACTGAGGGAACACAAAAAATTGCCACTTTCAGATACCAACTGACAACCGATCAAGCGATTGCCTTATCGGTGAGCGAATCATTTCAAGGAGCTTTCCTGTCAATTGTCAACTAGGTCATGTAATTATAATCATTTGGTCTACTTGTTGTCGGGATATGTACTGCTAAACCAGGCACGGTGGATGACTCAACATCTATCATACGTTAACATACGACGTGGCCAACGTCGTCTCTGACCATTTTCTCATCATAGCCAAATTAGGAGTCTGAAAGGACTGCTATGAACATGTTGGTTCCTGGAGCAACATTATTATATTATTATATAATATTAAAAAAAATGTTTTTAAAATGTTTTTTTTTTTTTATTCTTGCTAAATTTATGAAACACGCTATGGTTACGTTTTCTCTGCTTGCAGTTTAAATTGAATCAATATAACAATGTAAGTAGTTATAGCCAAGACAATCTGAAATAATGTTTGTTGAAAGGTTAAAGTTTTTTTTATTTTGTTTTAATTTAGTTACTTCACCAAAACATTGCAGGTTTATATTAAAATATCCTCCACAAGAAAATATCATCTTTTGATGAGTCAGTTGTAAAGAGTACTCTCGTAAGCACATTTTCATCATAATATCTCCGTCAGAAGGCTTGAAATCATTAATAACTCGTATAATTTTTCCGTACTGTGTATTTTAAAAAGAAAATAAATAATTAGTTTATTACATATTAAAAACTATAAGTGTTCTTTTAAAATTTTGTTAATAGCACAAATACCTATATATATTTAGGGTTTTCAACTATAAAGGCATTGTTTTATCGACTTCAGGCATCTTATCACTGAAATCTATCAGAATGCCTGAATAATTGGCATACAAATGCCTGCTAAAATAGAGCATCTATGAACGATGTGATCACCAAACTTTTACAATCAAAAACTACAAAGAGTCTGTAGAAATATGAATTGGCATTAATGTTAAAAGTTTCTTAAAAATATTTATACATATACTACCTGACCAGGCAAACGTTTTTTTGTTAACATTTGCAATTGCAATGAATCTTAGTGCGTTTTATTTACTTTTATTTGATTGATACAATATTCAGGTAACCAATCTAATAATTACTGCTTCTGATTGCTTTGCTTTGATATAATTTCGTTCATTGTTTTGTTGTCTGGCACGTAATCAAACGACTGGTTGGCGCACGACTGGGTCGTACTCAACTTTATCTTTCACAGCGAATCCAAAATCCAAAAATCCGTTATATGGTTTTTGCCGAAAAAAAAACTGGGTATGCAGTTTTGTTGGAACTAATATGCTTATAGCATATATGATGTTTAATCGAAATCGTAAGAGCCGTTTTCAAGAAAATTGAGTTTATGTATGATTTTTATATGGCAGGTACCGGTAATAACATGGCGAAAAGCAAACAAAAAAAATCACCTAGAATTATGACCAACAGAACGCTGGATAAGAAGTTTGAGGAAAATCGGTCAAGTCTTTTAGGCTGGAGAGGCTTGTACGGACAGACGGACAAGGGTCCAGTTATAGCTACCGTTAAACATTTTTACTGGAACACAAACCATGAACGAATTGACTTTTTTTTTAACTAGGTGGTTATAGAGATTTCATTTGGCTTGGATCAAACTTCTTCAGAAAAAATAATCTTGATCACTGAAAAACAAATATTAATTTTGTGTGGAAACTTCAATCAAAAATTAATTATTTAAAAATTCGTAAGCTTTAAATTGACACCAACTCGTCAATGATTAAATTTATAAAAAGGTCCTAAGAAGTTGAAGAGAATTTCAAGTAATGCTTTGAATGATGGCTATAAGCAGACCCTAATTCTGCAAACACGCAATGGCTTTCCTTGATATTTGTTTATTGTCATTGCGAATCGGAAATTGAAAGCGTTTAAAATGGAATGGCATGTCAGTCGGCACAATTGGGATTCGTGGTATTAAAACGTCTTCTTCTTTGTAGTTGCTTCCCTTTATCATATCATGTTGAGGTCATTTCAAAGACATGGTTGGTTTATATTTCGTAACAATATGATTACCGATTTGAATTTAATTTTGAGAATATGCGGTGGTTATCCGGGTAATTCAAGCGAGGTTAAAAACTCGGTTGGATAGTTGACAATTTCATATTGGGATTTAATAGAATCCGCCGATTTGTACGTAACCAATTCGAGAGCAATTTCACTTTGAATCTTAAAATTAATTTCCTCGACATAATTTTGTTCGCAGCCAATAAGCACGTTCGCTCAACTAATAACGATTTTTGTAATTTTGTGCAATGCATACGCACAATTGCCGGATGCAGTAGTTATCGTAAAATGAGTTTTTTTCTTTTTATTATAAGTGATTTTTACCTGTTTTTACTTATGCGACGTATTTGTTTGTCGTACTAATACGAGTTGCATATGCATGAAGAGTCTCCCTACTCACAGTAAGTAGATATACTCTGCTCCAGACGACAGACACACACCTTTGCTACAACACATTTATCACGTCAAAAGAAAGGCAGTGCCATCAGCTGTCATTTAAATTTTCGCTTAATTCCCTACAACAACGGATATTGCTATGCCAACACAAAACAATCCCCTTTTTGCACACCAACTTACGTATTGTTCAAACGTTTAATATACACGATCAAACAGCCACAACACAGCCGGGTGGCTGGGCTGGACCAGATCAGAACATCGTCATCGTGATGTTTTTATGTTTCATAAAACCAAAATCACACCGTCCCAAATGAAATTTTACAGTGGGAGTGGTCATTTTTTCTTTCCGAATTAACTTAGTTGGGTTATGACGAAGATTTAAAAAATTAGCCAATTCGGTGCAGCTGTTCCCAATTGATGCGGTAACCAACGAACGACATTTAATTTTTATTTGTATGGATACACAATCTAGTTGTCTATATTTCATTCAGACACTTATTAACCCTATAATTTGAACGAAAACTACTAATTTGTAAAAGTAGATATACCTGCAAATCAAATAATCCATGAGAAACATATATTTTTCAATAATACAAACTAGAAGTTCCGCTAAATGTTTTGCAAACAGCTACCAAATGATCACTGTTCTACTGCGTAATTGCGAAGGTGGTGAAAAACATGGTTTTAATAATTGCCTATTATTTAGTTGAAATATTCTGTTTAGTCAAAACATAAATCTTAAGATGAATTTATAGGTATGGAAGTTTGTTGCAATTAGTTCTTTGAAGCCGGTTACCCACCAGCCTTCTGCACAGAAACATTGACAATTTAGCCTACGATATCATTTCTGAACTGAATGGCATGAACCATAAGACATTCAACAGCGTTAATCGCACGAACGCAGTCTCTTTATAATGAATCATTTATTTGAACAGATATGGCATATAGCAGCTTCTTGTTGCAACCATATATCAATAATGCCATAAATCCATCCAATTTTGGCCAAAAATAATCTTCCAACATATTACGATAGCAAACTCTACGACCCTAACATGGCAATTATTTTCATGAGCGTTCAGTCAAACATCCGGTATAAAATCCATTCGCACGGTAACTTTTTGAGGATTCAATGGAGTATCTTGAAGCACATATGGGTTTATTGCTGTCAAATAACTAACAGATCCACTTAAAGCTTTAATACCTTTTTTTTTTAATTTGACCGGTTCGTTATCACATTGTCACAAGAACTCGTAATTGGTAATATGTTGACTCGAATTCATTTCTGAAGCACACACATCATATCTGGTTGGACGATTATTATTACTACTGAATATTTGAATTTCGTGAGTAATCCTTAATAATTTCCAAACATTGCTTTTTCGTGAATTTTTCCATGATAAAAATGTAAGCATCGACAGATCATAAAAAAAAACCTTGTAACGGTATTATACTTTCTGCTTTTATTTCACATTTTTATGATATTCAATTTTAATCTGTAGAACTATGATGAAGCTAATTAACAAATTATATTTATGAAAAACCGATTGCTATTCATCTATTGAAACGACTGATTAATATAAATGTTGATCAAAAACATTTTAAGCTAATTGTATGCAAATAGCATTATTTAAACATACAATACTAGACGATTATTCCGGCTTCCGTTCAACATTTGCATGGACTTACTCTAATGTCATTGAGAAAAGAGAATATAGATATACGTATATTTATAGAAGATGACAAATAAGTCCTCTCGCAGTAATATCTATGTTTGTATAGAAAAGAGCCCCTTAATGGACCAAATCAATTTGAATAATGTTAGCAAGGTGAAACCTGCTTTTAACCAGTAAGTGAACGTCAACAAGTAAATAAGCTACAGCCCAAAGTAAGCATACATTTAATCAAGGACTTGTAATTATTTGTACTAAATGTCCTAATTCCCAATTAAAAATCAATATTATGTAGTTCTTACATCAGCAGTATCGTCTATTGTTAATTCTGTATTTGGGAAGGTAGGTATAACAGAAACGCAATCATGACTTTTCTAATGGGATCTCAGCTTGACGTGGATTTCACATGAACACATACCTTTGCAAACAGATGCTCTTGAAATATATTGATAAAGTGCTTTCATGCGATTTTTGTGACACACAAACGTATCCTCGATATTTACCACAATGTGAATCATTTTGGCCGATTGTTGATTTACTCGATTTGCTGAAGGACCACGTTGATAAACAAGCTGTTGACGTTTCATGTTATACGTTTACAGAGGAAAAACATAGTCAAATAAAATGTTGATATTGAGGGGTTTTGTCAGCAACCGGTATTAAGGCGTGTTAGGGTTCTTGGCGTTGCGGGTATACATGCGCGGATGCATACTGTTTGTGGCTAGATAAATTTCATATATTGAATTTGAATAAGTTATACGTTTTATGTTTAGGACCTACAAATGCTGCTTATAATATTTAAATTGAGGCGTGTTGAAGTTAAAGAGAAGTATTGCCTATAATAAGGCACATCGCTTTGAGACATGGTCTTAAATAGCGATACCCATAGGGGAGAAGGAGCTTATCTTGTATGAAATGTCCCATGCTACCAAGTCGCCCATTTACCGATAGAGGTAACATGTTATTTTTTGATATATTTTAGATTTCGTAGGACTTCTCTTCAACTTTATACAACTTTGAAGGTTCTTGTTTATTAAACGAAACCATGGGGGTACAGGTACATATTATAGTTGAAACTTCTTCGCATTTAAACGATAATTAAATGCGAACAAGTAATTCAAAATTGTTCTTGGTTTTACGCTATTATTTCGTACGTTTTGGCTATCATATTGCTTCGTTTTCGTTTTTGCTTACTTATAGAGCTTCCGATTGGAACAAAATCCTTTTTTTGTTGCTCAATTTTTGTTTTCGATTGGAAAAAAGTGCTTTTAATCAATTTTGAAAAATCTGAATATGAAATATAATTTCATTGACAACGATTGACAACATTTTTCTTTTTACTTTTACATTTTTCATATTTGTAAAGATCAAGGATTGAAGTATGATGGGATTCCAAATACGTAATGTAGCCCAAGAGCACACGGGATGTATTATGCCGTGAGATCAAATTGTATATGTAGAATGTAGATGATATTGTATGGATGAAATGCGTATGAGAAGCATACAAATTTTGACATACAATTTTTTTACACCTTTAATGATAAAATATGTGTTTTTTATGTTTTCAACCTTGTTCTACCGCTCAAACTAAGTTGAAGGTTTTCAACCGTTTATTACCGGATTTATGCCAAATGGCCTCGCCCAACCCAAAATTTACCGTGTGTAGGAAACTCAGATGGCTCAGCTGCATTTTCGGCAAGTTCAAAATCCACGAGGCCGAGCCACCGAGCCACCGAGCCAAGAGTCGATCTCATCATGTGTGAAAGATAACCGAGCAAAGAAGTTCTTTCTGTTTTCAGATTTACAATAGGGCATTTCACCAAATAACAACACAGCACCTTCTCAGTCTATTAAAACGATATTATAGAATATGTACAATGACTTGATAATCCACATACATACAACTTTGCAGGATTTAAATAGCGTTCTCTTTATTGAACTACCAAAATGTCCCTAACCTGATGCAAACTCGTACAGATTAAATCACTTAGCCGTTCTTCTCGTGCCGTATATATAGGTGATGCTTTCCCTTTCCTTTTTCTTTCAATCAATCAACTGATATCGCTAAGAGCGAAATTTTTTCATGTAATGAACCTATTGCACCATTGTGAATAAGCGCACGTTTGATATAATTAAATTGTTAAAATTGTTTTTCATTGTCTTATCTTGTTTAGATACTATCAAAATTCCTCTCGAACGAAATAACTCATTAACCAATACTTGGTCCTGTTATACTAACACATCCTATGAAGTATTTTTAGTTATAAAGAAATTATGTACGAGAAATATTAACTTAATTTCAATGCAATAAAGGCTCGCGTATCGACCAACGCGACATTGATATTTTGGTTTTACCAAATTAATATGTTCTTTTAATTTTCTTGAAATAGATTTCATAACTTAAACTTATTAAAGTTTTATTAAAAGGCTCAGGAGCAAATAAAAATATCAAAAAAAATGTTCTTACTAGAATGCATCTACTCTACCCCACAAACCCTACCGTATGAAAATATACTCGATCACTGATGACAGAATACCAAAATTCAATACGCGAATCTCGTATACGATCATACCAAACTAACATTTTTCAGTCACGTATGGCTCGATAACTGCGATGTAGTAATTCGACCCCTGTTTATGCGTTGGTGCCATTGACATGCATGCACTGCATTTTCGCTTCTGCGAGAAAATATGTTCCAAGAAAACAATGAAATTATGAAAATCAAAAATAACGTGCTTCTCTTGTTGCGAATGACAAAGGAATGAATCATGTCCATTCATGTTTCGGTACCAAATACCTGAATAACTGCCAATTTGAATTATTAAAACAGATTAGTTTGAAGTTGCGATTTTCCTCAATAGAAGGCCAGTGTGTCCCCACAATGCTAACAAAAGAGCGATATCTTGTGCCAAGAGATTCATTTCCACAGAGACATGTAGCGTCATCTATTCAAAAGTTGGAAAACTACAAAGAGCGATTTCAAATAAATTCTGCAACTGAACAAGTTTTGTAAATTTACCTCTTACTACTGTTTTATGATTTTTTTTGCAATGTGATGAAGCGATTTTTGAACGATTTTTTTGCTTACTTAGATTTCCGCAGTGAAACAGTAGCGTGTATGTAGTTTTGGAACATACTTGAAGTTGGCTACTAGCAGTCCATATACAATAAGTCAATGGTTGGTGCATATAACCAAAGAGTACAGAACTACATAAAGTCCGCATCACAGCAAACATTTTTTTTTTTCGGGCGGTAGGTGCGAAGGGGAAATTTCGTAGATCGTATGAGACAGCAAGGATGTTGTTTGATTCTGGGCTAGCAATGTGAATACTAGGGTATCAATATCAGTACCCCACATAGAAAATATTCGTTGTATGAGATGCGCACTCTATGAAGTTCTTTACTCTTTGATATAACTAATTCGTACGCAGGCAGGCAACTTAGGGTTTATATTTACAAGTATTAAATTCAACTTTTATGGCATTTTTATGTGTTAGTGGATCTGTAACACGTGAGGTCTGATCTGCTCTCGTGTACAGATACACTAACACATATAATTACCATGAAATTTAAATTTTATAAATACTTGCAAATCTAAACCCCGGGTTAGTCTTTCGGTGCTTTCTATGGAGACTATAGAAATTAGAGAGAAAAACCGCAACTTACTGTATTCAAAAAAAAAATGCATTTAACAAAAAAGACACAATTCAAAAAGTAGAAAACTCCTTAAAAGCTCGAACTCATAATTCGTTGGCCACATTATGTATATCGCTTTCTTTTTTAGTTATATCTTTCAGAATTATAATAATATATAATATATAATTTATCTTTGTTAGTGAAAATGTTTGATATAAATATTTTGATATATTAGTAAAAATATCCACCAAATACAGAATGGTCCATAGAACACTCAGATCTTTCTGAGAAGTTGCTGAGCATTTTTATTTGTGTATGGAGATTTCCGAAAAGGGTAGTAAGCGAAACTAAAACAAATAAATATAAATAAAAAAAACATATATTATTTCCTCACAAATAAAAAATTTTATTAGTATTTTTTAAGCCATTTAACGATAGAAAAAAATGTTTTCAATAAATAAATATACATATTTGTAAATAAAGTTAGGCTCATTGAATATAATAAAATATATTAATATTAAAATATAATTAAATTGGATAATTAAACAAAGTTTAATGATATTAAGACATTTTCGTACTTCACCATTATATATACACATCTCATTTAAAATCCTTACCGTTTGAACACAGACATCACAAAGGTAGCACGCTAAAAATATATCCAAAAGCAGACCAGAAAGAGTGCTCAATCTAGCTAAAAAAAAAACGTCACTTATTAAATAGCTATACAAAATAAGAGACCTTCCAAAAGTCCATCTGGCACGATTTTTTTGTTTCATTTGCCAATAGATCGAGAGTTAATAATTTGTGTTGGGATTTGACCCACCTATGAACTGCATAATTCGTATTCTAGATTGAAGATTCAGTAGGTAACTAGAAGATAGTTTTTGTTTTAAAATTTGGTTTCTAATGTTATAATGACGAAACTTTTGTCAAAAATTCTCTTTTAATTGGTGAACACATGTATATGTCTCAATCTCAAGGCATATTTGTTGACTATATGCCTAAAGGTCCAATAAATAGCAAGTGAGGTATTGTTTGGACCGCATTCATAGGAAATTATTCCGAATGTCGTCTTTTCCAAAATGGACCTTCATACATATGTCGCAGGTAAGAATTGGTCTGACAACCGTCATATAGTATATTCGTTTTACTACATAGTTTGTAACAAAGAGAAACCATTTAGTTAGGTATACCTCAAATTATATGGATCGACTCAGAATCGATAGCTGAGTCTATTGGGTCTGTCTGTAGTTCACCGGATTTTAGGCATTAAGCAAAAGTCCATCATTAAAAAAATTCGGTGGATAAGGAAGGTATCACTTTTTAAAATGTATAATACTTACATAAATTTATAAAATAAATTTCTTCATCAAACTTCAGATAAATCCAGTAAATTAGATGTGTCATCGTAAGTCCACTGTATAAAAATTGTAAAAGTATCGATAGTGAAAAGTAATCCATTAATGCATTGATTGCCCTCCATATTCTTGATTGAAGATTCTGAATAAACTCTATTCTCTTCTGCAGCAGCAAGCGATCAATTAGGAACCTCTCAGTGGAGGAATTACATTTTTTTTGCGACTCAACAATACAGATTAATAATTCTCGAAGTAATTGATTGAAAACTTGCACCATAACACAAAATTCCACGCTCTTACACCGGATAGACATATCGGACGTAGTACTAATGATCCATAATGTAAGCGGGTATTTGTTTTGTAGAATCGAATCTATATTACTTATCGGAATCATAAATATCGTAAAAACCATCAAGCCACAAATACAAAATAATTCCCATTTGAATGATATCTGTGAAGGAGATTTATCCAAACTACTCGTAAAACGCAGTAAATCCTTCTCCATCGTATTAATCTCTAAACAAATTCGTTTCAGATTATTGTATTTCGAAAACGCAATCACTTGCATTATGGCTTGAATTACTATCATGGTAAGGATTTGAGCAAATTGAAGTCCGTTTGTTAAGAAATCGGAATTTAAGTAGTTGGAAAATCGAACCAAATCGAAACCTTCAGATATAACATAGAGTGAGGCTGCTATTACAACAATCTTATAACAAATAAATAAGAATGAAATTGTAGTGCGAATTGGTACATTTTTCGTATAAACTGGCAACGGAGCTGTTCCAAATATCCCAAAAATCAATTGGTATGGCTTAACCGTGTCTAAAAGAAACGGTCCTCCCTTTTTCATGGTGCTTTTTTGTGTTAAATGAAGCAAAGGCTACGTTAATTACGCGTCGGTAGACAAAATGCAACTAATGCTATTGTCCTGCACGAATAATTTTCATTTTTGGAATGGACTTGCATTATCGATTACCTGTACGTTTTTAATTTTGATGAACCACGGAAATTATTAGCGATGACTTACTGCAGATAGTTATTTATCGCTATTCATAGTTTAATCACATTACTGGAAAATTATACTTTTTGTATCTTTCGAAGAGTTGAAGTATGTAAAAATAAAACATATGAAAACGTATGTATTAATTAAAAAAAAATACCTACCCCACCACGATCTCTATATTTTCTAGAGTGGTATATTATTATTACCATCTATATCTATCCTTTTGTCTAGATATAAGCCTAAATTTTGAACTAGATTTATGAAATTGTGTATACGAAGGCTTACCATCCATTATCGTGCAATATATAATCTTGATCCAAAAGAAAGTGCTATTAGCCACACAGCCTGTGAAACTATGGGTCGTATGCAAAAAGCAGTCTCAGTAGACTGAGATAGACGAAGCGAAAGGTACAGAGATTAAGCGTTTGCAATCAGCTAAAGCTCAAAGTGTTATGCAAAGGCTTTGTCTCACTGCTCACTCATTCATTGTATTGACTTAAATTGCAGGAAAAAATTACTTAATTCTTAACTATTTTTGTAGGCAAGAAAACCTCCGTTTTAACTGACCAAAAATGCCTTAAATATTCATTGTTATAATTTCCTTCTACATAAGGTTGCTACCCTTCGAAATGGAGTCTTTATAAAAGAAGTACCTAATTGATAATCCTCGGTACACATAAATATATCAAAATCATTATAATGCAAATTCGCGTACCAAAAAAATGTTTTCTACATTTTGCCCACATGCCTTCACACTAAGTCCGAAAGGTACGAGGGGAAACAGAGTTATCCGTACCTACCTCTGTTTACTTTTAGCAGAAGGGTACTAAAAATTGAAAACCATCTCATTCGTGTATCTGATCTATTTTGATTGCAACAGTTTTCGAGTCATACAAAGCACGTAAGTATATTGATAAACCACTATAACGTTCGATCCAATAGATGGTGTTTTTTTTTTCAATAGTGTTGTTTTTAGAGATATTATTTTTCAACTATCTTTGTCTACATGGCGTTTTGTTCAGTATGCATTGTCATTTCATCATGACAACGCTGGGACAACTTTGGGACCGCCCAGAATGCATATCAGTAGCTGGTATCTGATATCGCTGTCAAAAAAGATACATTTCTTGCCCTCCATTAATCTTCAAACTTCACGATTCACAAAGATACACATTGTGTAAGCGCTTTCGGGTTAACAAAATGGCGCAACAGGCTCGTTAGTACCCAGGGGCCTTGCTTTTTTGCTCACAACCATTCATATGTGCGTGTGTACTTCTTAGCACGATGGCGGGACCTCCTGTTTTATGCCGAATCCGAACGGCTAAGTTGAGATAAGCTTTTCATGACAATTAATACTACCCGGATGATTTGTCAGATCGTCACGAGAGGAGGGCCAGTGAAAAATCATTTAGGTTTTGCTTCGGCTGGGAATCGAACTCAGACCTTCTGCGCGGCAGAACCAATAATAATGAGAATATTGCTGCAGTAGCTAAGAGTACCAGTGAAGACCGTGATCCATCAATTTGTCGTTGCATCATTGTACCGTATTTCTTTAAAAATAAAGAAGCAGAGCAATGATCAATAAATGTTCGTTGCCGAAAATTCAAAATATTGGTGTAGCTGACTTGAGGTTTCAACTTTTAACAGGATGGCACTAAATGCCATGCAGCTAATGAATCGGTTTACTAACGAAAACATCATCTATAGAATTGGTCCCCTCAATTGGCAACCAAGTCTTGTGATTTGACACTATTGGATTGCTTTACGTCGATAAACCCGAAACAGTTGAGGCTTTGGAAGCGAACATAACTCGTGCTATTCACGGAATACCCGCCGATATGCTTGAAAGATTTGTCGAAAATTAGACCCAACATTTGAAGAAAATTATCTCTAAACAATAACTGTCATAAAAAAACTGAAACCATAAAGTAAAAATAATAAAAAAAAAGTTGAAATAGTGTTCGGTTTTCGGTTCCAGATCGCTTTTTTTCGGAAACAGGTGGTAAAATAAAAATTTCGAATACTACAACTCGATTCCTGCGTTTAGTTTTGGCTGTGGATGCAGTTCTCAGGATATTTGACGTATTGAAACAACAACATTAGTACATAGTCAAGTATTATTAACAAGATTTTTAAGGAACCTCTGGCACCAAAAATGCAGCCAAATTTCTTAAAAATTATGTCAATTAGGGTGGTTTTCCGGCGCTACAGAATTCATTCTCACTAAGTTTGAGCCTGAACTTTTAATTTTTAGATCCCTCAACAGTTTTGAAAAATACGTGTTTTAGCTATAGATAATTACAAAAAACTTTAGAAATTTTATACAAAATCCATTTGGAAGTTGTTAACGATATTTGCTCTGAACACATCGAATACATAACTCCATTTTGTTAATATAATACTTTGAGAAAGGTTGCCAGTTACTCATTTGCTTTGTGTTCGGATTTTTTAAGGGTCAGTCAAAAACGATTGAAAAAAGAATCGGATGCAAAATAAACATTAAAAATGCGATAATAACAATAAAATACGTAATATTTAAAGAATACATTATTTTAAAATGTATTTAGTAAACAAAGCTAATGCTTTTAAAATTGTAATTTGTGTGTACCGAAATTGAGTTTGCAAAAGCTGGTACATATGATCCTTTCCTTATTCTGTTTATGGTACCCAGTTATGTAAGTCTATCGCATTTTCTTTAATGCTCTGTTCCAAACCATAATCAGACTATTTAAATCAGTATTACCACTTCAAAATTAACATGGGTATTAAAAATTGCTGTGATATATTTGTAGTTGGTATTCCTCATGAGTATAAATACATCTGGTTTCTATAACAAAAAAGCTTTATTTCAATAAGCCGACATTTTGCCAAAATTCTATCAATGCTGTCTAAAAGAAAAAAAAAAGACAAGTATGCATAAAAATGAAAAAATAAAACATTACTATTCTTAACAAAATAGTTTTATTAGAACTAGAAGTAAATTAATTGCAATGCTTTGATTTAGCTTAGGGTGATTTCTTTTTCGTGTGGTTAAATATGCCCAAATACTTTCCTCTGGTCATTTCCTTAGCTTCAACAACGCCTAGCTGATAAGCTTCATCGTATAGCTTTTTAATCTCTTCAATCAGACCATTTGTAGTCAATACACCTAGTTCTACAATTCAATGACTTCAATTTATTACACATAAAATAAAATATTTGTTTTCGGCAATTACCATGCATTGCATTTATATCTTCCTGTGAAAGTCCCTTAGACCAAGTCGATGGTGTTGTATGAATTGGAGTATCACTCATCGCCACAAAATCCGTAAGTCCTGGAACTAGAAACCAAATATAGTTCTAACTGCGCTGAGCGTTTTATATAATTTATTTAACAAATGTCGTTAGGGAATTTTCAAACGAAAACAAATACAAAATTGTCCATGCACCGAGTATCGATTGAACGAACGATTGAATGAAAATGTCAACAAACTAGATTCTGCTAAGCTGTTCAAATTAAACTTACTTTTCTCAGGCCAAAGATCTGGTGAAGCGCGATCCAATTTTTCTAGAGACATAAGAGCATCTTCATCACTGTCGTCTTTATTATTTGACCCTACAGCGCAATAAAAATATATCAATTATCTATTTAGTGCAGAATATGTTCGGAAATATACCATTTATTAGAGTTCTTCTTCGCATTAAATTGCCTCCTTCTGACATTTTGTTTCCCTTTCACAATTACTTTTTGTTTTATCATATTTTCCTTTTGTATGACATTTGTTTTCAATTTCTATTTATACCAATAAAATGATAGCATTCAATGAATATTTTGTTATCCGTGTAAAGAGATAACCTCATGGTAAAATTTGTAAGTTTAAGACGAACGTTATATGCGAACCTAAAACTGCTTGTGGAAAATCTATATTCAATCAGTTTATAGTCAATTAATTTAATTTTTTGTTCAAGATGGATTTTAATATTTTTGAATTTTCGGTTTTCGATGATGTCTTCAATAGGATTTGTTAATGGACCATTAAATGTCACAATAACTTTTCAAATGTTTACGACGTCTAATATGTCGGCTTACGTTTACGTACTGATTTCGTACGTATCTGTTTTTTTTGCAATTTCCATTAAAAACGAAAATTAAATGAAATGAAAAAAATTAGTTTTGACAGCGAGTTCTTCGGCTGTTTTGTGCGAGGTGTGGAACACATTGAGAACGTATAAAAAGGTGATGACGTCTGCGAAATGTTTTCGAGATGGTTACGGCGTATGGTAAAACTCTGGTTTTCGATGAAGATTTCAGGTAATTTTGCGAAAACTCAGTTTTTGGTTCGGTGTGAAAGCTTAATAAGGCCCGGTTTTTGAGTTTTAGGTGCTGGCTTTACTTTGAGTTAACACAACCTCGGAATAATCTTAATCTATAGTTAACTAAGAAAGCAGTTTTTCAAGCAGATTTGTGCTTTAATACGCTAAAATGTAGGGAAAATAACGGGCTTTTTTGTTTGGAGATTTGTAAATTGTGTCATTACATAAATACTAAATGTGCTCCCGAAGGTCTCTTCCTGATATAAGACTTCTTTTATCTTCTCCGATATTAGGCACGTTGTTCTTGTTAAGTGGGGTTGATTCTGACTCGGAGGAATATGAATTCTTTAATGTTAAACCTTTGACACGTATCGCATTGTCAACACATTGTGTACTTCATGTAGTATGAGTTGACAAATAACAATTGAAAAATATAGTTTTTAAACGTGCTCGAATGGTAATTAACGTAATAATACGTTCTCACTGGAGCTGAAATGAGCACCTTTTCAAATTCAACAATGTATTATCACTAAGTTTTGGAATTACGTTTGACATATTGCTATATTGCCGAGCTTCCTGTGACAGTTTATAGTTGACATTTATATTGTAAACAAAAAAAAAAGCCCGAAGTAACTTACAAAAATTACCAATTCTGTGAAATGCATTTGAACAACTTTATTTGTAATCAACTCAATAGATTAAATTATGTTAAAAGAGTTGTTCTCGTGTTGTTAAAAAAGGTAATTATATGGCAAATCATATCAACTAAAAAAGAGGAAGCGGAATATGCAAGACTTCTGTTCCGGATTCATATGTCGTCGACCCTGACATTATATTGGAATACTCCGAGGAATTTCTGAACGAAATAAAAGCCGCAAGTACAGAGCAAAAAATGTGATATAAATTGTTGTATAGATAACAGACTCGAAAAAAAAAACATTTTTTGGAGGAAAGTTTTCAGTGTTTACATTTTTACATCACATTTTAGCTATTCCTTTTCAATTAAAAAAGGTTTGTTTGTTTGCTGAGTTCGAACGTAGTATAATGCTAGTAAATATATAATGATAATAATATCCGTTCCGGATGCGTCCATTTCAGTTTGCTACTACATTTCAGTTTGCTACTTTCGGCTTTTGGCATCATCTCATCAGCTGGAAAATTTCCACTGCTTTGCCATTATTCTATTACAAAAGGGTGTTCAGTAAACTGCGCCAGTGAGTGTGACTTGTGACATCTTCGTACAACTTCTCACTTCGCATTTGTTTTCGGAGAAACTTTCTTGTTTTTTTTTTGTTGGCAATCAATATATTTTTTAACAAATGGCAGCAAGCAAAATAATGAAGGTCGGAAAAATACCAAATTCTGCAAACATTTCAGCTTTGTTTTTCGATCTTGATAACACTCTCACCCCAACACGAAAAGGTGATTCAAAAACCTGCAGAAAGGTAAGTTGCACTGTTTCTCTTCGTTTTGTTTTCTCTTTTCCTTTGTTTGAGGTGTGTTGGTCGAATTTTAGATTTTTGCGTGATTGGATTTGTAGGTGCTATGAAATGATTCGAAATGAAAAAGAAAATGCAATTTAGCAAGAAACATCAGCAGCATCACCGTGCGTAAGAACAAGGTTGTGTAATCGCCAAAGTAACTCAACCTTTGAAACTTCAGAATGACAATTCGAGGTCGTTCTTCGGTCATTGCAAAGTGGTTTTAGTAATTCATTCTGCCGTGTTTGGTTTCGTATGATGAATTTATTTGTTTCTTAATTTCGCGCGTAATTTAGTAGCTAAGAAAGAATTGTCATATTTTCATCTCGAAAATAATAATAAATTGTATGTTCGGAACTTTGCAATCGTTTTTTTCAATACACGTTGCCGCAGCTGTCAAAATAAGTAAAAACTCATTAGTCAATTTTCAAGTACCTAGTTACCGCGTTGCGCAGAAATTCCGTTTACATTTTACATAAAAACTTTGCTAACAGTGCAAAACAATCTATGAACAAATTATTATACATTGAACTTTTGAACATTTGCCAAATAAATAAATATTAACAAGGTGGTCATTTAATCAGAAATCAAGATTGACCCCGCATGTGCTGCACAAAACAATTTTTTGTTTAGAAGGAAATTTCTTTGTCGTCACATATAAGTGATAGAAAGAAAGTCATCTCCAGAATTAGAAAAGCTATAATATGCACGTTCGCCTGCTCTGGCACTACGCATAGTTTTCATTCAGCTGAGGCCACACCGTATGGTGTGCTTAAGTTGGTGGTCATTTTTGTTGGCCCAGAAACAAAATGATACAAAATAAATTGTGTGGGAATTTTGATTAGTTTTTCATAAAATTTACATATCATATCTCAGAGAAATAGGTCTGGTCTAGACCTTTTGTTATTCGTGTATTTATAATTGGGAGAGCATTAATTTATTTGAAGCGTATGATGTACGTAAATGTCTTCGGTCTCAGTAGTTGTCCTTTATTGAATTGTGATATTTCGATATAGGCTTACATACGGTCTAGTCTAGCTCATCATTTAGACTTGGTGTTAGTATAGTGAGACGGTCTCACTTGCAATATCTGTGTAATTCCTTCCAAAATGTACGTCTTAGTTTAGTGAATCATTTTTCAGAAAAAGTAAATCTGCAGCTTCTGCAGTTGTTCTAATATGCCGCCTTAATATTTAATGTAGTAGATGAGCGGGAACAATGAATTGAGTGAACATAATGTAATCGTAGGCACTGCTGATACAAATACGCTTTTAATTAATATTATACAGCGGTACATTTTTCAAGTGTTACAGTGTTCCTATTTTGTGGAATATAGTCATTGAATAAAAAAGCTTTAATGCAAGAAACACAAAACTAGTATTGCAAGATTTCTCTAGGTCCCTCTGCGTCTTAATGATATAGAATTCAGAACCGTACTCGCCGTTAACAATTTAAACCTGGAAAAGTGCTAGAAACTTGTGTCCACATACTACAACCTACCTTAACTCCCATTACTTCACAAACCGTTTAACACAACGTCACCAGTGATCTAAAACGACACTGCGATAATGCGCATGTGGAACTATTATTCACCATTTACGAGACAATTTACGTTTAAAACCCCCACTACGCAAGTGCTCGTGCTACATTGTTACCCAAATAATGTCAATTGTAACTAGGTATAAGAATATTAAGTAATGGAACTCAATTCAGTATGGATCGGCTGATTAAATAATGATTCTCACAAGAGTATTAAGAATGCCTCCATATCAACCATATTTCACGGAAATAAAAATTAAAGATCGTTAGATTCATTTGGGGAATTATAATAATTGAACTCTGGGTGAATAGTTGCTCAACATATTAACCTAGATTATGTGTTTTTATGGAGTATCTCTTTTGTCTGAGCAAAGAATTCTTTTATTAACGTTCCTGCTTTTTTGTTTCTCGCCTGTTGCCCCAAAAATTTTGTTTTGTATTAACTTTTTAAACCATAAAAAATGCATAAAAAGGAACCATTTGATTGTTCTGGCAAAATGCGAATTCAATATTTTAAATTAATACAACGGTTCGACTACATGTAGCTTATGAATATCTTTTGATACATTTTTTAATTTGGGGTTCATTTTACATATTTTTTCATTAATTTCGATCCTGCTCGGTTTAGGCACCCTGGGACCCAGTCTGGATATATTTTGGTCCATTGCTACCATCTCCTTTACTACGGGAGATGGTAACTATTGTACTGTCAGTTCAATATTTGATCTTGTTATTGGAATTCCTTTGCGAAGTGTATTCAGGAGCTTTATTTTTTTTTAACTGAATAACAAATATATACTTGCTGTTGTAGATTATATGTTTGTTAATGCAATCGCTAAGTATTCCTTAAACTTGTCATCTACCCTTTGACTGGCTGTAACTCGATTATATTGTCTGTTGTTCAGCTACTAGATGATTGGCTAGTGCAAGTGGCCAAGACCCATAACATGAGTACAACTAAAGTTTCCTTTAACGTATTAACGTAAAAAAAAACAAATCCTCTCAATTAAATTTTGTATCATTTTGTTTCACTAACCAAGTATTTTCTAAAAACAATCATCAGAGAGACAAACAAATTAAAAAAAAATCAAAAAAAAAAAACATTAAAGAAAAGAAACAGAAGTGTATCCAACTGTTGCCGGTATCACCCTATGTTGGAGAAAGATATTCTAAATATAAACTTGTTCGTATACCAAAAGTGATTCGAATGCATGGATGTTTTAAATATTTCATCCAATTCGAAAATAAACACAAAAATAATAAACTAATCCCGAAAAGTGTGAGGCACTCGCTCTCCTAGCAGAGAAGGCGAATAATTCCATTCAGTTTGAATACGTGCGCCGTACAGGATTGTTTCAATACGCGGAAACTCATCCAATATTAAAACGGTTTTGCTATAGACACTTTATTTATTTTTTTTGTTGAATAAATTAAAATATAATTTTGGGTCACAATGGCGGAGATCCCAGAATCCATAAAAAAGTGTGCTGCCATGTTAAAGGGGTCAAAAAGCGACACGGAAAAGTTTGCTGCACTATTCATGGTAACAAAGCTGGTGAAGGGCAAGGATTGTACGCCAGCTGCCAAAAAAATTCTCTTTGAAGCAATTGGATTTAATTTTCTTAAGAAATTGTTAAGCTCAAAGGATTTGCCCAACGATTGCCCCCCTTTGGTGTACAAAAGTGTGGCCTTGTCAATTCTGACGTGCTTCTGTCAGGAGGAAGAGTTAGCTACGCACAAGGATATGGTTGATGCGATACCGACGTTGCTTGAAATCGTAGAAACTGCTGATGATGATGACTACGATGACAACTTGATTGTAGTGAGTGAAGCCTACAGCTGTTTGAAAAGCATCGCCAGTTATGAATCCGGACAAGATGCTTTGCTTACAATCGGTGCCATTCCAAAGATGTCGCAGATTTACTCGCAGCAAAGTTTCCAAACCGACGAAGCCTTACATTTGATTGTGATGCTGACTTGTAAATTCGGACCAGCATCTTGGACTGATGATCCAAAACCTTTCCACGCTTTAATCCAGCGAATCGCTCTCGACATGGAAACCGATCACAGCGAGCGAAAATTCGAATTGTGCAAGATTCTCTCCTCTATTCTTTTAACCAGTCGACGTGATGTCATAGTAAACTCTTTGGTTGGTGAAATTTGGCCCGAGAGTATATTCAAAGGTTGCAGCGATATCCTCAAAAGCAAGATTGGTCCAAAACAACGTGATCCAACTCTCCATTTAATTGCCACAACGCTGCAGGTCTTAGGAATACAGTGGGCGTTCATGGATGACTCGAAGCAATTTTTCTTGTTGCTCCTGCAGTTGGCTGCCATCGAAGTGCGTATGCAAATGGATGAAAAGAAACTTGAAACTACTTTTAAGAATGCGGAACTGATCACTTGCTGCTTCATCATTCTGGAACTTTGCATTGAGCATATGGCGGGTGATGAAATCGATCTAGAGCCAAAAGAGAAACAATCGACATACACCGCATTAAAGGGGGCCTTTA